>CAJQZP010001367.1:5215000-5797500 GCA_907164705.1 Parnassius apollo | reverse complement strand
CGTACGTACGTCTTTACAACGTTGTTAACGTCTCGTTAACAACGTTGTGAATATTGGTAGTGTGTCGACGAGGAGCGTACCTTATAATCAGAATACCAAATGGTATTCGCTGATGATTATACAGGTTTACGCGTCAACCTCGGCACATCGCGATGAGGAGGTAGAGGATATGTAGGAGGATATTTCTGGAGCCATGAATTCCTCCAAAACCCACTATTAAGTGTTAATGGGAGATTTAAACGCAAAACTATATACAAGAAAAAACGGTGAGCTGAAGGTAGGGAAATTCGGGATAGGGCAACGGAACCTAAGGGGCAAGCAGCTGGCCGACTTCATGAAGAAACAGGGACTCTTTATGATTAACTTTTTCTTCCAGAAGTGGCCCTACAGAAAGTGAACCTGGTAGAGCCCCGACGGTTCGACAAAAAATGAGATTGACTTCATTATGACGTTAATTAAAACTATTTTTACGGATTTTATCGCGTTTTATTTATTTTATTTTTAATACCTGACGTTTCGGGTGCTTTCCAGCACCCATGGTCACGGAGGACTGAGGTGACTGACGTTCCGATGTTAAAGTTAACCCGGAGTACCTTCAGCTTTTTAATTATTGTCTTTGGTCCGATCTACGCAGAATGAACTAACTGTGTTTTGAAGTCTTGTAGTGGTATGCTTGGGTTTAGTTTTAATTTTATTAATTATAGAATCCCAAGCAGGTGGTAGTACCCAGCCTCCTTCTCTATTGAAATTAGGATGTTTTTTAATTTCAATAGCCTCACGTATCATCCTTGGTAGGAATCGATGTTCTTTTGCGAGGATTTGTGGTCTATCAAATCTGATGTAATGGTTGGGGCCATCTAGGATATGATCACAAACTGCAGACTTCCCGGAACGTTGATGCTTCACATCAGGTATGTGTTCTTTTACGCGGTTCTAATTGATCTCTTTGTATGCCCTATATATATAGAGACCACAATCACAAACGTGTAAAATCCAGGAATTCCACTTGACGGATGGTAAGAACTGACTAATCTTCTTCGGCGGCTTGTAGAATGTTCAGCCAATCTTGTCTGTGACACCTCTGACATATGGTAGTACAGCAGGCACACACTCGACTGTGGCCGGCTTCACTCGGTCACTGTGACGGAGGCGCGGGACCCGAAGCTTGTTGTCGTGCAGAACCTGCTTGACGTGCTGAAGCTCGGCGGCCAGGTGTTTGCTGTCACAGATCCCTCGTGCTCTCTCTAACAAAGATTTTCCCACGGTAGCTAACTGTGAAGGATATCGGTTTGTATGGGTCTTTTTTCGATACACAGTATGACCTATGGTGTTGTTAGAATTTCGGATGACTAACACATCTAGGAAAGCTAAGGAATTATTTGCCTCTAACTCCATAGTAAATTGAATTTTAGAGTTTATGGAATTAAGATGTTCTAAAAATGCAGTTGCTTTGTCTGATGGTAAAATTGTGAAAATATCGTCTACGTACCGCTTGTAGAACCTTGGGGTAATAGGTGCAGTAAGGAGGGCTTTCTCCTCAAAGTCCTCCATGAATATATCGGCGACAATGGGAGATACAGCCCATCGCAACACCATCTACTTGCTTGTAAAACTCTTCCTTCCACAATAGATAGCCAGATGTAAGGCAATGTCTTAGTAGTACTGCATATTCTGGTGGCATGTTATTTTCATCTAGTTTCCTAGTTATAATTGAGATGCAGTCTTCAACAGGTAGGCATGTAAATAGAGACTGAACATCAAAACTGACCATCAAAAAACTGAAAAAATGAAACCATGGTCAGTCAGTTGTTGAAGACTGCATCTCAATTATAACTAGGAAACTAGATGAAAATAACATGCCACCAGAATATGCAGTACTACTAAGACATTGCCTTACATCTGGCTATCTATTGTGGAAGGAAGAGTTTTACAAGCAGGCACCCGAAACGTCGGGTATTAAAAATAAAATAACTAAAACGCGATAAAATCCGTAATAGTAGGCTTAATTAATGTATGTCATATGTGTTCGCGTAAATATAAGAAATCATTATTCATTATGACGACTAAAGTCTAGTCACGGGGCAGGAATGATTTCGTACAATGACTTCATTGCCTACTGACAGTGGTCATAAATTTTTTTTGTGTTCAGTGTAGTTTATATAAAACATTTCAAGGAGAAAAAAAAATTACTAACGTATTAAATATATTTTTTATTTTAGTATAAAAGCAGTTATAAAAATCGAGATAAAATTATTAATTTGGCAGAAATAAAAAAGGAAAGTTAAAAATTCAGAATCCGATTTCTCTGTATCGGAGTTACTGCTTTCCGATGACGTCACATTTATTACAAAAGAATCAACTGTTTTGTCTACATTAAACTTAACAAATTAATGAAACCACTTAAGAATTAAAACAAGATAACTAAAATGAACAAACAACAACAAACTAAGAATAGGTAACTAAGATAACTGTGTCTGAAAACTGAGCGATCACTAACGCATCCCAAGATGGAATGGCGTTTGTTCGTTAATTAAAAACTATTGATTATGTCAAGCAAGTCAAGAAATTTTTGATCGTGCCTCAAGGCCACACAAAAACCACGTGCAAACAAGAACAAACCTTATATTCTTAGGTAAAATGTTTAAAATCCCTGAGGGTGGCGGTCATTGCATCTGTGCGAGCGAGACGCATTATACTTACGCGGGAGTGATAGAGACAGGTAATAACAGGTCAACGTACGAAATTCTTCCTTCTTGGCGTCCGGACTATAGACGGCAACTGTTTAGTGATGTCTCAGTGATCGCAAGGGTGAAAACTGGCAGCGATCACCGAATGGTTAGAGGCACATTAAACCTAAACGTTAAGTTGGAGAGGTCTCGTCTAATGAACTCAACGCTCCGTCCCCCTCGTGTTCTAATCCAAAGTCCCGAAAACTTTCAGCTCAAGTTACTAAACCGTTTCCAGTGCCTAGAACACTGCAATACAGATTACGATATAAATGACAAACTCGTAGAAACTGTCCATGCGGTCGGAACTAAGTTCAGAAAGACCCACTGCAGAAGAACACAAAAACTCTCTGATCTCACTCTTAATCTCATGGCTGTTACACGGGAAATGAAACCGCAGTTGAAGACTTACATATTTGGCAGCATACAGGCAACTGAACAGACAGATCTCCAAATGCTTGCGGCGTGACTTATGGAACTTTAATACTGCTAGTATTGGAGAAGCGATTGAGCGGAACCAGGGCTCCAAAGTCTTTTCCAGAGATCTGTCTGCCAGTAAGAGCCAACTGTCAAAGCTGAAGACTGAGTGTGGCAGCATCGTTTCCGGGACACCTGAGATTCTGAGTCAGATTGAGAGGTTCTATGGGCAGCTGTACACATCATTGGAGCCACACGCAAGTGTGAGTAACGATCCAAGAGCAAGTCTTATCCGACACTATTCCGATGATATCCCGGACGTCAGTATGAGCGAGATTAGAATGGCTCTCCAGCACCTTAAAAACGGCAAATCCCCGGGCGAGGATGGAATTACAGCGGAGCTTCTGAAAGCGGGTGGAAAACCGGTACTTGAAGTCCTTCAGAGGCTCTTTAATTCCGTCCTCCATGGTGGCACTACTCTGGAGGCGTGGAGCAGAAGTGCGGTGGTCTTGTTCTTCAAGAAAGGTGACAACTCCCTCTAGAAGAACTACAGACCGATATCCCTTCTGAGTCTCCCGAACAAGCTGGTTTCTGAAAATGCTTCAATACCATAGACCACATCCATACTCTGCTGCAGATCGTGCAGAAGATCGAAGAGTACAATCTGTCACTTTGTCTTGCGTATGAGAACTATGAGAAAGCCTTTGAAATTCGGGCGGTGCTACTATCCCTTCAGTAGTGCCAAGTTGATTGTTGGTATATCAAAGTGCTGAAGTGTTTGTACAGTAGAGCTAAGATGGCTATCCGAATACAGAGTACAAAACTTATCCAACTGCAGAGCGGTGTAACACAGGTGATGTTATATCCGCGAAACTTCACCACTGCATTGGAAGATGTTTTCAAGCTACTGAACTGGAAAAGATAAGGTACTCGTATTAACATCAATGGTGAGTACATCATTCGCCTTGATTTACCGACGGTATAGTCCTTATGGCAGAATCGCTGGAGGAGCTAAGCACAATGCTCAATTACCTCAATAGTGCCTCCCAACGGATAGGTCTTAAGATGAACATGGACAAAACAAAGATCATCTTTAATGTCCACGTCACACCTATGCCGGTAATTTTTGGGAGCACTAAGCTCGAATTTATCGACGAGTACGTTTACCTGGGACAAACAGTCCCACTGGGTAAGTCGACCGAAAGGTCAATCGACGGATACAACTCCGCTGGGCAGAGTTCGAGAAATTACGACACATCTTCTCGTCAGGTATACCTCAAAACCTGAAAACTAGATTGTACAACTAGTGCGTGTTGCCAGTGATGACTTATGGATCTGAGAAGTGGTCTTTCACTGCTGGCCATATGAGGACGCTCAAGGTTGCTGGAGGGTTATGCTCGTAGTTTCTCTGCGTGATAAAAAGCATATCTGCAGTAGAACCAGAGTGACCGACATAGCCCAACGGATTAGTAAGCTGAAGTGGCAATGCGCCGGCCATATAGCTCGAAGAACCGATAACCGATGGGGAAGAAAAGGACTCTAGTGGCAGCATCGTACCGGTAGGCGTAGTGTAGGGTGACCCCCACTATATGGAGTGGCGACTTGGTAAGACATGCAGGAAGTCGATGGATGCAGGTGGCTCAGGACCGTGCTTTGTATGGTTACTTGGGGAAGGCCTATGTTGCAGTGGACTTGTGAAGGGCTGTAATGATGATGATGACGATTCTATTAGTATCTTACTTTTCTATACGCTATTTTATAACTCGTCGTTGTTAACATATAGGGTATGAAAATTAAGATGTTCGTTTTAGATTTATTTTTTATTTCCTTTTTTTTACTCAAAATGATCCGATCGGCGTTCCAACATTAATAATCTAAGATCGGAAGTAAGGTCGACCTTCACCCATCTCTTAAATAGATGAAAATTATTGAAGTGAAAACTTCTTTAGCATCGTTGTGATTTGAAAGTCTATGAAACGAAAAAGCGACAGTAAAAAGAGACAAACATAAATTCATAAGATTTAACGTGGGAGAAAATGAGATAGGAAGCGTAGACAGAGAAACCTATAAACAAATGGACGACTTCTTTCGCATTCGCACACGATAAATATAGATTTATGCAAACGTCTTGCATAGAAATGAGACAGTAAGGTGTGATTGTTTGTCCCTTTCTCCGTGCCGGTTTTCTTGTTTAGCAAACTACACTTTGCTAAACAACTTTGACAGTTCGTAGCGATCTAAGGAGTTTACTAGTTCGTTTAAGTGAGAAAAAAGTGTTTTGTGAGCTTAAGATTGGTGAATCTTGTTCAGTTCAGTTCTTAGTTCAGTTCTCATCGTTCACTTTAAAGAGGAGCAATTTGGATTTAAACAGAATAGCACAACCTCATTAGCATGTTTTAAATTGATTAAATAGTCATAAATGATGGCCTTCCAGTTGCGGCAATCTTCCTGGACATGAGCAAGGCGTTCGATTTCGTGGACCATAAATTGCTCTTACAAAAATTAGAAAAATATGGGATAAGAGGTAAAGCTAACGACTGGTTTAGAAACTATTTATGTGAGAGACAACAATGTGTGGAAATATCTAAAGTCAATAAAGACAAAAAAGTGTTATACAGAAGCGACAATCAGATAAATGACTTTGGCGTGCCACAAGGCAGTGTATTGGGACCATTTCTATTCCTCATGTATATTAATGATCTCCCTAATATCACTCGCCATAACACAATCTTGTTTACTGATGACACAACCCTTATCGTGAAATGCGAAAATGCAGATACATACGAAATAGAGATAAATAAAGCAATCAAAAACATAATAGACTAGCTTTATTGTAATAATTTACAGATTAATATGGAAAAAACTAAAATGATCCAATTTCAGACATATCAGAGAAAACTATTGAATATTAATGTTAAATATAATGATAAGAACATCGAACAAGTAGCAAGCACTAAATTTCTGGGTATAATGTTGGATCAAAATTGCGACTGGAAAACACATGTCGATTACGTTTGTGACAAACTCGACAGATTTGTCTACGCAATAAAAAGATTACGAGTCACGATATCAACTGATGCTGCTCTAAGTGCATATCACGGATATGTTTCGTCGGTACTATCATATGGTCTTTTATTGTGGGGCAATTCAGTAGATGTATTAAAAGTATTTAGAGTACAAAAAAAAATTTGTGCGTGCAATCTATGGAGCAGGGTATACGGATAGCTGTAAGCCCTTGTTTAAAAAGTACGAGATCTTGACATTAACATACTTGTACATTAAAGAAATATGCATATTTGTAAAACAACATCCTGAACACTTTGAAAGGCATATAGATGTAACTGAACGAAATGTAGCTCCTAGAAATAAACATAAATTATACTTACCTCAATGCAGGCTCAAATTGTATGAAAGGAACTCTTACGTAAATGCTATAAAGGTGTATAAAAAATACTTAACGACTTTAAAGAGTTACCTTTAACCATTTTTAAAAAAAAGTTGATACAATGGTTAAAAGAAAAATGTTTTTACGACCTAAATGAATTTATGTCTTTTTGTGGAAAATAAATCCGAAGTCAGTAATATTGATACATTATTCTAATAATTAATTAATTACAAAAAAAAACTGAAAGTATGGACATTAACAATTAAGAACAATCATTACACAATGTGACATTTTAATTGAATTCCCACTTGTTTTTAAAATATTTTTTGCATGTGTACTTAATTGTTTAACTTAACTTAACTTGTTTTTAATTTTTTTTTTTTGCCATTTTATAAAATATTTGCACACCATATAAAGTGGTAGAATGTAAATGGGACATTATACATAATTTAAGATCATACTTTATTGTACACATACATTCTGGCAAATAAATGAATTTGAATTTGAAATTTAGAAAAATTAAAATTTTTATCTAAATGTGTTTAAAAGTCACAAAAATTATTGTATAACCTAAAACTACGTTATCGTCCTTTCTCACTCGAGGCCACGCTAATCATTAGTCTATTGGTTTCTCTGTCTACGATAGGAAACATTATAGTTCAATGCTCGCGAGAAAAAAGTAAACCCGACGAAACGGCATCTAATCTAATCGTCGTAAAAATTAGTGGCTGTCCCGTACTTTCAAATGTACATTTAACAATGTCGAAGATTTTTTTAGATATTTTAAACATGGTCGGATTAAAATATGTCGTTATATGCGTGTGCCTTATTCACACCGGACAAAAGGTTGTTAAGCACTTTAGTCAAGCGTGCATAAAACACGTCGCAAACTGACTGTTTCATATCAGCCTCATCGATACCGATGTTCTGTGACACACCCAGGTATCGGTATATTCGGAAATGGTCTTTAAGTTGACGGGCATAGATAAGTCTATGCCCTCAGAGTTAGCAACCCTTCCCCTTTCAACATGGAGGACCGTACACTTATCCGTCCCCAGCTCCATTCCAATAAAATTGCTAAATTCACAAGTGATGTTTAGCAATTCCATAAGATGGGAGCGACTGGAGGCGAATAACTTGATTGGGATATGGATGACCTCAAGTTATTCGCCTCCAGTCGCTCCCATCTTATGGAATTGCCACAGATTGTCACAGAACATCAGTATCGATGAGACTGATATGAAACAGTCAGTTTGCGATGTGTTTTATGCACGCTTGACCAAAGTGCTTAACAACCTAGTCAAGTTGCGGGAGCTGCCGAAAGCTTTTTAAAAACTAATAAAACTACGTGTTCACAGAGAGAGATTGAATTTATTCTGCCCATTGTCTTTTACAATTCTTAATCCTATGCTTACAGTCTACTTAAATTACTACATACTCAGCGTTTATGTATTTATGCTGATGGACGTGTGGGGATGCGAATAATTAACACACCACATATATTAAATAACTGTTTATTACTACGTATTTTACGAAGTCGTGGATCGGAGCGCGGACGAGCGGCCTCACAACGTCGGATGGTCGGATCGACTGGCGAGCTGGCGAGGCGGAGAAAACCGAGCCGGTCGCTCCCGCGAAGACGAAGGCTCCCGATGATTACCGAACGGTCGACAGCTACGGCCGTGCCGCCACATCAGCCACCCCGAAGATCTTTACGGTCGGTAGAAGTCCGTAAAATTCACTTTTCGGCCAGATTTTGTGATATAGGCCGAGCTGGGTTCTTTACGCGATTCTTCGGAGGGTTCTGTAGAATCGTTGAGAGTGTAGGCTGGCTTCAATCTGTCAACAGAAACCGTAATAATTTTACCATTTACGTTAATTTTAAATGTTTTTTTATCGCGTTCTATTACTTTAAATGGGCCGGAATAAGGTGGTTGCAACGCTTTCTTGGTAGCATCTTGCCTTAGAAACACGTGCGATGCCTTACGCAATTGCTTATGAACAAATGCATTTGGGGTTCCATGTCGAACGACCATTGAGGGTTTTAACTCTCTTATATGTGAGCGTAACCTGGATACGAAATTCGTGTAGTCAGTGACTTGTGTTGGGTTTGATATAAAGAAATCACTAGGTAAACGTACTCACCATACACCAACTCAGCAGCCGATGCTGCTATATCTTCTTTCCAGGCGCATCGTATTCCTAGAGGAACTAGTGGAAGAACTTCATACCAGTCCTTATCTGCGTGGCACATGATGGCACCTTTCAGTTGTCGGTGAAAGCGCTCGACAAGGCAGCTCGATAGGCTGCTGGATGGTAAGCGGTGGTAGAGATGTGGAGAGAACCTGTGAGTTTAGATAGCTCTTTAAATATATGCGACTCAAATTGGTTTCCTCTATACGTGGTTATTTTGTGAGGACATCTGAAACGCGAGATCCAGCTACGAGTAAAGGCATTAGCCACAGTCTCGGCTTTTATATCCTCCTCGGGCCAACGTGTGAACCTGTCTACGCACGTTAAGCAATATCTATACCGTGTGAAACAGGTAATGTTCCAATAAGATCGATATGCACGTGCGAAAATCTATTGGACGGTGGCGAGAAAGGTTGTACTGGCGATCTAGTGTGCCGAGAGACTTTAGAGCGCTGGCAGTCTACACATGCGCGAGCCCATTCTCTACAGTCTTTTTTCATACGGGGCCATACGTATCGTTGTGCTACCAACTTGATTGTAGCTTTTGCTCCTGGGTGACAACCCGTGTATCGAATCAAAAGCTTCACGACGAAATTCTAACGGCAAATATAAACGAGGAGACGTACCGGATATATCGCAATAAAGTTTTTTCCCAAGTCAGAAATGGCGATTTTCTGCAGCTTCAGTGAAGAATTGCCTTCTATAAGTTTAACGAGGTCTATATCCTTTTCTTGCGATATTTTAAGCTTTTGTATTTCTATTAGGTTTGAAATAGCGTCTATCCGAGAAAGTGTATCTACAACAATATTCTCGTCACCTTTAATGTACCTGATATCTGTAGTAAATTGCGATATGAAATCAAGGTATAGAAATTGTCGTGGTGATAAATTCTGTAAATTCTTATTAAACGCTGTTATAAGTGGTTTATGGTCAGTGAATAATGTAAAAGATCGAGCCTCTATCATAAATTTAAAATATTTTATTGCCTCATACATAGCTAGCAGTTCTCTATCATATGGGCTATACTTCCTTTGAGCTGTGTTAAGCTTTTTGGAGAAGAATGCTAATGGTATCCAGCCTGAGTCATTCTTCTGTTGTGGAACTGCTCCTACAGCAGTATCCGATGCGTCGGTAACAATTGCCAATTCTGCCGACGGTTTAGGATGAGCTAATAAAGCGTTTGCCAAACTTGCCTTACTTTCTACGAAACATTGCTCGAGTTTTGGATTCCAGGTGAAGGGCGAAAATGTAAAGCCATCTGCTTTACATTTTCTCCCATTATTTGAAGATGGTTTGGTAATGAAAAATTTAAAATAGCACTGACCTTTTCTTATGTGGGCTTCGTACCTACAGCTGAGACCATAAATCCTAAGAATTCTACCTTTGGTAGTCCGAAGATGTTTTTAGCAGTATTTATGACAACATCATGCTCCCGAAGGCGCTCGAAGACTGTACATAAATGACGCTCGTGGTTAGTTTCATCTATTGACGCAATCAGGATATCATCTATGTAGGGGAAAGCGAAGTCTATGTCCCTAAGGATTTCTTCCATGAATCGCTGGAAAGTTTGCGCCGAGTTTCGTAATCCGTACCCTATAAAAGGAAACTCGAATAAGCCGAAAGGTGTAGCGATTGCCGTTTTGTATACATCCTCTGGTGCGATTGGAATTTGGTTATACGCTCGAGCCAGGTCGATTTTACTGAGTACTCGGCAGCCAAAAAGATTGTGTGTAATATCACCTATATGGCGAACCGGATATCGGTCAGGGATTGTCCGGGCATTGAGTGCATGGTAATCGCCACATGGATGAAACGTGTTATCTGTAACGTCAGCTATCACAAATCTCCAACTAAAAGCACGGCGTAACCCTAAATCTAAAGTTAAATTAACCCAACCGTACGTAGCAATTGTTGAGCCATTAGCTGCGAAAAGCTCATAGTTTGTTTTATGTAGTCTCTTACTACGTAATTTACATAACGGAAATACACTTAAGTCTGAACCAGTGTCCACTAAGTATTTATTGTATTTTTGTTTTAATGTCTGTCACAAATAAGCGGCCTGGTGGACGGCAGTCGTCAGCCGCCATTACTGACTGCCCTTAACATTTCCCTGTGAAATCGAGCAAGAGGGGCAACACTTAGTAGTAGAGCTGCCAAACCTCCAATAATACCAGCACTTCCAAGTTTCAGCAGCAGAGCGGCTTCGTGAGAGGTGTTGACCACTGGGATGACGACCACGTGATCGGGAACGAGGCTGAGCACGTGACATTGTAAGGGAGGCCACCTGACGAGATAGTTCATCTAAGCGGCGCTTCAAGTCTTCATACTCGGAAGAAGTTGACGGTGTGGCTGGAGTATTGGTGTAGTGTGGCGGTGTGGCAATGTGGTGCACCTGAGGTTGGAGAGTGACTTCGTTGACCTTATCTGCCAATAAAGCTACATTATCCAAATTCACATCTGTCTGTGTAGCTATGATAGCTTGAATATGACTTGGTAGGCGACTCGTCCATAAAGATCGTATAAAATCGTCTGGGACATCGGTTCCAGCCAAATTGCGCAGATTCCGTAGAAATTGCGAAGTTTTGCGGTCTCCTACTTCCTCGTGTGCTACCAGCTGCCGAACTCTTTGCTCTTGAGAAGCCGATAACCTCGATATAAGCTCCTTTTTAATTTTTCGTATTTATTTTCAGTCGGTGAATTAGTTATAATGTCTTTAACTTCTGATATGAATTTATAGTCCAGATCAGCAATGACGTGGTAAAATTTTGTATTGTCCTGCGTTATATTTGAAAGCACAAATTGTGCACAAACCAGAGTGCGGGCTCGTGCGGCCAAAAAGGAGGTACCTTAATAGCCACACGACACACTTCCTGTTCGTCACGTGTCGTATTACCACTCTTTGCCATCGTTATAACAGTCACTTTATTTAAACTACGAGACACAATCCACACGCACTGCACTGCACTACTATACAATTTATTATAGTTAACGTTTTTATGAACGCGGGGTCACCAATTATATGCGGGGATGCGAATAATTAACACACCACATATATTAAATAACCGTTTATTACGAAGTCGTGGATCGGAGCGCGGACGAGCGACCTCACGGCGTCGGATGGTCGGATCGACTGGCGAGGCGGAGAAAACCGAGGCGGTCGCTCTCGCGAAGACGAAGGCTCCGGATGATTGTCGAATGGTCGACAGCTACGGCCGTGCCGCCACAGACGCTTTATACCTATTATGGGTGGTGCTGGTGTAACCATAACTCCTTCCTCCTCAACTGCAAAGTTATCGGCAAGATTTGGATTCCGATGACTTTGCATACAATGTAAGAGCTTAGACTTATTTTTCCAAATTACAATAATAAGGCTAATTAAAACTAATATAACATAGAGTAGTACAGTAGCTAAACTAATATTTTTCTTATTCACTAAGATTTCATTTTCCACTATTTTACTTTTCAGTTTGTACGAGAGATATTTTAGTTCATCCAAATTAACGCGATTTAAATTCACTGTTTTTTCCGCCTTCGTGGGCTTCTTTATCAATTTGGGTAGAGTTAAAATAGGTGTCACCTTATATTGCAGTTTTCCTGAATAGTATTGTTTCAGGTGTAATTTAATATTGCCTAATATTATCTCACAGTTTTCATCAATTTCCAAGAGGTAAGTGCCCTTTACAGCATTTCTTTGATTGTCATCGCCACACGTTTTTGTAAGCACTATTTCATTGTGTGTAAAAAAAGGATCCAGTTAATAGGACCAATAGACTGTCTATTGGTCCTATTAAATGGATCTTAACACTTTCCTGCTCTACTATTGATAACTTACAAAGGCTTAGATTTGATGCGAAGTTCATAACTTGTTCTATGCATGTGTTTTCATGATACTCATCATTCATCATCATCATCATCATTACAGCCCTTCACAAGTCCACTGCTGAACATAGGCCTCCCCCAAGTAATGCCACAAAGCACGGTCCTGAGCCACCTGCATCCATCGACTTCCTGCATGTCTTACCAGGTCGTCACTCCATCTAGTGGCGGGTCGCCCTACACTACGCCTACCGGTACTGCTGCCACTCGAGAACCTTTCTTCCCCATCGGTTCTTCGAGCTATATGGCCGGCCCATTGCCACTTCAGCTTACTAATCCGTTAGGCTATGTCGGTCACTCTGGTTTTACTGCGGATATTCTCATTTCTGAGTCTATCACGCAGTGAAACTCTGAGCATAGCCCTCTCCATAGCTCGCTGAGCGACCTTGAGCGTCCTCATACGGCCAGCGGTGAAGGACCACGTCTCAGATCCGTAAGTCATCACTGGCAACACGCACTGGTTATACACTTTAGTTTTCAGAGATTGAGGTATACCTGACGAGAAGATGTGTCGTAATTTCCCGAACGCTGCCCAGCCGAGTTGAATCCGTCGATTGACCTCTCGGTCGAAGTTGGACTTACCTAGTCGGACTATTTGTCCCAGGTAAACGTACTCGTCAACAACTTCGAGCATAGTGCTCCCAACAACTACCGACATAGGTGTGACATGGACATTAAACATGATCTTTGTTTTGTCCATGTTCATCTTAAGACCTATCTTGAGCATAGTGCGTGCGTGTATGTGTGTGTGTGTGTGTGTGTGTGTGTGTGTGTGTGTGTGTGTGTGTGTGTGTGTGTGTGTGGGTGCGTGCGTGCGTGCGTGCGTGCGTGCGTGCCTGCGTGCGTGCGTGCGTGCATGAGTGCGTGCATGCGTGCGTGCGTGCGTGCGCGCGTGCGTGCGTACGCGCGTGTGTGCGCGTGCGCGTGCGTGTGCGTGTGTGTGTGTGTGTGTGTGTGTGTGTGTGTGCAATATACATATTAACCATTTCCTTCAAGAACTTTCCTCTTAAACAGATTCCTACTGCTATGAAAAATATCAGTAGCATTAAATTGGTTGTTAAAAGTTCTATGCTATCGACTGACCAATGCGTTTTGTGCGTAATTTGTTTTTGATCGTGTTACAGCAAATAATTTTGTGTGTCTCGTTCTAACTTTCGGGGCGCAGAAACTCAGTATTTTGGTTGATAGTTCAGGGCTATCTATATATCCGTTGCATATTTCGTGTAAAAAGGACATGTCAGCAAGTACACGCCTACTTTTGGAGAGTCGTAAGATTATGATAATGGCAGGATTCATCATAATTTTTGAAATGGCAATGCGACCGATAATTTAAATGTTTTATGAATTTTTCTTGCATTTTTTTCTAAGTATTGAATACAAATGATATACTGAGGGTTTCAAATTATGCTACAGTATTCTAGGATGCTCCTAACATAGGTGTAATACAGTACTTTTAGGCAACCTATGTCTGAGAAGGGACGGCTAACACGCAATACGAAACCCAGGCTTCTGTACGCTTTGTTTTTAATCATTTCTGTATGATCAAAAAATGTCAACTTGCAGTCAATGTGAACACCAAGATCCCTAACAAAGCCGATTTTGCAATTTTAACATTATTAATATAGTATTCAAAATTGATCGGATGTTTCTTGTGAGTAAACGAAATGAAAGAACATTTATTTATATTTATACCAATTCGATTAACAGTATAATATTGTTCTAGACGCTTAAGATCGGTTTGTAGGCCAGTACAATCCATATCGTTTTTAATTTTCATAAATATTTTGGTATCATCAGCATACATAAGGAATTGAGCATGTTCGAAGCAAGCACCTACGTCGTACAAATATGTTGCATACAGAAGTGGTCCCAGAATGGATCCCTGTGGGACGCCGGAAGGTATTGCAATAAAATCTGAGCAAAATCCTCCTATGATGACAGCTTGAGATCGATTGCGTAAATAAGACTCCATCCATCTAAGCAAGTTACCCCGGATACCAAGTTCATAAAGTTTACGTAAAGGAATAATGTGATCCACACGGTTAAACGCCTTCTCAAAATCCGTGCAAATCACATCAACCTGAGACCCACCATCTATGTTACTTAATACGTAATTAATAAATACTGCCAGATTGGTAGCTGTGGACCGACCCTTCATGAAACCATGTTGCTCTATTGGTATTGAGACCGATATTACAGGATAGATAAATTTATGTACGACCCTCTCGAACACTTTGCTCAACACGTTGAGGATAGATATCGGTCGGTAATTTTCAACTGCAGTCCTCGATCCTTTTTTTATGAATTGGCACTATATGGGCCTTTTTCCAGATATTAGGAAAGTATCCATCTTGAAGGCACCTGTTGAAGATCAATGATACAGGATTCGATAGAGATGTAGCACATTGAACGAAAAACACCGGTGGAATACCATCGCAACCAGCTCCCTTTTTGACGTCAAGATTTTTAAGCAGTTCATAAGTACACTCTTCAGTAACATTAATGTCATGTATAGTATCAGATCTGGGAGTTTCATTTGTTGAGTTAGCTGGGTATTGATTCGCTGGTTCACCAAAGTTTCTCTCAAAAAAGTTGCTGAATGCGAAACAGATATCCGATGGTGGATTTAACGTATTTTGATCAAAAGTCATTTGTTGGGGATAAGAGGATCCTACTTTTCTCTTGGACTTTACATAAGACCAAAAATATTTTGGATTAGTCTTAATTCTTTGTTCCGAGAAAACAATGAACGATTGATAGCATTCGGTCTGCAGTTTCTTAATATTTCGTCTGAGATAGCTAAAATATGCATAATCAATTGGGTTTCTATGACGCTTCCAATTCACATGAGTCCTATCTTTTTCTTTAATTAGTTTTATTAATGCTTTATTATACCAAACTGTGTAAATGTAGGTACTTGGGCACCGAACTTGTGGTACGAATGTTTGCATTAAATTATTTAAAATCGAGTAAAATTTTGTCAACATGTGCTCTATGTTACCATTTTCAAGTACAAAACTCCAGTCCTGATTTCTAAGAGATTCGTTGATGCTATCAAAGTCAGCTCGTTTATATTGATATTTAGTGCGGGATTGAGGTTTAATTGGAGGTACTAGAATATCGGAAGCTACAATAGAAAGAGTCGGATGTAGAGGATTTACTAAAGGCGCCGTAGATTTCTTTATGGTGACGAACGAATCAGAGTAAATTAGGTCCAATGTATTATTATAATTATTAAACTGTGACAAACCAAGAAAGGAAGACTGAGTGACAAAACTCGATGCAGCGTTCTGAAGCTCGATAGAGCCCTTCCTCAGAATTATTGGTTTCCTATATTGCCAGTCAATGGTAGGAAGGTTATAGTCACCCGCAATTATAAAGTGATCACTGCAGTTTTGGCTTTTAACTTCATAGAGTTGATTCATAAATATGTGCAATCTTGATGGAATTTGATCATTGGGTAGGATATAAACTGTAGCAGTATGCAAATCATGTCTGTATTTGATAGCTGTAGCAGGAATAGTTACCCACACAGACTCCAGACCACTACAATGCCACTCGGGTCTAGCGCGTGCCTGTAAATTCGAAGCACACATAATCATTATACCACCCCCCAACGAGCCTCTGTCCCGACGAAAGACTGTAAATCTGTCATCACACAGCTCAGCATCAAAAATGCTATCGCAGAGCCATGTTTCAGTTATCATAATTATATCGGAGTCCTGTAATAATACGTTTTTAAAAAATCATCTGTTTTGGTTCGTAGTCCTCTCACGTTTTGATAGAATAGTTTAATTTTCTTCATATTATCGTTATTCATCTTGATTGAATTGGGTGTGTTGAAACATATAGGCAAGACGTATATAATTGCAGTTGGTTATATGGTGGTGTCAAAATCAATTGAACCGCACAATGATGAATGAATGGTTTAAATAGTAAGTAGGTGTTACACAGAGTTTGAGTGATGGATATGACAATGTGCATTGGATGTACTTGTACGTGCAGTAAGGATAAGAGGCTAGGATAGTATTCAATTGTTTCTAAGGTACGTGATATGTATATGTAGTGTATAATGTGAGCACGAGTGTAAGTAGGTTTTATAAAGTATGTGTATTTACGTATGTTGTGTGTTAAAGTGACCACTGGTATATAATAAGAAGTGTAAGAGCAGAGAGCAAGGCACTTAATTACAATATCTTTCCAAGATCGCTTGTTGAGTCTATCGCAAATGGAGTCGAGGTGTCGTTTCTTCTGACATAAATTCGGCAGTTTTTTGTCCACACACACTTGTACCCTGTCTCTCTAGCTTTTTGCCTACAAGAACCCAACAACATTTTATTTTCTTTAATGAGATGTTCATTGATGTAGATTCTGTTCTCTTCACCTCCCATCCCGATATCTCTGGTGGTCATGTTGCGATGTTTACGTGCTGCTGCAATCACTCGGTCCTTAATAGAACGCTGTCTGAATCTGACGATTATTGGACGTGCTCTATGAGCACCTGCTTTACGCCTCGGCTGTACTCTATGGGCGAATTCTATGTCTGTGGGTTGGATGGCAGCACCGACGTGATTCGCTGTTTTTAGCACAATGTTCAGTAACTCCTTATCCTTGTCTTCAGTTATGTTGACAAGTTCAAAGTTTTGCAATCTCTGCCATTGTTGCTGTTTTCGGTTCTCCACCTCTAACTCTTTAACACGGGCAGTGCAAGTAGTAAGACTTTCTTTAAGCATATTATTGTTCTCCTCTTTCACAGATCTCAGTTCTTGTAAGGTAGAATTGAGCGGCTTTTTAAGGTCAGTAATTTCCTTTTTCAGATCTTCGTATTGACAGTTTATGTAAGTCATAGAATCTTGAAAACTACTAAATTGTACAGTCATGTTTTTGTGTTGTTCGGATAATCCCTTAGACGAAGCCTCAACAATAACCCTTGTCTCTGCCCTCTCAGCTTTAAAAAGCTCCTTCAGCTCACTATCAGATAAATAATTTGGCTTCTTCCGCAGTGTTATGTTGCTGTCCGAGCAGCATTCAGTGTCGGTTTCATCATCAGGCGCAGCTGGTACGTATTGGACGGACGGACGCACTGGCGTGTTTGTGTTATCTGATTTTGGTTTCTTACTTTTTGCATTCCAAACATCGCCATTCGCGTTTATTTCCAGCATTCATCTTCTTCAGACGTTTCGGCGAGAGATTTGCACACTCAAGGTCATACATCTGCTTGCATCCTTGACAGCTTATGAAGTATTTATCATTAATACTCGCCTTGCAGCCACCACAAATAACGTTAACATCCATATCAGTGCTTGTTAAAGTTACTCAGCGCCTTACACAATATAAGAGCAACGCAATACAACGCAGGGGCGACACGGCTGTGGTGGTCGATTGATAAGGAGCGGCCAGTAGTCACAACAACACAATAGGTACGTCACAGCAGCGGGCACTCTGCGGGTTGTCGTAGGTCGGGGTAGTGCCGTGTGCAAAAATTATAATTTTTATAATTTAACAATTTTGCTTAATACTTACTGGTTTTTTTGATATTTTTGCGATGTTATTATACCAAGAGATAGGTCACTTAAGGTTGCCCTAGTCGATGGCACGAACTAAGTGGTGGGCGGGGTAAAAATGCATTCTATCTCAGCCGACATTATGTGCGAAAGGGATAGACGCTGTGATGAGCAGTAAGAAGCTAGTGCGCAAACACATACGCACTCCTGAGTGACGCAAAGCGACGGCGTCATCGCGTATAATTATAATTATACCTATGCGGTTCATGTTTGAATGATAACATAAACTCAAAAGGCAATTCCGAGCTCCGTGACGCAGTGGCTTAGCAATGAGTGGCTGCGCTTGGGGCTGCGGGTTCGAATCCCGCACGGAACAAATATTTGTATGGTCTACAAATAGTTGTTCCGGGTCCTTGTGTAATTTATGTTTGTAAACTGCCTCAACGATACAGGAGAAAAACCTACTGTGGGGGTAACGTATTTTAAAAAGAGAAAAGAGAGAGGAAACAAATTGGTGTCATTAGAACTTAGGATCTGCTGTGTGAAACGTAATTATTATGAACCCAATTTGGTTGTTATTATGAAAGTTCTTATGTGAATTTAAGTGGGTGTTATTATATACTAATAATTTCATTGATTTGTTTTTACCTAATTTTTAACCGACTTCGAAAAAAGGAGGCGGTTCTCAATTCGTTGGTTTTATGTATGTTCTAAAGAATACACTTTCTAGATGATCCCACGGTAATCGATAATGGTCAGGTCAGGATCTGATGAAGGGATCTTGGAGAAATCGACGGAGCTCTTTAATAAATGACAGCAAATCAACCGCGATTGCTGCTATCGCGTATCTATGCATTCTTTACGCAACCACATAGTATAATATCACGTCTGTACCCACTAAAGGGACATAACTCTTGACTAAAAATGGTAACATAAAAACTTTTTTTTTTGAAAAAAATATAACCGACTTCTAACACAAACATAATTATTTTACACTTTTTTCTGTTTTCTTTATGTTTTCGTATTTTACTGTAGGTTATGCAAATATTACTGTAGGTACTATTTATTTTAAATAGGTATTTATTACCATAGCTAGTTAGCTATAATAGCCCACAGGCAACTCCCCGAAGTATATGTCAGCCAGTGTCAGGACAACTGCTTTTTCAACTGCGCGATTTTGATGTGAGTGGGGCTTTTATGTAGGTTAATTAAATAAATAAAAATGTTAGTTTGTAAATTGTTTATTGATTGTTTGTGTTCAATAGCGGTTTGCAATATTCTCCTAGTACTTAGAAAGTTATCAACAATAGGCATTGTGTCACTGCAGGGACAATTACATACGTCTATCAAAATAGTAACGTACCTAAACGGAATAGGTACTAACAGCACAGACTTCCTTACAGAAGTCCAAAGAACACGTCTAGACAAGGTAAGTAATTAGAAGAAAACTACAACTTGAGATTGATTGTAAATCAAATTCACAGTACAGACACAATTAGCGAAATATAAATAAAAATTTGATTTATTTTATGATAGTAGATAACGCTAGTTGAAAACTAAACACTGTATGGGAATGACATCACTGAACGAGTCAGGTGGTCAGTCCAAACAAATAAAAGGCGCATTGTAGAAAGAGATTCGTTACGAAATGTTTGTAGGCTAGGGGGCTTGGCCTGTTTATGCTATTGATAACGAAGGTTATAAAATATGTACAACTTAGAAACTAAATCCTATTCTCCTATATGTACTTAATCTGTATTCATAACCCAATATCTGAGGTAGGTTTATGCGCTCCTTATTTTTTATATAGTTCGTATTATTCTGTAATAAATTAAATCCATTGATATTATAAGAAATTAATTATAATGTCATTGTAAAAGTAAAGTAAAGTTACAGCCTATATACGTCCCACTGCTGGGCTCAGGCCTCCCCCTCATTTCTGAGAGGGTTTAGGGCAAGGAAGTGTCCGCCGCGCTGCCCAAATGCGTGTTGACGAACTTCACATGTCTTCGAAATATTTTTTTTCTTATTCCTCAGACATGCAGGTTTCCTCACGATGTTTTCCTTCACCGCCGAGCACGTGGTAAATCAGCACTTAAAATATCAGTTAATATCATTGATTAAATCTAATTCAAAATATACTATAATACCATAGCAAAGCTACTACTATTTTATTTAGTAGTAGCTTATATAGTAGTATAGTAAATTATATGTAAAAAATATGAGTATGTCTGAGGTAAGGTTAAATATTATAAACAAATATTTGTCAAGTGCGAATCGGACTTCCGAGCTACTACATATTACTATCTATCAAAAAAAGCCAAAAATACACGTTTCTTTTTCTAGTAGGAAACACTTTAATTTCAAATTTATTTTTACTATTTGTTGTTGTAGCGGCAACAGAAATACACGTTCTGTGAAAATTACAACCATCAACCTATGAGATGCAGCCCGCTGACAGACAGACACACGGACAGCGGAGGCTTCGTAATAGGGCCCTGCTGGTTACCCTTGGGGTACGGAATCTCTGTATGGTTCTTTCTTCAAAGGACCATATTAGCCACCTGCCTGATTCTCGTTTGACATGACCAATGTACTGGACTGACCTCTCAGAGTTTGTTTCGGCAGATCGGGTGTTTCTTCTCAGTTTCATGTTTTTGTTGTGTTAAAGTGTTTTAAAATTATTATTGTTCTTAGATTACTTACATAAATTACATTAGGTATATTAGGATATGAGACTCATACGTAAGCATGATTATCGAAAATCTAAAAATTACATATTCTAATTAAATTTATAGATAATTTTAAGATTTTCGACAATCGATCAATGAGATGTTTTCGTTAGTTGGCAAATTAAAGTAGTTAAGTACCTAATGTACTACCTGTATCGAAAGTTCATTATTATGTACCTACCTGTTTTCAATTTTAACTATTATACATGGCTTCAACACTTATGTGTACATTTTAAGCTATATTATAAATCAATGGCTATATTCATCCCGCTTAGCTAGCAAGTGGAAAACAAAAGGAAGCATTATTTAAATAAAGATGTAGATATGTAGGTATAATAAATAGATAGCAGGGGTGGTGGTGGGTGGCGCTGCGCCCCCCCCCCCTCCGTCCGTCCCACTGATCGGGGAAACAATTTGTAGCGAAAGGCAAGATGTTTAATAACAATAACGGGCGCGCGAAATTTTATAAACAGACCTTTGGTAGTCTGGATGTCATGAAAAATCTATTGAATGTATCTGTTTAAAATAAAATTATTTGCATTTTCGAACAACTAATCTATCCCTGTATGGTAACTGTTTTGCAATTTTCATTCTTCTTATGGTATTTATTTCCGCCTAAAGATGTGTTAAAAATAGTGTTGGAATTCGGAATTTTCGACGCTTATAACTTTTAAACATAATCTTTTTTACTTTTTTGTTTCCATACAGGGCTAGATAATGATAAAACAAATTGAAATCATTTTTTATTTTGTACGTACACCATCAAACAGTGGAGTTATCGCCAGACTACGTTTGTATGGAAGAACGAGCGACTAGTGTACCCTTAAGGAGCTTTATCCCGGTACACGTCATAAACACATCAGATCACTTTAGACACCACTTTTCAATAATTATTTACGGACGTACGTGAAATGTTTACTTTGCGAGCGCCGGACTAGCAATGGAATTCTTTATATTTATTGATATTAAAATTTAAATAATCTTTTATGCTACTAAAGTCTAACTGCTTAACTATAACCCACTTATTTACTTCCTTGTATGCTTGTACTTGCTTTACGGGTAACATGTTTAAATTTTCAAGCAATAACAGGTCCGTTTCTAGATCAGAGTGATCTATAGAATTTACATACGATTTATCATCCGCACATTCACAAATTCCAAAAGGTTTCTTAATAGATAGTTCTATTTGTTGATCCAACGTATTTTGTATAATTGTATTGGCATATACCAGGCGGTCCCATAATGAACTGGCCTGATATAGTTCAACGCGACATGTCGCTACATGTTGTGTTGCATTAAATAGTACGTTTATCGTGCACTTAATATAAGAAACATGCATCGACATGAAATGCTTAGTCTTAGTTTAACAGGCATTTGAATAACGAGAGTCGCGTATTTTTTCAAAATGTCGAAAACTGAGTATCGAAGTGTCATAAAGTTTCTGTTTAAAGAAGGTTTATCCCCTGCCCAAATAAAAGAACGATTGGATGGCGTGTATAAGGAGTCTGCCCCCTCCTATAGCACAGTGAAAAATTGGGTGAAAGAGTTTCGCCTCGGGAGAGAAACCGTCGAAGACTTTGGCCACGACGGTCGACCTGTGGAAGTGCTCACTCCCGAAACGATTGATCTTATTGAAGAGGAGGTTCTGAGTGACCGTCGTTGGAAGATTAGAGAAATTGCAGCAAGGCTTGGGCTCTCTAAGAGTACCATTCATCGCGCGATCCATGAACATCTTCACATGAAAAAAGTGAGTGAAAGATGGGTACCGAAACTTCTTTCAGCGGTACAGAGACAGGAAAGAGTGCGCTGCGCTTCGGAGTTTTTGGATCTTTGTGGCGAAAATCCAAAGACTGTGATCGAGCGGCTAGTGACTGGTGATGAAACTATGATCTTGTATCATGATCCACAAAGCAAGCGCGAGTCAATAGAATGGCGTTATAAGGGTGAAAAGCCCCTTAGAAAGGCAAAGGTGCAACAACCGACTAAAAAACTGATGTGCACCATATTTTGGGATTTTCAAGGCATTTTGATGGTGGATTTTAAAGAACGTAATACAGTCGTGAACGGCGAATATTTTGCTTCTTTAATATATAAATTACGAGACAAGATAAAGGAAAAACGAAGAGGCGGGCTGTCTAAAGGTGTCCTGTTGCTCCATGACAACGCCCCTGTTCATACCGCTGGTGTTTCAAGGATGCAGTTCGTCAATGCGGGTTCACAGAAGTTCAACATCCACCTTACAGTCCAGACATGGCCCCGTCCAACTATTATTTATTTCCAAATTTAAAGCGGGACTTAAGAGGAAGAAAATTTTCAAGCGATGAAGAGTTGCAGGCGGCCGTCTTCAGTCATTTTGAGGATAAAAAATGTGATTATTTTTATAAAGGTTTAGAGATGTTGATTCACAGATGTAAGAAGTGTGTTAGTATTCATGGTGATTATATTGAAAAATAAAATTGGTTTCGTTTCATTTCCTTCATTGGTTCATAGTTAGGCCAATTCATAATGGGACCGCCTACGTACATTCTCACGTTTTACCAATGCAGAAGGCATGCGCACTCCATTAAAGAATCGGGTATAATTTAATATTCCTTCGCCATAAAACATGTTAGCAGGTAATTTTGCTCTAACTTCAGAACGAGGTGGAAGTATTACAACATAATCTAAGCTGTTGTGTATTATAGGTATTCTAGAAGATTTGTGGTAAGTACCTACTTGTTTCTTTAAATCTATTACAGCTCCCAACTGCTTTAATAAATCATTCCCAATTAACCCATCATAACGTGAATCGACATTATAAAGATAAAATTTATGTTCATCATTACTTTGAAATATAGAAAATAGAGGAATTTTAATTACCTGATTGTGTTTGCTAGATGCATGAGTGCTTATAACTTCAAAGGGTTCATTTGTTATATAATTACGGTAGTATTGATATGCTTTATCGGGACTTATAAAAAACGGGTGCTTCCTGTGTCTATCATAAAATTAGCAGCTATTTCCAGTATATATATGTATGGTAGTTTTAGATTTTGTCGCAATTCAATTCTATTATTTCAGGTGGTTTTCGGAGGCTTTTACTTGAAAATTTTCAGTCTGTGCAGACATGTCATTATCCTCTGAATCATTGTTTTCGTCGACCTCTATTATAGAATTTTCTTGTATGGATTCATCTTCATAATAATTGTCGTATGTTCCACTTACATGTAATTTTGAGGAAATTCGTAGGGATAGTATGATGGATAAATTTCTAATTCGTTTAGGCGGAAACCTGGCTTTGGAGGGGCAGTTCTCATCGAAACATTAGTATCATTAGAAACCGGTTTATTATGCACATTATTATTACTAGGATAATTAAAACGCTGAGAATTACCAAACCGTTGTGGTAACATTGGTTGCATGGGGCTACAGCCCTGCGGTCTAAATCCAAAGTTTCGTTGGTATCCAAACTGGTCACTGGTGGGTGATATTGCTTAGGGGAACTCATTTGCTGTTGAGGCTTATTTTGTGGTAACGGAATCCTCATTTGTCTACTATGCGGAATGCCAAACTTAAATTGAGGTGGTGTTCCGAAATTCTGCCTAGGGGGTTGGTTTGGTGCTAATATTGGTCTAAAGCCTGTAGGCTGTGTTAGCATTGCGAACATAAACGATGGTGGTTGCACTGGTATACTACTAGACTGTGGCTTAGACGTATGGCTAGACTGTAACATCTTACTACGCATCTGATATTGGTCATAGAAGTTAACTTCTTCTAGAACTATACTTAGTGCTTCTTCTAGTATACTGCGTGTTTTCAACCTAACAATGCGCACCATATTTTCGGGTAAATTATATAAGAAAACCTACATAGCGGTGTAATTATAAATAATAGTTTTACTTATTTTTAAATTTTTAAAACCAATTTGATTAACCTTCGATAATAGCACTGATTTAACGGATTGTATACGACCACAAAAATCTATATAATTTTCATTTTGGTGTTTCTTTCAAGTTACTAATTCAATGGCTAAACATTCTTCACTACGTGGGTCGCCGAAGTGAGTTAAAAACAATTCTCTGAATTCCGCCCACGTCTCTATATCTTCCCGTTCACAGATAAGTGACGCAGCCTCGCACGTAAGACGACTAATAATGATTTGCATTATATATTCATTTTGCACATCGGATGATTTAAAGTTACTTATTATATATTCACATTTACGCAAAAATAAATTTAAATGGCGTTTATCGCCGCTAAATGTTGGTATTATTTTAGTTAATTCATTAGGGATAAGTTTAATTTCCGACATCTTTAATAATTTATTCACTGATTATACACAAAAATAAAAAAATAAAATAAAATATTTATTATAACTCTACTAGTTCCACAAATGTTGTAAGGAAAATTCGAGTATAAGTACTTATCTATTATGTATTAACGTGTCTAGTAATCTTTAAATTAACAAACACATGTAGACACAATTAGGACTTAATATAATGTATAATACTTAATATAACATTACTCTATAACTTTATTGAGTAATATGGGACTTAATTTTATTTTATTTTATTTATTTATTAATTTATTTCAATCAACAAGGATCATAGGGTAAAATAACATTCATTAACATCTATTCTAATACTAAAATTATAAATCATTACTAATATTAATTATATCAAATGCGTATTTTTTTATTATATGCGACCAGCTATGCAGGTCTAGGTAAAGAGACCGGTATCACTGCGACCTAAAAGATCTATTGTGATCGCTGCTATGGCTATAGTTCCCTGCTAAGCCCTATGTCTTCAATGAATCAAAGGAGTTGCTTAGCCGTGAGCAATTTCACTTCTTCTGGGCGGAGAAAATTGTGCCCCAGATGAGTGTTACGTTTGCGCATTAAGGGTTCGCAATCGGTTAGAATGTGTAGAGGCGTTTCTTCCGTTATGGAATAGAACCGACACATCCTTGAGTTGCTTAGTCCCAGGATGGACATGTGCTTTTTAAGACAACAGTGTCCAGTTAGGGCTCTTGCCAGAAGCATTCGCTTCTGAAGCGAATTTACGATCAAAGGCCCGGATTAAGGTTTTAGAATGTTTTAAGCCTGGTGTGTCAGACCAGATCTTAAGTGATTTATTGTGATAAAGAGTTTCAAGGGTCAATCGGGCTAGGCTTCTTGAGATCCCACAAAATGGCTCGGGTCCAAATTGTGTGCACTTTGAGCCCTCCCGTGCAAGTTTGTCGGCAAATTCGTTGCCTACAATACCCTCGTGACCCGGAACCCATCTTAAAACGACCCTGTTGTTACAACCCAGGGCGTTTAAACGGTTCACGCAGTCTCCAACTAGCTTTGAGTTCACTAAGTTTGATCTCAGCGCTAGCAGTGCTGCTTGACTATCAGAGTTTATGTAAATTTTATGGTTGACGTAGTGTTTTTGCAGATTGATTTCCGCACACCGAAGTATGGCGAAAATTTCTGCCTGGAAGATGGAGGTGTATCTACCCAAATTCATACTAAGTTTGAATTTGGGGCGTTCCCTGTAAATTCCAAAGCCTACGTCGAGGCCCATTTTAGACCCATCGGTATACCATATGAGCCACCTCTCTCTCGCTACTGACCTCACAGATAAACTGGCCATTCAGCAAATCTTCTCTGGAGGTAATTCCACTATATACTTTTTATCAAAAGTGTGTAGTGGACGCATGATATCTGAGATCATGCATAAGACCGGTGATTCCTTAATTGAGTCGAGCATGGATCTCAATCTGTAGGAGAGCAAGCTCTGACCGCCCTGGGCGTTAATCCTATACAAACTAACCCTCGCCTCCTTGTCTAGATAGAGATCAAGGGGCGTTAGGCATAGAAGTGCATTAAGAGCCGCTCCAGGCGATGATCGCATAGCTCCAGTTGCCATTAGGCAGACAGTTATTAGCAGACAGTATTTAGTCTGTCCGCAGTCGTCTTTTGGTTGGCCTTGTTACACCAGACAATAGAGGCGTAAGTGAGAATCGGCCTCACTATGCTGCTGTACAGCCATAGGACCATACTGGGACGCAAGCCCCAGTTGTTCCCAACCAAACGACTGCACGTACCTAAAGCAATTTTTGCTTTATGGCATACGTTGCTAAAGTGAGAGTTCCACGTTAGTTTTTGGTCGATGGTTACGTCCAGTACTTAACTTCCGTGGAAAATGGTACTTCTTTACCATTAAGTTTTGGTTAGACTAATTTGTCCAACCGTCTCTTTTTGGTAAAGGGTATTATAACAGTTTTATCAGCATTAACTGATAAACTGTTATCCCTACACCAGTTATTTATGGTGTTTAGGGCTCTTTGTATTATTGACGATAAAGTACTTTGGCAAAAGCCCCTCGCAATGATCACAAGGTCATCAGCATAACCCAATGTGTCAATGCGTAGGTCTGCCATTTTGCACAATAGTTGGTCAACCGCAAGAGTCCAAAGAAGGGGTGACAAAACACCTCCTTGTGGGCAGCCTCTTGTGGTTGCAACCTCAATCGAAGTTTGAAACAGCGCTATGCCTTTCTGTTTGAGAGCATCGACTTCACCCATCTGATGGTTGTGGGGTCAACATTTTTAGATGTTAGGCCCCCAATCAGCAGTGATGTAGGGCTACTATCGAAGGCACCCTCAATATCTAGAAAGGCACAAAGAGCTATTTCTTTATCCTCCAGTGCTTTTTCGACCCTGTCAATGACACTGATCAGGGCTGTTTCCGTAGATTTGCCTCTGTGGTAAGCATGCTGGTTGTAATGTATGGGCCTCGTAGCAAGAGCTACATCCCTTACATATCTATCTATAACCTTTTCCAATGTCTTAAGAAGAAAGGAAGATAGGCTTATAGGTCTAAAAGACTTTGGTAAAGCGTAGTCCTTTCTACCAGCCTTAGGTATAAATAGAACCTTGACAATTGTCCATCGTTCTGGAATATATCCCCATGCAAAACTTGCTCTGAAGATTTTCACCAGATAAGGAAGAAGGATGTCGATACCCCTCTGTAGTTGGATGGGAATTATTCCATCCTCCCCGCTTGATTTAAATGGTTCAAAGGAGTCAACAGCCCACTGCACCAGGTTTGGCCTTATTATCTTTGCAGCCCTACGCCAGTCCTCATTGCAAGGCCTTCGTAGGGCTCTGAAAGAGTTCAAGGCTGAAGTCTTGTATGACCCTGGTAAATGGGTTGACGCTAGTAACTCCAATGTTTCTGTTTCACTATTAGTGAAGTTACCATCCGGCTTTTTAAGAAGCCCGATCTGTTTAGGTTTAGCTTTCGATAGCATTTTTTTCTTTGCACTGCGAGGCAAAGACTCAACTTGCTCGCATAGCTTGCTCCACGATGCTCTCTTGGCTTTCCTGACTTCTTTATTATGTTCAGTTAGGGCTGGACTATAAATATCCCACTCTTTGGTTTTCTTAGCCCTATTAAATAGTTTTCTGGTCTTTTCCCTAAGGTCTTTCAGCTTAGAATTCCACCAAGAAACTTTTCGTGTTGAGGTCTTGGTTTTGACGGGACAACTGTCCTCGAAGGCTTCACGGATACCTACGGTTACTGTCTCCGTCGCTAACTCCAGACCTTTAATTGTTTTGATGCTTTTAGGAAACGTTTCCAAATTCCTTCTTAGGCTATCTCTGTAGATATCACAGGAGGTCGTTTTCGGATCCCTAAAAGTAACGGTTTCTAAGGTTAGTGATTCTCCAATCACAAACTAGATATGCTTGTGATCAGACATCGAGTTTTCGCTACTAACATGCCAGTCATTTATCCGCCTGGACATGTTATTGGTAGCAAAGGTTATGTCTAACACTTCTTGCCTAGCACGCGTTACAAAGGTTAGTGTACAACCTAAGTTTAGGCTTACCAGCCGGTTGGAGATGAGAAAATCATAAAGTAACTCACCTCTTTCGTTGATGTTGGTGCTTTCCTAGGCTGTGTGGTGAGCATTAGCATCACAACCCACCACAAGTTCGGCGTTGTGTTTTCGGGCGAACTCCGTCACTCGCTGTAACTCGATGGTAGGATATGCGTTCTCGCCGGGACGATAGGCTGAGCAAATGATTACTCTGGCCCCTGTGCATCCCTTGAGATTTATAAAGGCTGTAACCAGGTCATCATTGCAGTACTCTGGAACAGCTAAAAGTTCAATATTTTTATTATAAATTATACAAGCTCTGGGTCTACTGCCTTTGGTATTGACAAGAATCTTACCGGCAGCCGACAATCCCAGAACTTGACCGTTGGCCACCCAAGGCTCTTGTATAAGGGCGAGGTCAATGTTGTCCTCTGCAAAGCAAACCTCCACCATGGCAGAAGCAGCTGCTGCATGGTGAAGATTTGCTTGGAGGACCCTCGTCTTACCCTTGGGTTTAGCCATTTATGGGCGTGGGGGGCAGGGGTCTTTTCCACGTGTATGGTCTTGCTATACCACACACCTTTTACTTGATCTGATGATGAATGATTTAAACACGATCTTAAGAAAAACAATGATTTATTGCGATTTCACAATACACGAAACTTGGTAAAAATATAAGATTGAGGCACGCGACCGTATTGGTAGGCAAACACAAACACACTCAAAAATAAAATATTAATGAATGAGGTCAGTCGCGCATAGTGTCAAATTACTAAAATGCTGACGCGGGAGAATGCACGGTGTTGCACCGTACATGCTCCGGGCCGCCAGATGAGGGCGGGATGCTGATCATGATTGCTTGAAAAAAGATGTATGAGTTGCTATGGGCGACGTAGACCTGTTTACAATTCGAATACTGTCTAGTTTATTGGTAACAGGATCACTACGATTGGTCGTTTCTTCTTCACAAATGCTGTTTCGGACGGAGGAGAGGCGAACCGCGGTGCGGTCCTCCGCCGGGGGCACTGCCGGAGAGTTGGCTCTTGCTAACCGTGTTTGTCGCATTCGCCGCCACGCCAGGCCAGCACCCACGATAATTGCTGCTCCGATCATAATGTAGATGAGAGCATAATGATGCACATCATGGTATGATACATCACTTGTCAACACCGCCTGCTCTTTCAAATCTTTTAGCTGTTTTTCTAAATCCGAAAATTGTTTTTGGCGGTCATTTATGGTTTCATCTACTATAGACGACATCGGGATCGAACGACTGTTTATCGGACTGAAGTCTTCAACCTTGATGTCTGGGCTCGTCTTGATAACGCTGCGCTCAATGTTACGAGCGTGCACCGTAAATAGGTCGGACTTGACAATGCACCCGTGTAAAATGCTGACGATGCCGGCGCGCTCCAGCTGTGGCGCGGTCACCTGATCCGCGCACATCACCCGTAACTGACATCTCTCACAACGAAAGTATAAGTACTTGTTTATATTGTTTAATTCAGTCAATTTTTAATTGCAGGAGTTTACAACAGTTTTACACTGCTGTTTAATATTATCGAAGTCACAGAATTTCTCGTCTTGTGAGAGATGGTAAACTGGTTTCTTTAAGTGACATAAATACGAGTTAGCTTGCTGACTGCATGATGAAATTTCATCTATATCCATCACAATGTACGCATCCTTTGCTAGGTTAATGGCCACGTATTCCGATATTGGTATCGTGGTAACCATCTTGCTGTTATTAATCTTGGTCGGTACTGGAATAAGATGAAATATTTCGAAGGAATCTCTACTGATGAGCGGAACCTTTATCTCGAACAGCAGGTAATCTTCACATATTCTGGCCTTTATTGTTAAAAGTTCATAAATACTTTGAAGGCTTGCTTGTATGTTTTCGATTGGTAAGGCCAACTCCTTCGATATTTGGCTTGTTATGACACCGAGTTCATTTCTAAGCTGTTCTGGAGATAATAGATTGGAATTGAATAAAACTAAATTTACGGATTTTATCGCGTTTATTTCACTACTTTTACTTATTTTTACAGCAAGCTTATTTTTGCTTTACAGCAACCATGGTCACGGGGGGGGACTGAGATGTTTGACGTCCCAATGTCATAGTTAGTCCGGCTACCTTCAGTTTTTGAATATTAATTTTTGGTCCGATTTACGCAAAACGAGCTTATAGTATCATGAAGTCTTGCAGTGGTATGCTTAGGTTTGGGTTTAATTTTGTTAATTACAGGATCCCAAGCAGGTGGCAGCACCCATCCATCTTCTCTATTGAAATTTGGATGTTTTTTAATTTCAATAGCCTCGCGTATCATCCTTGGTAGGAATCGGTGTTCTATTGCGAGAATTTGTGGTTTATCAAAACGAATGTAATGGTGGGGACGATCTTGAACATGTTCGCAGACTGCAGACTTCCCGGAGCGTCGGTGCTTCACGTCAGCTATATGTTCATATAGTTACATATATATATATATATATATATATATATATATATATATATATATATATATATAGCTTGGGCGACTCATGTCATAATAGACGACCATGGTCCATTCGTCTCTAATTACTTGCATGTCAGAGACTTTGTCAAAATATATTCCTTGGTTCGACTTCAGAGGTGTGTTAAGAAAATAATATGATGATGTGGTAAGTATGCTCATGAAAAATAGCATAGCCATTTTGCATTAACTCTCTTGCATTAACTCTGGATTATCTTGGTTGATGGTCGATATAATTTCTTGGTATTCTTGTGTTAGGACTCTGCTTGCTCCGACAAGGTTGGTGCCATTGTCACTATAAATGTGACTTGGCGTTCCCCGTCTGGCAGCCATCCTTTTCAAAGCCGCTAAGAATGATGACGTCGTTAGGTCCGATACTAGTTCTAAGTGCACGGCCTTGGTTGCCATGCACACGAACACCGCTACATATCCCTTGGTACACTTGGTGCCTCGTCCTTTACTGCCTTTGATCATGATGAAGCCGGTATAATCCAATCCTGTGTGAGAAAACGGGCGAGATGGGTTACTTCTGGCACTAGGTAGGTCACCCATGAGTTGATGTTGCTTGCTTGTTCCAAACCGTCGGCATCTCACACACTGTCGTAAGCGCTTTTTAGTAGCCCTGTTGCCCCCTACTATCCAATACTGCTGACGAATAAATGATGCTGTTACTCTTGGTCCCCCGTGAAATGTAAGACTGTGGGCTTCATCTATGATCAACTCCGTAAGATGGTTAGCGTGTGGAACGATGATTGGGTGCTTCATTTCCATGCTTATCTGCGCGTTTCTCAGTCTACCACCAACACTTAGAACGCCTTTTTCATCTAAATAAGGGTGTAAGTTTACTATCTTGCTCTTGGTATTCACGCTCTGTTTTGCCTTGAGATCTTCTATCTCTTGCGAAAACTCTTCTTGCTGAACATGCTTGATTATTCTTTGCTTTGCTGCTCTGACTTCTTCTAATGTTAAGTATGATGGCATCTTAATTTTTGTTCTTGTAGTGTTTATGAAACGGTATACCCAGGCTACGACGCGGATTACTTTATTGAACTTACTGTATTTATTGATAATTTGACCCAAAATATTCATTTCTTGATCTTGGTATGTCGAAATATTTATCTGCTTTGCCTTCTTTTGTTCTTCATTGGTATCATAACTTGTTTCTTCTTGTTTATCTTGATAAGTGGGCAGCCAGCTTGGTCCCTGCCACCACAGAGAATGACTCACTAGTTGTCTAGCAGTTAGGCCTCTGCTTGCGCAGTCTGCTGGGTTGTCCTGGGACTTTACGTATCGCAAGTCTTGTGCTGGAATGACTTCGGTAACTTGTTTGACTCTGTTCGCTACGAAGGTTTTCCACCTGCTCGGATCACCCTGCAGCCACCCCAGCACTGCCGTGGAGTCAACCCAGCCGTATTGCTTGATTTCGTAATTTTCTAAACTCTGTTTTACCTTGGACATTAATTTTGCTAACAAAACTGCGCCGCATAATTCAAGTCTAGGTAAACTTACAGTTTTGCTGACCGGCACTAACCTTGTTTTCGCCGCGACCAAAACCACTGTACTTTGGTCTCCATGAGTTATTTTGCAGTATATTACGCAAGCGTACGCTTTTGTTGACGAGTCGCAAAATCCATGCAACTCAATAACATCGGTTTCGTTTGTATTGAGCCATCTTTTTACTTGAATTTTTTCGATGTTATGAATATCGTCCCTGATTTTCTGCCACTCCAAATTGATGTTATCGGGAAGTGTATCACTCCAGTCGATGTTATATAGCCACGTAGATTGGAAAAGTAGCTTCAACTTGGTAGTCAATGGTGAAATCCAGCCCAGAGGGTCCCAAAGGGTTGATATGTCAGATAATAAGCTTCTCTTGGTGTCGCTTGTCTGACGAGCTTGAATTTTGGGTTGGAAAGTGAAGGAATCGTCTTGAGGGTTCCATCTCAACCCTAAGGTCTTTGTAGATTCAGCAGCTCTAAACTCAAAACTCCCTTCTTGACTGACATTTTCACATAATTCTGGAATATTGGATGACCACTTCCTGAGATTAAAGCCACCTGCTTTTAATAGCTTGATGAGGTCGTCCTTCAACCTTTTTCCAAGGTCAGCGCAATGACAGCCGTGGATTACATCATCCATATACAGGCTATTCCGTAAAACTGAAGCTGCTTGAGTCTTGGTGTAGTATTTTTCTTCATCATCTGCCAATTGCTTCAGTGTCATCATTGCCAAATATGGCGCGGCCTTGGTGCCATATGTGACTGTAGTGAGTTGGTATTCCTGCAATGGTTCTTCTGAGTCATCTCGCCATATTATTTTTTGGTATTGTTGGTGTTCTTCTTTCAGCCAAATTTGGCGAAACATTTTTTTCTATATCAGCTGTGTATGCAAACTGGTATTGACGCCATTCCAAAATTAATTTTTGGAGATCTTGTTGTAGATTTGGGCCCCTGTGCATAAGATCATTAAGGCTCAACCCTGTCGAAGTTTTTGCCGAGGCATTGAATATAACCCTGATTTTTGTAGTTGTTGACTCCGGGCGCTCGACACAATGTTGCGGCATATAAAAGTCCGGTTTCTTGTTACCGGTAGCCGGTATATGACCCAATGATAAGTATTCTTGAATAAATAATTTATAATGTTCTGCGGTATTATTTTGTTTTGTGAATCGTCGTTCCAATTGTTTGAATTGCGCAATTGCTTTTTGTTTCGATGTGCCCAAGTCTTGTTCAATGTTTGACTTAAGGGGAAGTTCCTTGGTATCTTCCATCCTCGCGTCTTGTGGTTGTTGATTTATACAAATCGATGCATGCTCGATCTTCTGACGTGAGAGTAGACTCTTGAGTAATGTCCTCGATCTCCCAAAACTGTTGGATGTTTTGTATATTATTCAGCAAAACATTGCACTGTAAAGTAACCTGATTAGCGCTTCCACTTAATATCCAACCAAATCGCGTTTGTTGGGCGATTGGCGAGTTATTGTTTTCTCTGCAAATTCCGTCTAAGATGATGTTTGAGTATACTTCTGCTCCCAGAAGTATATCTACCCGCCGACTTTTGTAGAATTCTGGATCTGCTAACTGTATATTTTCTAGGAATGACTATGACGGCTTGTTCAAGGTGTAGTTTGGTAAATTATTGATCAGAGTTTTCATTATGAGAGCTTCGGTATTAAGTGTGAAGTCGCTATTATTGGACTTGATTGTTAACTTAATCACGCCTTTACAATTGTTTTCCTTTATGCCGATCCCCGTTATGACCCCTTTACACTGACTTCTAGGTAGTGATAGAAGTTGAGCTGCTTTCTCCGTGATAATTGAGGTCTGGGATGCTTGGTCCAGGAGTGCTCGGAGCTTGTAGTAAGAGCCATTGTTAGCTTGAACTTGAACAATAGCTGTAGCGAGCAGTATCTCTGGCACGTCGCGCTGCTGTGACACGTGCACACTGTTCTGGTTCTGCTGGACAGCATCTGCGCTGCTTGATGAGTTTCCCTGGTTAACCGTTCTTGATGAGCTAGGTTGTCTCATGTTTTTATATGTTACGAATGCTTCGTGCAATATTGTGTTGTGCTGACCTTGGCATTCGCGGCAGCGATTCTTAGAAATACAGTTTCCTTGGTGATGGTTTAGGCAGTTTGAGCACAGCCGTAATCTTGATATGGTACTGCGTCTCTGCTGCGGCGTCATTGTTATAAGTTTTTGGCAAAAATATATTCCATGGCCATTGTTACAGAGCGGGCACGTGATTGTAAACTGATTACTTGTTTTTGCATTTGTTGGTTCTGTAACATTATATGTAGTTGGAAAATACTTGGTATCTTGATTTATTATGCTTCACCGGGACCTGACTTGATGATGGTTTTTGCGTGGTTGATTCTTGTTTTCTACGGGATGTTTCCAACGTAGTGAATTTTCCTTCCAGGAATGCCAAAAAATCTTTGAGCGTCGGTAACTCACGTGGTTGTTCTAGGGATTCATTGTAATCATTGAATGTTTCATTGTCCAATTTTTGTGACAGTAAGTGCACCAGCAATGGATCCCACGTACTGATATCAACACCTAAGTTTTTCACGGCGTTGAGTGTCTCCAGAGTGGTGTCATGAAGTCGCTTGATCTGGTTGATAGCTTGATGTTGTTGTATGACAGGAATATTCAATAAGCTGTTGATGTGCGAAGTAAAAATGAGTTTCTTGTTGTTGTATCTGTGGTTAAGAATTTCCCAGCAGATATTATAGTTTTCAGTGCTGATCGGAAGATGCTGCAAAAGCCTTGCTGCTTCGCCTTGCACCTTAACTTTAAGAAATTGCATTTTCTGTGCATTTGATAATATTGGGTTATTATGGATAGTTTCAGTGAACAGGTCCTTGAATGACGTCCACTGATGATAATTTCCTACAAAACAGGTATGTCCATCTGGGGGGGTTGATTTTTCCCGATGGGACACTGACCACAGCTTGCTGTTGATGGATCGTTTGGTGGAATTATATAGTTGCTCATAATATGAAAAAGTGCTCTCATATTCTTGGTTGGCTCCTTGAACTTCACTGTCGATGTCCCAGTGCAGACTATCGATAGCTGACCATCGCAACTGCAAAGAGCGGAGAAGATCTTCCAGCTCCCATTTCTCCGTCACATCGTCAAGATTTATGTTAGAAACTGTCCTTTTAAATGCTCTGAAGTTGCTTGATTGCTTCTTGAATAATTCATCTGTCTTGCTGTTGGTTCCCTGGGACTCCGTTCTAAATAAATGTTGAGCTCCCGAAGTTGAGGGTGCACCCATTGGAGTTGCGGGTTTTATCAAGGGCGTTGAAGGTTTTGGTTGATGTTCCGACTTCGGTAAGTACGCTTTTATTGTAGCTGTTATATTCTCATAATTTGCCTTGGTTTTTTCATACGTATTGTTAGTAAAATAAGCATGGGACTTGTCTGGAAAAGCGCACAGTTCAACATGATTATTCAGGAATTCCTGCCAATACCCTTCTAAATTATTCAATCTTCGATTAATATAGTCGGGCGTCTTTCGCTCTTGACTATCTTTCTTAAAATTTACAAATATTTGATTAATGCCATCGATAATTTGTTGTTGATTTGCTAGGAGATTTTCCATGCTTGACATTATTTGGTGAAGGAGTTGATACGTTAAAACCTTGGTAAAAAATCACTTGCTTGTTTTTGAAAATACCTTGATACGCTTGCTTGATATGCTTGTGCTTTGCTTGTGAAATCCTTCTGCTTGATGTGCTTGATGAATGCTTATGCTTGGTGTGCTTGGAGAGTGTTGGCTTGGTGTGCTTGGTGAATGCTTGCTTGGTTTGCTTGGTGAATGCTTGCTTGGTTTGCTTGGTGAATGCTTGCTTGGTTTGCTTGGTGAATGCTTGCTTGGTTTGCTTGGTGAATGCTTGCTTGGTTTGCTTGGTGAATGCTTGCTTGGTTTGCTTGGTGAATGCTTGCTTGGTTTGCTTGATGAATGCGTCAAATTTGCTATGCTTGTGGTATTCTTGATATTCTCGGTTTTGTGCTTGGTGTTTACTGGTTCTCAGTATATTTGCAGACTCAGACAATTCGGCTGGTGAGACCCGCTGGTGGGAGGCCAACCGAACCGATCGCACTGCACTTGAGATCCACAAAACACTGATCAGTTTCTTCGAAAGACCATAAAGATGTATGGTCTTGCTATACACACACCTTTTACTTGATCTGATGATGAATGATTTAAACACGATCTTAAGAAAAACAATGATTTATTGCGATTTCACAATACACGAAACTTGGTAAAAATATAAGATCAATCTTATATTTTTACCAAGTTTCAGCACGCGACCGTATTGGTAGGCAAACACAAACACACTCAAAAATAAAATATTAATGAATGAGGTCAGTCGCGCATAGTGTCAAATTACTAAAATGCTGACGCGGCAGAATGCACGGTGTTGCACCGTACACTACCTTTTAACGACGAGGACGTCCTTTGCCTGCGAACTTGACCCCAGCTTACCTTTTGTCGTATCGCTCCCACCTCCCCTCCCTCCCGGCCTGGACGACACCAGCGGAGGCCGTCGGACCGAGGCGAAATCTGCGCCTTGAGTCTTCGTCACTCTGACCGGTGGCGTTCCAGCCTCACCCCGACAGGTGGAGGGCTGGGGGGATTGGGGTTGGGGTTGGGGCGGTTCGGGCTCTAGCCTCCCTTGACTTTAAAAGTTATCATCTTAAAGCCGAGGATGACTCTGCCGCCTGCCTTCCGAAGAGCCTCCGCCGATGGGTCGTCCAGAGAAAAGGTTACTAGGAACCCATTCTCCTCGTCCCTACGGTGGAGGATTCTCTAGAACTCAGTATGGAGCCCTTCATTTTGTGCCCTCAACAGCACATCCGCCTCTTCTGGAGAGTCGGCTTCGCTGCGGGGCAAGTAGGTAATGCCCAGCTGAGGCTTAGGCAGTTCGCCCTGGGGTATTACCGAGAGCTCTGCCTCTGGCCAGGGTTTTAGTTTTCCGATTTCACCCACAATCCAGTCCTGGCTTGCCTTATTCAGGCACGTTACCAGAATCCAACCTGGCTTATGCGTGAAACCCGAAAATTTTGGGCCCATTCCCGGTTTCGACCCACAGGCCGTCTTAGCGATGGCCTGTGTTAGTGCTCGGTGGACCAGCCGCATCTGCTCCACACTCATATGATTCGAATTGCGAATTCTTATACGCGCGGAGCCAGCTACGGCACTGAAGCTGAGCTTCTTCTCTTCCGTTGCCAGCTTCACAGTCTTCCTGGGCTGGTCTTTGGGGGACTCTTCCTCAGACCGACTGCGTTTTTTCGCCTTCGTAACTGGGGGAGGCTTGGGCAAAGGAATTTCGTTCCAAGGCTTCTGGCAGAGAGAGAGGGCCTCTTCGGCTCCAATCTCAGCTGCTATCAGCCTTCGGTACCTTTTACTCGCTGCCCCACTAAGCTTATAAGTCCTAGCGAACTTTTTATTTTCCCCTCCCTGGTTCGTTTCCGATTGTGGTTCGGCTACAAACGTGCCCACCACTACACGGCTCATCCCAGGTTGGGGCGCACTGTTGTAGGGTGTTGATGAGGCTAAAAGAGCCTCTTCCAAACCTGCAGCTAATTCCATTAAAGAAGACTTCTCATTATCTTTTACAAAATGTCGGTTTTCATCCATTTTGTTCCCACGAATAGCTAGGGAAATACTTGGTCACCCCCGGCAGAGCCACGCATGCCGAGGGAAGGGCTAAAATACTACCCGAATCGCCCTCGGTCTCGGGTAGGCACCGTTTGCGACTGGACTCCCTCCAGCCACGCATCCATCGGCACGGTACGCTTAACACCTTGGATTGGGTTAGGATAGGAAAATGGGGAGGGATAAAAGAAAAGAAAAGGGGGATCGTCCGAGTGTTTCTGTTCTGTCTGTTTACTCTTGAACCAGACCAAATAACAGGCGGCAACCACGTGAAGGAGAACTCCTCAGACTTGCCCTGGGGATCAACACGACGTGCGCTCTCCCCCAGAGCTATAAGCCAAACTGCTCGCCGGACAGGAGAGCAGAATAGGTGTTAATCTAGTCCTATTTATAATATCAAAAAGTTAGGAATAGACTAACCCCCCGCCCAATGCGTATCAAATGCGTAAGTATTTATAAAAATATCGAAAATAAAATAATAATTAATAATAATAACAATGGAAGCCAGCCGGGGCCTTTGCGAGACGAACTCAATTCTCTTTGGCGCCGCACTGGCAGTCTGCCGTATTATAGGCGCCAAACTTTCCACGGCTGGACGCACTACTGGACAAAGTAGTGCTATCCCAGCCTGGAGAACAAGAATTGAAGAACGTATCGCAAAGGCTAGGGCCCTCATCGGCAGACTGATATGCTTCAGGTCAGGCAATACCAGGCCAAGGATTGTGCGCACCGTCAGGATGGCGTTTGCTGGGACAAACTAACATTTGTCCCAGCCGGATATAATGCAAAAACTGACGGAGCGCATAGACGACCTGAAGCAGAGAATCGCTGCTTGGGGAAAGCGGATTCGGCGATATACCGAGAGGTCGACACGGTTCAACCAGAATCGTCTCTTCCAGAGTGATCAGAATAGGTTCTATAAATCATTGGAGCGACCAATGGTAAGTGGAACGGGCCCAGTACCGAATCAGGCCGACACGGTCGCATTCTGGCGCAGCCTGTGGTCAGAGCCCGTAAACTACAACAAGGACCCTTGGACGGAAGTTGTGGCGAATCAGTGTGCGGGTATTACGCCCATGGACCCCTTCACCATAACGCCGGATGACGTAGCTGAGGCGGTCCGTAGGGCCCCGAACTGGAAAAGTCCCGGACTCGACGGGCTGCATCACTACTGGCTGAAGGGGTTCGTGGTGTGTCACACTGTGCTCGCCCGACAGTTTCAAGAGGTTCTCAACCAGAAATCGCTCCCGAGCCTCTTCACTACTGGGATCACCCATTTGGTTCCTAAAGGCCAGGGTACCACAGACCCGAGCAAATACCGCCCCATCACGTGTCTACCGACCATATACAAGACACTAACATCCATTTTGAGCGCGAGAATCACTCGTCACCTGGACTCAAATCAGGTGATGTCGCGCGCTCAAAATGGATGTCGGGGCGGCGGTCGTGGAACCAAGGAACCACTCATCATTGACGCGGTCATTGGCGAAGTGGTGAAACGCAACCGTCGGAACTTCACCGCCGCCTGGATAGACTACAGAAAGGCATTCGACTCGGTACCCCATACATGGCTAAAGAGAGTCCTCGAACTGTACAAGATAGACTGTACAGTTAGAGACTTCCTCGAGCAGTGTATGGGGCAGTGGAGTACGATCCTTTGTCATCTGGGCGAGCGGATGATGGCTGCGGAGAACCACATAAGGATAGGAAGGGGTATCTTCCAGGGCGATTGTCTGAGTCCAATATGGTTCTGCCTCTCTCTGAACCCTCTCAGTACCTTACTGGAGGGCTCCGGGAGGGGATTTCAGCTATGGAAAGGAGGGACAAAAGTGACCCACCTTTTCTAAATGGATGACCTCAAGTTATTCGCCTCCAGTCGCTCCCATCTTATGGAATTGCTAAACATCACTTGTGAATTTAGCAATTCCATTGGAATGGAGCTGGGGACGGATAAGTGTGCGGTACTCCATGTTGAGAGGGGTAGGGTTGCTAACTCTGAGGGCATAGACTTATCTATGCCCGTCAACTTAAGGACCCTTTCCGAAGCTGAAACATACCGATACCTGGGTATGTCACAGAACATCGGTATCGATGAGGCTGGTATGAAACAGTCAGTTTGCGACGTGTTTTATGCACGCTTGACCAAAGTGCTTAACAGCCTTTTGTCCGGTGTGAATAAGACACAAGCATATAACGGCTGGGTCATGCCTGTCCTCATGTATACCTTTGGCATACTCAGGTGTACTCAGACTGAACTTAACGCCCTGGATAGAAAAGTCCGCACTACCATGACGTCCCACAGGATACATCATCCGAGATCGTCGGTAATAAGGCTGTACTTGCCGCGAAAGCATGGTGGGCGTGGCTTCTTGAGCGCGCTCACCATGCATAATCGCGAAGTGTGCAGCCTCCGTAATTACTTCCTGGCGAGATCGGATGATCCATTCTATAAGGACGTCATTTCTTGTGATATATGATAAAGGACTTACCCTTCTATCCTTAGCCAACGAGCAATGGCAAGACCCGGCAGTGCAGACAATTTCCGACCGGGAGACCGTATGGAAGGAGAAGGAGCTCCACGGGAGGTTCTACAAGTCTCTACATGGGCCTTTCGTAGACACAGTAACCTCCCTCCACTGGCTACGCTTTGGTGACCTCTTCGGGGAAACCGAGGATTTTGTCTGTGCAATACAGGATCAGGTTATTAAGACCAACAACTATCGGAGATACATCCTAAAGGATGGCACCATCGACATCTGTCGAGCTTGTCGCCATCCCGGTGAGTCACTTAGGCATGTCATCTCCGGTTGTTCGACGCTTTCTAACTCTGAGTCCTTGCACAGGCACAACCTAGTAGCCAGAATTCTACACCAGGAGCTCGCTCTGAAATACGGTTTCGTGGATCGGAAATTGCCGTATTACAAGTACTTGCCGGAAGCCGTGCTCGAAAATGATCGCGCCAGGCTCTACTGGGACCGGACCATCATCACAGACAGGACTATTCTTGCGAATAAGCCTGATATTGTGCTGATGGACTGGGCACAGTCAAGGATATTTTTGGTCGACATTACCATTCCGTGTGACGAGAACCTCGTGAAAGCCGAAACAGATAAGCAAACAAAATATCTGGACCTGGCTCACGAGGTGACCGACATGTGGGGTGGTCTGCCGACCGAAATTATTGCTGTAGTCGTCTCTGCAAACGGGCTAATCCCAGTCAGCCTCTCGGGTCATCTGAGGCGGCTGGGACTACGTGGCGGACCACTCCAGGCTCAAATGCAGAAGGCGGTGCTCCTCGATACCGCCCGCATCGTCCGCCGGTTTCTTTCCCCTTCCCCCTAACCCTCGGCTGTTTGGTCTCCCCTGCCGAGGGCCTCCATCTGGTAGGGCTTTTATTTATATATGTATTTTTATATGTATTTTATGTTATTGTTATTTATGTATATTTATCTTTTCATTTCCATTTATAATTATATATTTATAGAACCCAACCAGATGAGAAAACTATATTGATACCCCCCACATAATAATAAAATAACATAAATCGATTTGACCGTTACACATATACATCATATCCGATTTAATTATATATTAACAAAACCACCAACAAAACTTACCATAATGATATAATACAATACTTTTTGTTAAAAATACAAAGAAAAAGTCTTAAATATATGTAAGTAAAATTAGGTAATAAATTAGTTCATATACCTGGGGTGCCTGTTCGAGGCAATGGGTACATGGACATGAACCCAGTGCCTCAAAAAAGTACACTCGGGTTTCTCACTAATTACGTTAAGAGTGCTGTTGGCGCTCCCACGAACCCTGTGTATCAGTGACGCAGTTCTTTTGCGAATAAGTGTTGAAAAATTGTCTACGTGCGCGTCAACAAACATACCTGATGCACTACAGCAACAATCGAAAAGCGTTATTATATTGTGTACGTAGGGTGTTGTATGCCCGCCGCGTATATCTGACCCATAAGGCACACGTATAGAGGGATTGGCAATAGGCCAATAAAATAATATTATGTACGTATTACAATTAAATTAATATTATTTTAATTTTTATTTAAGTATAGTTATTTATTGCACTTAATACTTTATAAAATTTATGTAAGATTGGTATTTGAAACCCAAATAACAGTCAAAATGGAAAATGTCTAGTTCCAAGTTTACTAAGGGATATGAAGGAGGTGAAGAGTCGTACTCACCAGCCCGCAGTGCCCATCATCAGCGTCACGGCTCCTTATTCTCGACGAATTTGTTTTGGTTCGCTGGATCACGACGCTGTATGAATCGCCCGCCGATGCGCGAAAATGGGTAAAATTGTATACGCGATATTCACGAACGGTGGCACAGCTTTTCCGGTGATCCTACCGGCTGCGCCAGTCAAGTTGCGGGAGCTGCCGAGAGCTTTTTAAAAACCAATTAAAACTAATTAAAACTACGTGCTCACATAGAGAGATGTGAATTTATTTTGCCCATTGTCTTTTACAATTCTTAATCTACAGTCTACTTAAATTACTACATACTCGGCGTTTATGTATTTACGCTGATGGACGCTTTATACGTATTATGGGTGGTGCTGATGTAACCATAACTACCTTTTGTCCGGTGTGAATAAGACACACGTATATAACGGTTGGGTCATGTCCGTCCTCATGTATACTTTTGGCATACTCAGGTGGACTCAGACTGACATTACCCACGACGGACCACGATTGAACGTCCCATAGGATGCATCATCCGAGATCGTTGGTAATGAGGCCGTACTTGCCGCGAAAACATGGTGGGCGTGGCTTTCTAAGCGCGCTCGCGATGCATAATCGCGAAGTGTGCAGCCTCCGTCATTACTTTCTGGCGAGATCGGATGATCCATTCTATAATGACGTATTTATAGTGATAAAGGGCTTACCCCTCTATCCTTAGCCAACGAGCAATGGCAGGACCCAGCAATACTTAGCTTTTCCCACGGGGAGACCGAATGGAAGGAGAAGGAGCTCCACGGGAGGTATTACAGGGCTCTACATGAGCCATTCATAGATACAGTCGCCTGACAGTAAAACATAGCCAGTGGAGGTCCACTGGCTAAGTTTCGGTGACCTCTTCGGGGGGAACCAAGGGTTTTGTCTGTGGAACACAGGATCAGGTTATTAAGACCAACTACTATCGGAGATACATCCTAAAGGGTGGCACCGTCGACGTCTTTCGAGCTTGTCGCCATCCCAGTGAGTCACTTAGGCGTGTCATCTCCGGTTGCTCGGCGCTTTCTAACTCTGAGTACTTGAACAGGCACCATCTAATAGCCAGAATTCTACACCAGGAGCTCGCTCTGAAATACGGTCACGTGGATCGGAAACTGCCTTATTATAAGTACTTGCCGGAAGCCGTGCTCGAAAATGACCGTGCCAGGCTCTACTGGGACCGGGCCGTCATCACAGATGGGACTACTCTTGCAAACAAGCCTGATATTGTGCTGATGGATCGGGCACAGTCAAGGATATTTTTGATCGATATTACCATTCTGTATGACGAGAATCTCGTCAAAGCAGAAACAGATAAGCAATCAAAATATCTGGACCTGGCTCTCGAGGTGGCCGACATGTGGGGCGGTCTGCCGACCGAAATTAGTCCTGTAGTCGTCTCTGTAAACGGGTTAATCCCAGCCAGCCTCTCGGGTCATCTGAGGCAGCTGGGACTTCGTGACGGACCGCTCCGGACTCAAATGCAGAAGGCGGTATTCCTCGATATCGCCCGCATCGTCCGTCGGTTTCTTTCCCTCTTCCCCTAACCCTCGGCCATTTTGTCTCCTCTACCGAGGGCTTCCATCTAGTTCGGCTTTTATTTATTTATGTATAATTTATTTATTTATGTTAGTATATTAAATATATATTTATAAATATTTATCATTTCCTTTTATATATTTATTCAGCCCAACCAGATGTGATTACCCTATCAATAACCCCCATAATAATAATAATTATAAAATGGCGTAGTGGCCTAACCATGAAACGGCGTTAAATGACGCCCATTAAATGGATGATAGAATTAAATAGAACGCGCAAAGAGCCGCTGCCTGGAGATCGCTAGGGCGCGTCTGGAGCTGGCGCTGGACGCGACAGCATGCGAACCACCAGTCGAGCACGAGGTGCTGCAAGACCACCCAGCAGCCCCTCGCATCCATCATCCCACTAGCGGACTTGGTGTCGGCAGGGTCTTCGCAGGCCCAGCAATCGGCACCTACCACTGGTGGAGTACGCCGCATGCGTTGGACAGTCCAGATGAACAGCAACGCTTTGCGGGCGTATTTTAGGGCGAAAGGGGGAAGAAATTGGAGGTTTTGCCTATCGGGCTAGGATGCATCGACTTTTTGCTGACCTCGAGCCAGCTATAACCGTCACCGAGCAAAACCTGGTAGACCGAGTTCGGTATATCTTGCGCTCAAATATATTTGATGTCGCCGAACTCGAACGACAACGACTTAAGGCTGTTCCCTCTACGGATGAAAATGCTACGGCTGAGGTTGCGGCGCCACAACTTACAATGCAACCCGCAAACGTGGATGCCGCCGTGAATACCCCAGTTGTGGTTGATTCAAACTATGATGGAACAGTCGCCCAGGAACTGGAATTAGAGCAAATGAGGAGTACATTGGAAGAGGCGATTGTGGAAACGCGCAGTACGCCTCTCGAAAATCGACCGCGACTTCCCCCGCATAGCCCTAAGCAAAAATCGATATCCCAGCCTGGAGAATAAGAATTGAAGAACGTATCGCAAGGGCTAGGGCCCTCATCGGCAGACTGATATGCGTCAGGACAGGCAATAACAGGCCAAGGATTGTGCGCACCGTCAGGACGGCGTTTGCTGGGACAAATGTTAGTTTGTCCCAGCCGGATATAATGCAAAAACTGACGGAGCGCATAGATCGACACAGTTCAACCAGAATCATCTCTTCCAGAGTGATCAGAAGAGGCTCTATAACTCATTGGAGCGACCAATGGTAAGTGGAACGGGCCCAGCACCGAATCAGGCCGACACTGTCGCATTCTGGCGCGGCCTGTGGTCCGAGCCCGTAAACCACAGCGAGGGCTCTTGGACGGAAGCTGTGGCGAATGAGTGTGCGAGTATTACGCCTATGGACCCCGTCGTCATAACGCCGGATGACGTAGTCCGCGACTCGACGGGCTGCATCACTACTGGCTGAAGGAGTTCGTGGTGTGTCACGCTGTGCTCGCCCGACAGTTTCAAGAGGCTCCCAATCAGAAGTCGCTCCCTAGCCTCTTCACTACTGGGATCACTCATTTGGTTCCGAAAGACCAGGTTACCACAGACCCCGAGAAAATACCTCCCCGTCACGTGTCTACCGACCATATACAAGACACTTACATCCATTTTGAGCGTGAGAATCACTCGTCACCTGGACTCAAATCAGGTGATGTCGCGCGCTCAAAATGGATGTCGGGGCAACGGTCGTGGAACCAAGGAACCACTCCTCATTGACGTGGTCGTGGGCAAAGTGGTGAAAAGCAACCGTCGGAACTTCTCCGCCGCCTGGATAGACTATAGAAAGGCATTCGACTCGGTCCCCCACACACCACGCACGCACGTACGCACGCACACGCACGTATACACTTTTGTAATTTTTGTAAATTTTGATTGTAAAAGTCGAGTAATTAGTTTTTGTCATATTTGGTTTTTAAATTAAAAAATGTATGTTTAGATAAGGAAGAGCGAGGTTTCCAAACACAGGCATTACTTGCTTAAATGGAGATCCCAATCAACTATGTCATTACTTTAAGATTTATAAAGAAAATTAAATTATTTTATTTTATTATTATTTTTTAATACAGGTAGACTTCTTCGAGCTATGTATGGGGCAGTGGAATACGATCCTTTGTCATTTGGGTGAGCGGATGACGGCTGCGGAAAGCCGCATAAGGTTAAGAAGGACCTGGACCGCTCCGGGCTCAAATGCAGAAGGCGGTGCTCCTCGATACTGCCCGCAGCGTCCGCCGGTTTTTTTCCCTTTCCCCCTAAGCCTTGGCCGTTTGGTCTCCCCTGCCGAGGGCTTCCATCTGGTTGGGCTTTTATTTGTTTATGTATTTTTGTATTTATTTTATTTTAATGACATTTATGTATATTTATCTTTTCATTTTCATTTATAATTATATATTTATAGAACCCAACCAGATGAGAAAACTATATAGATACCCCCCAGATAATAATAAATAAAAATAGTTTATTGAGTAAATAATCATACATTAACTCCTTTTAAGTATAAAAACTTGTGTTAGGAGACTCCACTCTTCCATAGCACTTACATTTTTGTTTGCATGATCTTTACGTAATAATCATAGAATAGGTACTATAATACATATACATAATAGAACGGGTTGTGGGCGAAGCCCGTATAGCCACTAACTTGTCAATTCACAACTATAAATGTCCACACAATCTATCGTTTCCAATTATCGTGTCAAGCGTCGCTGCATGCAAATTATTTAAAAAATGCAATGGTATTTACGTGTCCGAAATAACAGCGGGAAATGGAATTTAAATAAGGGAAACATATCCTACAACCAGTACTTAATATGTCGAAACTATTTATATATTGTGGCAAAGGTATATACGCGAGCGTATGCGCGCGCGTGTATGTGTGTGTGAGTGAATGGGTGTGTGAATGAGTGAAAGAGTGCGCGCACGCGCATGTGTCTTATAAATAAATTATATTTTATTTTTATTTTATTTATTAAGGAACAGCAAACAGCCACAAAATACAGTAATATCTAAAATACAATAACATTATGTATTCACAATGATGTAGCCCACAACGCTATCCACATATTGCAATGTTACTCACAGTGTTAATTAAATTGTCGCGGACGCTGAATAAAAAGTTAATAACTAAAAACTAAAAAACCGGCCAAGAGCGTGTCGGGCCACGCTCAGTGTAGGGTTCCGTAGTTTGCCGTCCGTCACATAAAGTGTTCCCACTTATGAGTTTAAAGGTGGGTATCTATTATGTTCGCGCTCCAGCAGGGCTCCGCGCTCCTGCAACTGCTCCCGGTAGTGGACACTGTTGTTTCAATCCAAGTTCAAAATGATTTTCCTAGAAAGTCCTAATAAAGTTCTGCTTTTCAGATTTTTTCATATTTTCTAAACTTATGGTTCAAAAGTTAGAGGCCCCTAACTTTGTTTTTTACTTTTGGAGCGATTATTTCCGAAATTATTGACATATCAAAAAATTTTAGTAAACCCCTATTCATTTTTAAATACCTTTCCAGCAATATATCACACGTTAGGGTTGAAATTAAAAAAAAATCACTTCCCACTTTACATATAGGCAGGCTACCCTAATAAAACATTTTTTTTTACCACTTTGTCGGCGTGATTGATACACATATTGGTACCAAATTTCAGCTTTCTAGTGCTATCTAGTGCGGTCACAGAGATTAAGCGAGGACGGACAGACGGACAGACAGACATGGCGAAACTATAAGGGTTCCTAGTTGACTACGGAACCCTAAAAACAAAGAGCCAAAATAATATTATTTTTACATTTTTAATTTTTCAAATATAGATCTTTTAAAAGCAAGAACATTCGGTGTAAACAAATCTATGTTACCATCATTGAAAAACTCGTTAAAGGAAAGCACTATACGGGGAACTGGCGCGCGCAAGCCGGTATTTGTACGACATGTACTGACGGCGAACAAGTTACGAGTGCGCACAGCTCGTATATGAGCACTACTAGGAACTACGAAATTTGAATTGGAAACTAACTCAGTACTGCTAAATTTGTTGTTGACTATTTTATACAATGTTATAGCTTCAAGATATTTACGTATACATTCATGCGACAAAACACCAAACTCTCTCAGCAATGGGATACGAGACAAGTAAGATTTATGGCATCTGTAGTACATGGCACGCAAAAACTAATTTGGGACTTTCTCAATAGCTTCTTTGTATACTTTATAGTAGGGATTCCATATAAGTACAGCATATTCAAGCTGGGAACGAACAAGAGTTTTATAGAGGTATAAGTATGTGGTTGTTCGTTTGAAGTCAGTGGAAGATCTCATAACAAATCCGTACATTTTAAAAGCTTGTTTGACTATTTTATCAATATGGATGCTTAGTTGTAGCTTAGAGTCTTACTGAATCCCCAAATCCCTTAAGTCAGTCACTCTGACCAAGGACTTTTTACAGAGCTTATTTTGATATTATTTCATATTGCTTAAAAAGCCTCAGTATCATCATAACTCTTATGAAATAGCCATTCGGTTAGAACATATTAATAGTTATGATAGTTAAGGTGATGAATTTTTATGCTTTTCTAAATGGCGTTTTATAGAGTCACTAACTGTTTTACATATTGCCTCCTAGCTAAAACAGTTTTCACATCGACAGCTGTAGCCACTACGTTTTTCCTTCTTTTGGCTACAATTTTTTGGTTTAACTTTATACCTTTATGCAGTCTTAGAACTGAATATAAGATAACAGTAAGTACATTACTTATAAAATGCATAATTTTTTATTTAATTTCTCTATGCCCTTTCAACCTCTATAATATACTAAGATAGGTTGAGCCAAAGCAATGTAATATATTTGGTATAGTAACTTTTTCGCCTTAACGTTTTAAATGTCAATGTAAGTTTCCTAAGTCTATTCACGATTAATTCAATGTGTCTATGCCATGACAAATGTTGGTCAACTACGACTCCTAAATACTTGGTCTCAGAGACCTCACTAATTAATGAACAGCTGCAACTAGTACTTAAGGGATCATAGCATGTGTAAAGTTTAATTTGGAAATTAATATTAAGCTGAGTTGGAATATAATTTGTAAAACATATATAACTAATTTTAAAAGTATTTAAAGTAAGTAGGTTAGTGTTCAACCACTTAGCGATCCTAGCAAAGCTTTCTTCAACAGTGCCCCAGGAGTCATCAGTAAATATTACTGCAGTATCATCTGCACAGGAGAGATTTTGATAAATCTTATTTCACACCCCAAATTATCAATAAAAGAAGGTTAGCCTATGGAGTGTAGAAGTAAGGAGTACCAACTCCCATAGTAGAATAGTTGAAAAGTGGCCATCTGTAAACAGTAAATAACAGTTCAAACTCAAACTCTCCACAACAGCGCTGGAGTAGCTACTGGGATGAAATGAACTTAGCAGATGTCGACGGTTTAAGTGTACTGCTAAACTGCTCAGTAGCTCTAAAATAATTTTATTTAGTAAATATAACCTCGAAAAAGTCGTCTATCCCACTAATATTTTTCGGTGCGTTCTTTAAAATTTACCCCGTAGTTATAGTGGCGCCACCCTTATTTAACGGTTTTCTATGGACACTTTTTAATACACAGTCTGTACTCCTTACTTCTACACTCCATAGGTTAGCCGATACTGCTGTACCAACCTTGAATTTATGGGAGGTAATTTCTAGCTATAATTATATCAATAGATTAAATAGTTTTATTATTACCCTTGACACCACTGACAATATTTTAGAATTTTGACAAGTTTACAATTATGACTTATATTTACGCGAACACTACATATTAAATGAAAGTAATTTTAAAGTAAAGTAAAGTAAAAGTAAAATATACTTTATTGTACACCAAGGAACATATTACATTATTTATATATTTAAAGGGACATTGGTACAACAGGCGGCCTTATCGCTAAAACAGCGATCTCTTCCAGGCAAGCTTAGGGCAGAGGATACTATTTTAAAAGATAGCGGAAGGGGTGTACAGAATATGATAAAGAAAGATAAATAGAAGAACATAAATGATTAAAGAAAAAAAATGAATGACGACAGGTAGTAACTTAAGAGGAAAGGTAATAAAGTTTTAATTTATTTTTAAATATAGGAAGAGATTTAGATTTTTACGGATTTTATCACGTTAAATTTTGACTTTTGATTCTAAACGTTTCGGGTGCTTTACAGTACGAACTTTAATGTCACACCTATGACAAAATGCGGCACGTGTTGAGGCGGGCCGGCACATATACAATACATATATCTATAGCGATACATACTGTACACATATATATTTATATATATATATATATATATATATATATATACACTATAGAGCGGACATTGGGAACATTTTCATACAAAAGCTGTGCCCACACGCATGTATTACACCCTCTAGCGAAATATAGCAATACTACACTGAATATTTATTTAGAAAACATTTTAGCTATTTCCCAGTAGGTGACACTACTAAACATAAGGTAAAAATCCGTTGTAGGCACATCGTTAATCACTAACATATTTGTAAATAAATAGTGACGTTACTGAATAACAGAGGGCACTTATTACAATAATTTTTCTTTCTTCTCGAGCAATCTACTAGAAATAATAAAATTTATAGATTACTTGGTAAATACACATTATTCTTACGATAATAAACCGTAATCACGTTCATTTTTTGCTCCATATCGTGATTTACAATACTTTAATGCACAACCAGGCATATTTTCTTTAAAAATATTTTTAATTTTATAAAATGATTGCGGCTTGACCTTTTGACGATGTCACTTAGACTAAATGACAAAAATCGGAGGTATATCCTATAGGACCACTATAGGACAAAAGTTACAGGCGACAATATTGTTACTGATGTCCGGTCAATTACTACTACCTATTTAAATGTCTTTGCTGTACACCAAGTAAAATTAACCTAAAAAAACGTTTTTATTGTACTTTGGTCATGGATGAAATGAAAATTAAGCAGTTGATGAAATATCTAGCAGCCAAAGACATTATGACTATGTCAAATACGTAGTCGTTATTATATCCCATAATTTCGATGAAGCTACTGACACATTAGTGTTTTTATTGCTCGGTATAAACACAATGTGGAAAGTATCCATTGCCAATTTGAATTAAAATCTGAGTTTGATCAGGCTTTCAAAAACTGGCCGTATTTATTTTATTTACTAATAAAATCATAATTTTATATAACATTAAAAAACCCTTCACTGCTGACCGTATGAGGAAGCTCAAAATCACTCAGCGGGTTACGAGGACGGCTATGCTCGGGGTTTTCTGCATGATAAACATAGAAATAAGGATATTTACAGTAAAATCATAGAGCCCGAAATTTCCCAACGGATTAGTAAGCTAAAGTGACAATGGCCCGGCCATATAGTTCGAAGAATCGACAAGCGATGAGGAGGAAAAGGTTCTCGAGTGGCAGCCTCGTACCGGTGGGTAAAGTGCAGTGCTACTCCTCAATAGATGGAGTGACGACCTCGTAAGACATGCAGGAAGTCGATGGATGCAGGTGGATCAGAACCGTGCTTTGTGGCACCCATTGGGAGAGGCCTATATTCAGCAGTGGACTTGAGAAGGGCTTTAGGTAATGAATGAAAAAATACTAAAAATTACTTTTACCAACGCTGAACTTATGCGGACTACGATGACCTGTTATCGATAAATAATATCGACGTAGTCCTCGCCTTACTTTGCTTACGCATGTAGACAGCGGCACCAGTGTACAATTTGATGGTATGCGTAAATGCAATGAACACAAACACAAATGCTGTAGAGTGCGTGTGTAGTGACGCGATTCAATTTTGCATTTACAGTGAAGTATACAGTAGAGTGTTTTTCTTGCGCCCACCTGACATTGACAGACTTTTTTGTTTAGGAATTAAAATTGTCTCTCCAGTTGGTTTAATACTCAAAGCTTTTAATGTACATTTGCAATCGCATTCTATTTTTTTTTAATTTGCTACAACATGTTTTAGCGAAGAACTGGGCGTTTTTTGCAAGCAAAACGTTACTAATTATTAATGTTTGACTTCATTTTAAATTATTTTATGCCAAGATTAAAATGAATCTATAATTCTGTTAGGTACTCCTTTTATTTCAGCGATGAATTTTCAAACAAGAAATATGTATAATGATATGTATAATAATATGTATAAAAAAAAGGTAATGTCTACTAAGTATCGTGTTGGAACAGTTTTTATCATATTTCTATAAACGGCTATAAACAGCAGAGGGAGAAACATAAACATAAACATAAACACTCACGCGTGTCACCCAGAGGGGTAGGCAGAGACTACAGACTTCCATTTGATTCCATTGACATACCTCTCTCGCCTCTTCCACATCCATATACCTACGCATACATGCTCGTCGGTTAAGGGTACTCTTAATTTGGCCCATTTTTAGTATATCGCCAATATGGTCGACAAACTTTCGCCTAGGACGTCCCTTTTCGACTCTTCCATTCACTTCTGCAACATATATTTGCTTTGTCAGTCTTTCCTCATACATTCTTTCTACATGACCAAACCACCGAAGCATTCCTTTCTTAATACTGGTCACCGCCTCATCTTGCAAACCACACTCTTCTTTTATCACACAGTTTCTCACCCTGTCACTCAGATTCAGCCCTAACATACTCCTTAGCGACCGCATTTCTACTGAATTTATTCTACTCTCGTGCTTCTTCTGCCACACCCAACTTTAACAACCATACGTTAAAGTAGGGACTAATACAGCATTGTGAATTGCCATACGTGCCTTTTTTGACACATTCTGACTTTTCACAATAGAGTGTAGAGCCCCATTTACTTTATTTCCTGCATTCACTCGTCGTTCAATATCCTTATCCTATCTCCCATCCCTGCTGAATACACATCCCAAATATACGAACTCATCCACTTGCTCAATTAACTCTCCTTCTATTCTTATTTCACATACCGTTTTGCTTTCTTCTCTTTCAAATGCCATCACTTTCGTCTTACTTGCGTTCACTTTCATTCCCCTTTCTTTTAATGACCTTTTCATTAATGTAACCATCATTTGCAACTCGGCCGCCGACGACGCAAGTATGACTTGATCATCGACGTACAAAAGGCATTTGATGGTTAACTCACCCATTCTTAACCCACATTCTTTAACTTTCAAATTTTCCAAACAACTATCCATAAATAGGTTGAACAGGGATGCTACACAGCCCTGTCTGACACCTTTATGGATGCCAAACCAGTTCAAGTAGGCCCCGTTGATCCTAACACAAACACTTCGAGTCCCTAAACAGAGACTTTAATGCCTGTATCAACACAGCGTTCAACCTAAATGAGTTCAGCGTTTGCCATAACACATCTCTGTCCACTCTGTCATAAGCCCTTTCCAAGTCCATGAACGCACAGAAAACTTTTTGGTTTTTCGCCAAAAACTTCTCCGCAATCATGCGCATGGAAAAAACTTGATCTGTACATGCCATTCCCTTTCTAAATCCCGCTTGCACATCCTAAATTTTTTCATCAGTTTCTTTCATAACTCTTTCAATTAGTACCTTAGCATACAGTTTTCTCACAATGCTAAGAAGGCTGATACAACTGATTTTTTTAAGGCCTGCTGTGACCCTTGTCCCTTATATATTGGGACTATCACGGCTTTGCACCAGTCTCCCGGTACCTGCTTTAGTTCCCAACATAAATTAAACAAGGTGTACAGAAGGTCTGCCACCACGTCCTCTCCAGCTCTTGGCATTTAGAGTGAAACTCTATCATATCCGGCTGCCTTACCTACTTTCATGCTTTTCATTGCTTTCATTATTTCATCTATACTTATTTCACTATCTCTTTCATCTTCTTTTGGAATTTCTATTTCATTTAGTTCACACGTCTCCTCACTCTTAAATACGCTTTCAAAATATTCCTTCCGTCTCTTTAGACTCAACACTTCATCATTCAGAATACAGCCATTCTCGTCTCGTATCGCATTCAATTCAGGCTATTTTGAATGTCCCCTGGTATTTCTTACGATATTCCAGAACATTTTAATATTTGCCTAGAAGTTATCCGATATTCTTCTATCATTCTTTTCCGTTCTTTCTTGCTTTTTCCTTTCAACTAATTCTTTTACTCTCTTATTTAGACGTTTAAACTCTGCCTTTTTTCTTTCACTCTCATCATTCATACCGCCTGAATTACCAGCTTTGGTTGCTAGTAAATATAGCCATGCTCTCTTCTTTGCTTCAACTTCCATACGTACCTCATCATCCTACCATAACGTATTGTCTTTTCTTTCATTCGTTATCTTACTAAAACCACATACTTCGGTAGCTGCATTCAATAAACCTTTCTTAACATTATGCCACACATTCTCCAAGTCTAACTCATTCACACACAACTCATCCAAATTACTTATATTTTCTCTCAGTCTACATTTGCACTTTTCTTTTACATCTTCATTTTGTAACCTCTCAATTCTTATACGCTGTAACGCAGTGGTAGACACAGATGTCTGATGCCGCCAACGTCTGAATAAACCCCTAATTCGGCATAAGACCAGGTAGTGGTCCGTCTCTACGGTGGAACCCCGGTAAACCCTTGAATCCACCACTGCGCTCCTCATTCTTCCACAGTTATGAAATCTATCATGCTTCTATCATCACCTCTTTCCCAAGTATACATGTGAATCTTCTTATGACGAAAGAGTTCGTCACAAAAAGATTCCTTTCCACACATACGGTGAGGAGGCTTTCACTATTCTCATTAATACTTTCATCACCTAACGTTCCCAGTATCCTTTCATAGCCAACCCTCCTCACCCCAACCCTTCCATTAAAATCTCCTAACATAATATTTTCATTTTCCTTACATTTCATTAATCCACATACATTCAGCATAGCTAGACGGGCTTCCGCAATCCTCTTTTCGCCCCTCCGGGAGACAGAACGTGACGGGGGGCAAACCTCGTCGCCGGTTTTCCTCCCGAAGATTCTTCGCACCCCTGCTACATTAAAGGGGCGCCGGGAACTCGGGGCCATTTCTTTTCCTCTTTGCCTCATGGTGCGAAAACTAGGGGGTGGTATATTTTACGCCGCTACCTCACGGCGAGTAGCCGAGTCTGTTCTTTCGGCTTTGTTGCTCTTTTAGCACCACCCGGGGGAAACGTGTAGGGTGGGCCTAGGATTAGGTGGTCGAAGCCTACGGACGCGAGCGACTTAACCCCCCTGCAGAGGAAGAAAATCGGAAGAAAAATAATATATACGAATTCCGATTATCCACCCCGTCTAGGCAACTATTTATTTAGTCTCTGAAATACAGATATAATATCCTAGTTTAGGGGCTAATGACCACTGTAAATTTTGTGAATGTATTATTATGTTTATCAATAAAGATTAATATTTCTTTAGGTATTATCATAATTTTCTGTAATTGAGATGTATCAAAAAACCACAGAAAATTTTTGACAGGTCTTCTTTAAGCACGTTGAGCTTTATTTGATGATCGGATTTTTTTCTCGGGAAGTAGGCCGTTGTTGTGGATAACACTTTACGAATTTTTGCCTACACACGTTCGGGTTCCCTGTAGTCCGGGGCCCTGTATCATTTACACGGCTGATACGGCGGTAGGTACGCCCCTTTTAACATTATGATTTCGGTTTTTAACCAGAATCATATTTTTCCATTATATTGTTCGTCGTTTCATTACAAGTAAGTTCTAGTATTTATTGACTGGAAGTTGGCAGTAGTTGTTAAGTAGCTTGAATAAAAAAGTATCCATAGCCAACTTTTTGATTAAATTTCATTTAAAATCTGAGTTTGATCAGTCTTTCAAACACTGGCCATAATTCTACTAATACTCGGGGTTTTTCGTATGATAAACATAGAATTAGATTATCCGCAGCCGACATAGCTCAGCGGATCAGTAATCTAAAGTAGTAATGGGCCGGCCATATAGCTCGTAGAACCGACAACTGAAGATCAAAAAAGCTTCTCGAGTGACAGCGTCGTACCGGTGAGCGAAGTGTAGGGCGACCCCCCAATAGAAGGAGTGACGACCTGGTAAAACTTGCAGGAAGCCGATGGATGCAGATGGCTCAGGATCGTGCTTTGTGGCATTCCTTGGGGGAGGTCTATTTTCAGCAGTAGACTTGTGAAGGGCTGTAATGAACGAAAAAGCACTAAAAATCACTTTTACCATCTCCAAACTTATGCGGACTATGATGATATGTTTATCGATAAAAATATCGACATGGTCTTCGCCTTACCTTGCTTACGCATGTGTACAGAGGCACCAGTGTATGGTCGTGCCACGAATCATGATATTAATTAGCGTCCACTACGCATGTACAAATAAGCAGAAAAATGCAAATTGTATTATGACATTTTTATATGTAAAAGTCAAACGTCGACATTACAACTACACATCAAAGTCTCCACGAAAACGGAACGATATTTTTATATATCATCGTTAGGTTTTAATTGCTGCTAAATAATATTCTGTATTTTATGTACACTTAGTTAAGGGCCTATACTACCTCAGCTCAAATTCTAATTTCGTCTCCAGTTTCCCGCGCCACTCGTTCGCACACTATGCGTGGCTCGAGGTCACGCGGGAACACGAGGTCAAAGCGATTTTGTTTGTAAGTAAACTATTATCGGACGAGCACTAAGTAAGTAATAAAGTTTTCAGTCATAATGTAATATTAACTTGTCTTTATATGAACATAAAATTATATGTTGCAAATTTAATTTCATATTCAATAGTTAAAAAAGTAGTATGTAATACGAGGCGAAAACTACATTGTAAGTTTATAAGATTGTAAAATGCAAAGCGTAAACTTACTACCAAGCTAGGGTTGCCAGGTCTTTAAACCGAAAAGCCGGACATTTTGATAAAAAAAGCCGGACAGCCTTAATTATTCAGTCTTAGTGTACTTACTTACTTACTTACTTATCTTCACGCACAATCCCTAACGGGGTAGTCAGAGAGAACAGATCGCCAAGTGTCACGATCCTTACATACCTCTTTCGCTTCTTTCAGGTTCATTAACTTCTTCATACATGCACGTCTAGTAGGTATTCTAGTACTCTTGACCCTCCCCTCTTCGAGCAATTTGATCACATGGTCTTCGAAAGCTAGTCTCGGTCTACCTCGACACCTTTTAATATTTACTTTCGCTCTATATATTTTCTTCACCATTCGGTCTTCACTCATTCGATCAACGTGCCCAAACCATTGGAGTACGCCCCTATCTATTTTTGTGATAAGGTCATCTTTCAATCCTGCCATATTGCGAATCTCTTCGTTTCGCTTTCGGTCGGCTATGGTAACGCCACACATTGAGAGACGATCCCACGATAACGATGAAAAGGAGAAGCTGATTGACTTTGTTTCCGGCAGCGACGCGCCTATCCACATCTAAATCACATCTTCCATCCCGGCTGAAAGCACTCCCCAAGTATACAATTTCATTTACCTGTTCTAGACATTCCTGATTTACCCATATTTCACATTTCGTTCTCTCTTCGTCCTTTTCAAATACCAGAACCTTAGTTTTATTAGCATTCAAACGGAGACCTTTAATTTCACATTCCTCTTTCATACACGTGACTAATGCCTGCAGTTCTGCTTCTGATGGTGCAATAAGCACTGCATCATTAGCATACAGCAGACAATTAACTTTTATGTCACCCAATTTCACACCCAAATAGCTATTTTTCAGCTTCTGTAAACAGCTGTCGAGATACAGTATGAACAGCCAGGAAGACATGACACAACCCTGTTTTACGCCCGCTTGGACGTTAAACATGGGTGACAGGTCATGCCCTACCCGCACACAGGCTTTACAGTCATAGTAAAGTGACTGCACAGCCCTTAACAATCGACCATCCACACCATATCCCAGCAACAGTTCCCACATTTTCTTCCTTATAACCTTATCAAATGCTTTCTCAAGATCCACAAAAGCACAGAAAATCCTCTGGTTAACACTCATAAGCTTCTCCGTGATCATGCGGAGAGAAAATATTTGATCCGTGCATCCTCTTCCAGGTCTAAATCCGCATTGTGCCTCCCATAAGAATCTTTCCGATTTCTCTTGCATCCTACGTGTCAAAACCTTCGAGTAAACTTTACTTGCTAAACTCTTCAGTCTTAGTGTAACACGATAATATATTTTTTAAATTAAAACAATGCTTATATCATTAACCAAAAAATCTTAAATTAAAATTGAATAAATCAGTGTTCTTTATCAATAATCATTCAATATTTATAACTGTATAACTGTAAAAACTGTATAACGCTTTACCTAAAAATATAAAAGAATCAAAAACGTTATCTTTATTTAAAAACTTATTGAAATGCCATATTTTGGAAAATTAACCAAAAAAAAAATACAAGCTAAAAATTTAATCTAACTTAGTTTGTACGCACCCTTATTTCTGTTTCCGTTGCATTAATTGTTCCGTCTAAATGTTTACTGTTCTTTTAATTGTTTACGTTTTACCCACATCTATAGTTAATATTCTGTATGCTTGTATTGGATTCCTTTATTATTGTTTGTAATTTTTTTATTTCTCGTAAGCGATTTGTAATCTTTTGAGAAATAAATAATATCTTAAACCTAAAAAAATATTTATTACAATATTAATTTCAATAATTGCAATAGTATGTATTTAAGTACATGAAAAATGTAAAAAAATGATCAAATATAAAAAGCCTGACAAAAGCCTGACTGTGTCCGGCTTTATCCGGATGCCTGGCAACGCTACACCAAGCCAATGCCTACAGAACTTCAATGAAATGGTGATTCGTGCTTGACTAGTTTTTTGTAGCAGTAGGTATGTATATGTAAGTACTTGCATAGACCTACTACCAACATAATTACATACGTAAACGGCTGTCACATTACATACACACACGGCGAAAACTATAAAAGTCAAGCTTACTACTAAACCAACTTTGTTTCAACATAACTAACAAAACGAAGCCAAACTCGGCACACCTAGTTCTACTATTCTAGAAGTTCCAGTTGTAATCACCGAATCACACCTTCAGGTCACTCCATCAATTCCGGTGGTAAGGTCTCATCGTAACTAACAAAACGAACCCAAACTCGCGACACCTAATTCTACTAGTCTAGGAGTTCCAGTTGTAATCACCGAATTGCAACTTCAGGTCACTCCATCAATTCCGGTGGTAAGATCTCATGTAACTAACAAAACGAACCCAAACTTGGCTTACCTAGTTCTACTAGTCTAGGAGTTCCAGGTGTAATCACCGAATTACACCTTCAGGTTACTCCATCAAGTCCGGAGGTAGGTAAGGTCTTATTATAACTGACAAAACCAGTCCGAAGTATACAGCTAACATCTCACTACCCGTAGAGGGCTTCCAGTGCCAAGCAGTCTCTGGAGCAGATATTCGTATTTCGTATCAAAGTATAATTCTGAGGTATAAGAAATGAAAAACAAATTCAATCTTTCAAATTATCAAAATAATTTCATTTGACTACGATTCCCGCAGCCAACCGTGCGTACACTTGTGTGTCTATGTTACTACATAGTTCGATTCTATACCTATCAATATTGTAAACGCGTCCTTAATATTTTAATTTTACGTCGTCCTGTTCCGTAATGTGTGTTCTGACTTCTGAGCACAAGCGACACATCCCCTCCGTTCAAAGGTCAAAGCCAGAGTGAACGGCGGTGTAGGGCGGCAGGAAATAAACAATAGTTTAGGTAATTTCCTTTTACGTTGAAAATAATGATAATTAAAAGAAAAAGTAAATAACATAAGCTTTATAGTTAGGTCAGTTAGTATCAAAAGTTTCATGATTTAATTTGAAGTATTTTTTGAATACTAGCGGTTTATATTTCGGTTTGGAGGTAACTTTGGATTTTTTTTCTATCGAGAAAATTTTATTGAATCGTGTTTTCGCCTAATATAGTATTTAACATTAATCCTCAACTTTACCATATATTTATTTCAAAAACAATGCTGCAGTATTTTCGGCATAGCAGAGGATCTTGCTAAGCCATTTGACGTACTATATGCCCTTAAAGAGATAAAATATTTTGTAATTGCTTTTTTGTGTCAAGACGGCGACATACGTGATTTTATTGTCAATAACTTTCAAACTAACTAATGTATAAAGAAGTGTAATACACTGTTAGAAAGCTTATTAAATACAGTGTTTAATGATGTTATTGTTTTTTTATTATTATATATTTTTTGTTATTTATTTCATTTAAAATATATACTTAAATTCATTAAGAAACATGTGTTTTTTTTCCGGGACTAGTTGAACCTCTCTTTTTCCTTACATGATTCAGTCATCTTTCAATAGATCTTGCTAATTTTTACAAATCTCATAAAGTCTATTTCCAAATATTTGCAATTGCAAAATTGCAAAAATTTCAATATTGTATAACAGGTAGTCGCTAACACTTTCGATATCGATAGTACGCAAGACGACACAAGAATATGCGCGGGCGACGGGAAGCAGGGAGATACTACATGGGGATAGCGCGTTGCCCGTTGCTATGGTTTCGTTTCCCCGTACCTCAAACCGCACGCACTAACACCCGTTTTACGCTTCTGCGCAGTTTCATCACTCGTGGCGGGGCCTATACAATATGATGGCATGCGTAAATGCAATAAACACAAACACAAATTCTGTAGTGTACGTGTCTATATTTCGTGCCAAATTATAGAAAGACCTCAGATATGAGCCAAGTGTCAAAAGGCATAACTTATAAAATCTCAATTTAGATATGATAAAAATATTTAAATATTGATAGTATTCACACCTCTAGGTCAGCACATATATTTTTTTTTGTTTCTTAAATAATATTGTCTGTGGTTCCCATAAACATCGTAAAATCTTACGGTATATCGCAAAAAATGTGTTATATTTTATATTTCAATTTATGATAAGTAACGCGGCATTTCATTTAATAACAGTTTCATATTAAAAAAAAAGTATTTGAAGCAATATAATCACCATATTGAGCTATTCCAAATTCATCCCTTTAAAATAAACAAAACGCGCGTTACGTCAGTTCGTTCTAAAAGAAACGTGACAATGGCAGCCAGAGATGCGTCACTTTTTTTGGGCCGGCCCGCATGCACCGAATAAAAATAAAATTCTTATATAATATTGAAAATAAAGTTTTATCTTTTGAATAAGTACGTACTTATTCGGTGTCGTTATCACTCGAATATTTATATGTGTTATAAATGTATGCTTTTTGTTGTTAAATGAATAAAGTAATTTATAACAAAAGATGATTTTTCTTCTACAGTGATCTTTTATATAACGTTTTAATAATGGTTAATAAATATATATTATATCAATCATTATGAAAAAAAAAATATAAAATCATTATATAAAGAAAGTACTGCATAAAAAGTCTTTATTTTGTGTTGTATAATATTGTGTTTTTGTTAGTGCTTTCGTAAATTAGCTTTTTGTTTTATAATAAAGTAATTTATAACAATAGATGATTTTTCTTCTACAGCGATCTTTTACATAACGTTTTAATAATAGTTAATAAATATATATTATATTCAATCATTATGAAAAAATAAATAAAAAAATCATTATAAATAAAGAAAGTACTACATATAAAAGTACCTTTATATTGAAGGTTTGTAGCCCCTGGTTCAACGACCGAAAGTTTTCTCAATCGATTTGGCACGAACTATGGTGCCGATTCATTTTGCATTTGTAATGAAGTATACAGTGGTGTGTTTTCCTCACCTTCTCCTGAAAGTAACAGACTTTTCGTTTAAGAATTAACACAGGTGGCCTCTCCAGTTGGTTAAACGCTTAAAAATGACAACGAATAATAAAAAGTACAGTACACACACACACACACACATACATTATGTATAATACGCATATACATTTAAATTATTTATTTAATTTCCAGCTATTTCACTTTAATATAATGTCTCATATTTTTTACCGTCTCCAAAATGACGGTAATTAAATTTAAGAGTGGAATAAGCTCTAAATCTAACGTAAACTTTTAAATAAAAACATTGACACATAGTGATAAAATTAATAACGTCAGTAAATTTTTACTGCTAGTTTTTTCATTACTATTTTCAAAATTGTTTATAAATGTATTTTCATAATTTAAAAAAAATCCTATAGCAAAATACACTAAACAATAAACAAGTGTATACAAAAAGTCTATTTACGTAAACAGTTGTAAAAACTTTGAAATAAACTATTATAGGACGTCGCTCGCCTAAAACCCCAAAACGCGCTTGCCCTGACTGTGCATGACCTGAGATTCCGCGCAATTGTAGGTATTTTATATTATGCAAGTAGCAAGAGTCATATAGGCCTGCCTTTACATACAACTTTATAATTTGTAAATCATACCTGTAATGAGATTTGCTATCCTTTTCTATCTTTCTATACTGCCATAAGAAATTTTCTTCTCCCTTGCATACTACTATGGCCGTCTACTACTATCCTAAGCTTATCATAAATTCTAAGTTTATGCCAGTTTATGCTCTTAACTGCTCATGACACAATATTTCTTAAATACCCAGTTTTTCCTTTTTGTTTTTAAAGTTAAAACTAATTTTTTTTTATCTTATATAATTTTTACAATTTATGATAATGGCAACGCATAAAAACCCTCCGCCATTTTATTTGTATCGCCATTTCATTTATTTAGTGAGATGGAGAATTGTGGATTTAGAAGTGAGATAGAACTACGATAATTTAAATTCCTTTTTCTTAATATAATTATTTCTATTTGTATTTTAGTTAAATTATAAAAACTGTGTAACATGAAGGTAAGGTACAGTTACAGATGTGTTCACAAGATTTTATATTTTCAATTTATTCACTCATCTCGGCGTTTTCTCTGTCAAATCAAATGAATTTTTAACAATGGCGTCTGTCGCTTACTTGAAGCGCGTCTATAGATAGTCCGTCATCCTTTTCTTTCATATATCGACGCTACTCACAGAGACACTGCTTTTGATCTTTTTACGAGTAGAGTAGACTGATAAGAAATATTCACCCTTACCTTCGCACTTTATGTTTTGGAGTTTCTCTTTCGTGTGGACAATTAGCCGCGCTTTTAAATTTTTAGTCAACATGTCTAGGTTTTCATTTAAAGTATATCAATAGTATTATGGAAACTTTTTTGCAGATTCTTGTTTAAGGAATAGAGACGATAATAAATTCCTTGTGATGAAATTATAACATCGTTTAAGATGTTCACGACTAATACCGTACAAACCGGCAGTGTGCCGACCCTGCAATATCAAGAACATCCATCACAAAAATCTCAAGGAAAAAATATTGAAAATGTACAGCAAAAGAGTGCACAACAAACGCAACAAACCCAACAACAGGTACCTATAGTTAGTTAATTTGTCTGTCAAAGAGTTGAATAACTGTCCTATTGCCTATCACAGTGCTGTCTAATTTTTTTAACTTCTCAGTTCAGTCGCTTTCTCATAAATTTATTTATGATAAATGTTATTTAATTATTTTTAATCTATTGATAAAATTGGTAAATAATTAAAACGTATATTACATATATAAAAAAATTTACTGCAGAGCAATAACTTCTTCATTAAATATTCACTTAATTTTTAGGAATTTCCTACATTTTGTTACACAACCAATGTTAATATGATAGGAAAAATTAATACTGGGACAGCCAGCGGCACTGGTGGAGTCAACATAGCACAACTTACAACTAGTGATGATAAAACTTGCTACATAGCTCAACCGTTCTCTTATAATTATGCATTGGTTAATCAAATGCAAATTGCACCAAATGGAATACAAAATACTATATCAAATATAAGTTTTAAATGTGATGTTTGTGGCCTAATGTTTGGACATTTGACTCTTCTTAATGCACATAAAAGGATACATGCTCAAGATACAGGTAAGTTTTTGATCTTTTTTTTTTTACCAAATTTATCTGCATTCAGAGATAATGTCGAGTTTAAACTTCTTGAGAATGGGAGTGACAACAGAGAAAATATTTATTTTTTATTTAAACTTTAAAATTTTAAAAATAATGCAGTTGGGCAAGTGGTACTCACACGGCATAGGAATATACTGTAGTAAATACGACGCATCATGGCGAAAACTAGTCATTTGAACTAAATACTCTTATTTTATATAAGCATAATTTAGTAATGAGACTAATTCTAATAAATTTTTTAGAAAATTAGATATATAGTTCTTATAAATAACATTTAAAAAAGAATTATTCTGAAAGATCTACAAGGTGACATTTTGGGAATCCAATTGGATTCGTCGAGCTTTTACAGGTTAAAATTTTTATCATAATGACAAAAGACGATACACAAAGATTTAATATTCAGCCTCCAAAAATTATTATTCAAAGAACTCTCAATATTGAAAAAAATTAATAAAATATGGAAAATTGAAGGAAATACAAGGGACAGCAACCTCGTAAAATTAGTAGGATGAAAGATGTTTTGGGGAAGAAATATATTTGACCCAAGTAATGCCAAGATGTCATAAAGTCTGACTAATGAAAGCAAATCATGGATGAAAATTTGGTACTAAGAAAGAGTACCTGTTTGTGTTGCTGTCTTAGACAAAAATCAGTATACTGTATTCCAGAATGACCTGGAATCCAAGCCAACACAACCTTTAGCCTTTTTTGTGACATATAAAGCTTATCAAAAGCTTAGCATAGCTTTTGATAAGGAAAGTGGAGGTGTGATTGAATTTAGAATAAAGGGTTGAAGATAATAGATTTAAAATGGCTAAGAGCTGTAGAGAATTAAAGCATTTTCTAGGTTGTGACATTTAGCATATAAGATTTGCTTCTAAAATGCCAATCAATATATTCACTTGTAAAGGCTGATGATTCAAGTGGGAACTTAAATTTTGAAATTGCTCTGTTTGCCAATTTTCTGTTGTGATTTTCTTTAATTTATTGTTAGAATTAATTGTTTTTTTTTTTTTTGTTAATACCTGGGTTAAAAAAAAAACTTCAAAACACTTAAATTTTGACAAAAACTTGGATCTGGAATCAAATTTTAACAAAAGTGATGCTTAAATTTGTCTATGAAGAATACTAGCTTTAGTTCAATAAGATTTTCATAATAATAACTAAATGTGATTTGTAAATACTTTAATAAACTATTTAATATTAAATTTATTTAATGCCGGTGATTCAAATGCATACAAATATAAGTGTAGGAAAGTATTTGCTTATTTACTGAGCCATTTTTGCTACATTTCTGATAATCATGCAAACCTTTTTGTCTTTTTTCCACAACCACTACATCTGTACAATCTGATTCAATGATCTGAATACATCTTCTATTTCACAACTTACAATCTATTTAATGCAGGATAATATTATGATATAGGTAAAATAGATGAACTGCACTAATAAAATCAGTATATCTTGAATAATGGATGATAATTGTCCATTATTCAGGATATATATATATATATATATATATATACACACTTTTCTATGAGAGTGTGCATGAAGATTAACAAATGGTTATCTATCTGTATAAAACACAAAAAATGTTACTATTTTTGTCCATTATAGACTTTGAAACCATTCAACCGATTTTGATGAAATTTTTTGTGTGTGTTTGAATGAGTATGTGTAATGGGTCCCTAGATGGTTTATATTTACATTTGGACCCGGTAGGCGGCGCTGTTGTCTTGATCCTTGCAAAACCGCGGCGGCTCACTAATGTTAATATACTACTTTTGCAGATAGATTTAATTTACAAATTATAAATGGCATAGCCTTTATTAATTAATCTCTCTCTTGCACACCGTTGTTGTCTTTCCTTACACCCACCAGTAACAACCACAAAAAATAATTTCTTTAACTAAACACCCAAGTAACAGAACATACTGTTTAATATACTTTTAAGTCGTAATTTCCTTTCATTTAGTATTTTAAATGATTAAACTATACTAAAAACAAATATTATTTGTAAATTGAACTACATCCATTCATTCATTACAACCATAGAATACTATAATACACAATAGAATGGCTGTCAACCTTATTTTTTATGAGAATAGGTGCAGGCGGTAGCACACATACAAGCAATTACGTCGTATTAGCAGTTAATCACTACTACAAACCTGATTTGCTGTGTTGACAGACAGATTTTAATACATATTTATTTGTAAATAGCGTGCAATTTGGCATTTTCAAAATAATTTGCATGTGAAATTTGGAAACGATTGTAATGTCAAAACACATCTCATGTTGACATTTATATGTGTGAATTGACATGTTAGTGGAATTTATTGGTGACACGGGCTCCGCCCACTCCCCTGTTCTATTATGTATGAGTTATAGTATTCTATGATTACAACCCATAACTCCATTGCTGAACATAGGCGTCCATAGACAACCTCTACACTACACAACTAACATGAGGTAATCATAATGGAGAAATAATAATATTTGACTCACTATTATAATATAATATTCAGTTAATAATTTAATAACATATCATTCAATTTATATGACATTAATGTACTTATCAGGTTTTTCTAATAACTAAAGATTGTTATGGCAGACAGACAATACATACTTGATGAGCCACCATTTATATTTCCATTCTTTGTCGGTATGAATAGTTAATATGTGGAATATGTTTTTGCAGTATTTGCACATATTATGTGCATGACCAGTATAAAATCAGATTCCACTAAGTTAAAAAGAAATAACACAATACAAACAAAACACAATAATTATTTTAGAGTTATAACCATGATTTGACTAAGCACAACTTCTTAGACATTTCTTTACACTAATTTCATTTAAGAAAAAAAAAACTTGTATATACATAACTGCAATTAATTTCCATTCTTTGTCGGTATGAATAGTTAATATGTGGAATATGTTTTTGCAGTATTTGCACATATTATGTGCATGACCAGTATAAAATCAGATTCCACTAAGTTAAAAAGAAATAACACAATACAAACAAAACACAATAATTATTTTAGGAGTTATAACCATGATTTGACTAAGCACAACTTCTTAGACATTTCTTTACACTAATTTCATTTAAGAAAAAAAAAACTTGTATATACATAACTGCAATTAATTACTTTTAGTTGTTTGTGTTTTAAGCAGAATATGTGTTGCAGATAGCAACATAACAGTGGTAGCGACAGGTGTGAGTACTGCTAATGAAGTAGCAATGCCTCCGCATATACAAATTCTGTCATCTGACCCAGCAGACCAGCAGCAGCATCATGTACAGGTTCAAGATAGTAAGTATGTTATTAATGATGACATTACTATTCTCTGTTCATCCATTTACTAGAGATAGAATATCTTAATAACAAGGTTCTGTTTATAGTCAATCATGTTACACTGTCAAGTATAGCAACTCATGACAATTGATTATTGGCTAGGTAGTACAGTGGCTAAGTTTTAGATTGCAGTGCTGCAGGCCACAGATTTTAATGCTGTATAGAAAATTACTTGCATAAATAACATAACAAGTTATTTTTGTGGGATCTGGATGTTTCTATGTACAATTTATGTATGTGAAACATCTTCATGATAAATTCCTAGCGTGAATGAAATATTTTTGTAAAATACACTAAGTGGGTTTGGTTTTAAAGATTACATTTGGCAGGTGGATTGATTGATGCAGTAACAGCTCCTACCCAGGTTATGTTGCGTGAATTATGTTCATAACTATACATCTATACATATAAATAAAATTGAAGTGTTTCTTTAATATCAAAAATACTTAATAAAAGGCTGTTGCTTTTTATTGAGCTGATGGGCATATTTTTATCAAGGCAAGATCTAGACTTTATTTTATCTGAAAAAAAATTGGAATTTCATTTGAGAAATCAAAAAATAGATAAAATAAATACACTTTGAAGATTATCTTAAATTTAAATATCACAATATAGATTCTACCTTCTTAAACCATAGTTTCTCTGTTTGGAAAATAAACAGCGAAAGTAATAAATTTTTAGCATATACCCTTCGGTTGATACTTTGGTTTTAAATTTCTTTTAGTACTAATCCTTTTACCTAACTTTACTAATCCATACAAGTTTTTTACAATTTTATAATAATAAACTAATTAATCTAATTAATTACCCATAGCAATAAAAACATTACTTGATACAGCTGTTTTAAAGCAAATTTTTGCCATTCTCATGTCAGTTTAAGTTGTAGTACTCATACGATTTAATTATCATTTCAGCAAAACCAGTTATAATAGAGAAAGTTCATAAATGTATAACATGTGGCGGTCCAATCAGTAATAATCCCAAGAGAAAAGGTCCCAAGCTCATACGCTGTGAAAATTGCATAGCACAAGATTCAGTAGACCAACAGCAAAGGAATAACCAAAGTAAGTATTGCTGTTTTGAATTAAATTTCTAAGTAATTAAATAACAAAGCCTTGTAATAATTATCATGTTAGTAAAAGTCACTTTTATGACAAAATGGTGTCAGATCTAGCTTAGAAACTGTCATTCATACCACTATGATTTATTGTCATTAGCTTGTGACTTATTTCTTACACCAAGTCTAGTGGTCGTAGTAGTGTGACTGCTGATCATGAGGTCCCGGGTAGGGCCAAAAAAACCAGTTATGAAGTTTTTCCATCAAGAAATTCTCAGTAGCTGCCAGGTCAGTCAGGAAGTTGGGGGTATCTCACACCCCATGCCTCGAAAAGCATGTAAAGTTGGTGCTGCGCCTGATCTCTCTCCGATTATGTTGGTTTACCATCTCATCAAATTAAGAGATTGAGAGAATAGAGAGTACACCTGTGATAGTGCATACACTTGGGCACTATAATTCTATCCTGCGCTGGCTAGTCTTCGTTGAGGCTGCCCGCCGTGACTCTGAGTACTTGCACAGGCACAACCTAGTAGCCAGAATTCTACACCAGGAGCTCGCTCTGAAATACGGTCTATTGGACCGAAAATGCGAATAAGCCTGATATTGTGCTGATGGACCGGGCACAGTCAAGGATATTTTTGGTCGACATTACTATTCCGTATGACGAGAACCGAAGACGAGACGAGAAAGCCGAAACAGATAAACGAACAAAATATCTGGACCTGGCTCACGAGGTGACAGACATGTGGGGTGGTGTGCCGGCCGAAATTATTCCGGTAGTCGTCTCTGTGAATGGGTTAATCCCAGTCAGCCTCTCGGGTCACCTGAGGCGAATGGGACTCCGTGACGGACCGCTCCGGGCTCAAATGCAGTGGTGCTCCTCGATACCGCCCGCATCGTCCGCCGGTTTCTTTCCCTTTCCTCCTAACCCTCGGCCGTTTGGTCTCCCCTGCCGAGGGCTTCCATCTGGTTGGATCTTATTTATTTATGTATTTTTTGTATTTATTTTATTTTATTGATATTTATGTATATTTATCTTTTCATTTTAACTTAAAATTATATATTTATAGAACCCAACCAGATGAGAAAATTATATAGATACCCCAAATAATAATAATAATAGCCTTTTATTCCTATACATAGGGTTACAAGAGTTCCCTAAGTTCGGTGTGCCTTTTGGCATAGGCCTCCTCCAATTCCTTCCAATGGTTCCTGTTCCTTGCTACTCTCAGCCAGAATGGTCCCATCTCCTGACTTGACGACCCCTGCCTCTTTTGCCATCTCTTGGTTGCCAGAGATTGACTTGCTTGATCCATTTCTAACACTGGTAATTATGTTATAGCTGCTTGACTACATAGACACTGGACTGTTTGTAAAGACAACCTGCAACAGAAACAACTTGATGTGTATTATTTGCAGCCTAGTGTTATAAATAATATGTATGATAACTCCCATTTCTCATAAATTTATCATAGTCAATATTTTATTAATATTAAATTTTTCTCATCATTGCTAACACTATGTTTACAATTCTCAGTGAATTCAACACAAATTTTGGTGGCCTCTGATGAAAATGTAAAATTTGAAGTAGGCAGTGTGAGCACAGTGCAGCCTACCGCTGATCCATTAACACTCACACAGCCAAACCATCAGCCACATCAGCCACAGCAGCCACCAAAGCCTTGTAAGTATTCCATTTTGTGTCTTTAACACTGGCACTAGATGAAATTTGTAATATTAGAGTGACAAAAGACATTACAGCATGAATGGGTCGGTTCGACCGGGGAAGGACCACGCTCTCACAGAATACCAGTGTCCAACATTAGCTTAATTCTGCTGTGTTTCGTATGGTGAGTGTAGAGAACCGGAGACCCTTTTTACTGGAAACGAGGCATTCCATCTTAGTTCTCACGGGTGACAACGCATCTGCTTTTTGATTCGAAATCAAGGATAGATGTAGATGTCTATGGGCCACAGCAACCACTTACCATCAGGAGGACTGTGTGCTCGTTTGTAACCCTATCCTATAAAAAAAAGAGCTAAAAGTCCAACTGATAATAAGTGGTGTGGTTGAGACAAGTTAAAACCTGCAACCAACTTCACACAAAAAAGGTCATGGATGCAATGTCTCCCCTGAGGACTAAGATTAAATGCCTCACCACCTGTAATGATTGCTGTCTTACTTCAAACAGGAACACTATACTTAATCCAGTGCTGCTTAGTGGCAGAAATAGTTAAGGTACTAAGTAGTACTAAGCCCAGAATAACTCCGGGCAGAAAACAAACTCGATGAAGGAATTAATCATATAACATTGTTCTTTTCATAAAACATTGTAGCTTTTGCTATATACTTCTAATATTTACTTAGTTTGAGGTTTTTATAAGATCTGAAATGTTTTTGGACTAATTTCTGAATTACCTGGATTAAAAATGTAATGTTTGAAATCGTTTTCAGTACCAGGCCATCATCCTGTAAAGAAAAGAACATTAGCATCGGTCACAAAATGTCAAAACTGTAATGGTTCTGGTATAATATTCATAGGCGGTAATAAAAACAAGCATAATCAACCAGATATGGATAAACGTTTTCACTGCAACATATGTGGAGGATCCTTTTCCAGATACTCATCACTTTGGTCTCACAAAAAGTTACATTCCGGGGAAAAGAATTTTAAATGCGGCATTTGTGGGATTGCTTTTGCTAAAGCTGTTTACCTTAAAAATCATTCTCGAATACATACAGGAGAGAAGCCCTACAGGTTGGTTTACCAAACTTTTTTATTCTTATGTTATGTAGAGCATTATGAGAAGAGACCAACAGTATTGATATAGTATGTATAACAAATGTTAAGGGTTATTCCGTTTATCATGAAAAGTTAAGTTAAGTCGTTTATCATCATTAGACATGCAGGAAGTCGATGGATGCAGGTGGCTCAGGACCGTGATTTGTGGCATTACTTGGGGGAGGCCTATGTTCAGCAGTGGACTTGTGAAGGGCTGTAATGATGATGATGATGATGATGATTCCGTTTATCCTCCCTAAGAAATCCTCGGATTACTAAGAAATACTCGGAATTCGTATATTATTTTTCTTCCGATTTTGCCCCTCGGCTTTGTACAGTTGTTTATAAAAACATGATAAAAACTGACTTAAGATTACTTATTAGACATTAAAAGACGTCAAAACTGAAATATTTTTAATTGTTCAATTACATATCATGTGATGTGACAATTTATGTCATTTTAGAGGTATCTTATGATGAAAAAATATTTTACTGCAATTAATTTCAATTACATTTTAAGAAATAGAGAACTAGAAGAATAGAAACGCATATGCGTTTCGCGTCGAAAACTACATGTTTTATAGTTTTTCCAAAGGCGATATCGTAACGACGTGAGGGGATTATTTGCTGAAAATTAGGGCTTTAGAAAGATGAAGTCTTTATTTAGTACATAGCAATGCAAAATCATAGTTTTTAATGACGGTTTTTTAGGGCGAAGACAATCCCTTCACAGCGTTTTACGAAAATATGCATCAGAGTTAATCTTTCAGGTTGAAAAAAACAACCATTATTATAAGCTAAAATACTTTATTTTAAGCGTTATTATAATGGAATATATAGTCTTTTAGTGAAAAGATGAAGCAGAACCTAAATTACGAAAATATTAATATAGTAAAATAATATTATAAAATATATAATAGTTCAAAAATGTTTTAATTTGCCTAAAATGAAAAAATTCAGTTTTTACGGTGTTTGGATAAAAAGTTATTCGTTCATGAGATCAGGCCTGATTAATAATTATAAAGCACAAAAGTAAAGTAAAGTTACAGTCACAATTTCTCACATTACTCGCATACTGTCATATTTACAGTGAGTGTTGACCATCTGAGCTACCACGGCTCTTAATAAAGCACAAAAAGGCTACAAAGAAACCTATATTTTGTAGTCATTGTAGATGTCGGGATATGAAAACCAAATCCCCGATTATTTTTACCTTCCATCCTGAAATTTTACTTGCTAGACCTGGCAACACTTATCCCCGCCGACACTAATGAAATTGTTAGTTTGATGAATTATGTTTACATTATGAAACAGAATAAAAGTTTATCAAATGATATATGTTTTATGCAATACATGTTTTTCAATTAGAACATATATTATAATATACTAAATTGGGTGAAAATGTAAAGCCAACTTCAATTTACTAAAAGAATAAAACAATTTCCACATATTAGCCTCCGATTTCTATACACTATATAAGCCATTATATGGAAATTATTTTTGTTCCAATAGTATCAAAGACAGGTATATAATCAAACATCAAAGTGATTCGTGCAACTAAAGGCAACTATTATAGCCTCGCGCTCGCTCTGACACGCACACAGAGATAACATTGTAGTGTGCGTCAATTTTTCGACTTGGACATATTTGAATATGCGCTCTTAATAAATTTTAAAATGTCTTTTATTGAAAGACAATTTTTTACAGGATATACAATTACGTAAAATTAGTGTTGGTCATTTCCTGGACAGTAAAGTTACAGCCCGTATACGTGCCACTGCTGGGCACAGGCCTCCCCTCATTTCTGAGAGGGTTTTAGGGCAAGGAAGTGTCCGCCGCGCTGCCCCAATGCGTGTTGGCGAACTTCACATGTCTTCGAAATATATTTTTTTTCTTACTCCTCAGTCATGCAGGTTTTCTCACGAAATTTTCCTTCACCGCCGAGCACGTGGTAAATCAGCACTTAAAATTGCAATTAACAATTTCATTGGTGCCTTGGTGCCGGCGGGGATAGAACCCGGGTTACTCGCGTTCTGTTATATTTACAGTGAGCGTTAACCATCTGAGCTACCACGGCTCTACTGGACAGTATTTATAAATTACTTATTATTATTTTAAATTTAGTTTGATTTGGTTTAAATTCAATACATTAAAAATTAATCAGTAATATGTTAAAGTATGCATATATTTTCTGTTGAACTGTACTTGGAGTGGAAAGGCGGAACAACAATCAAAAAGTGAATTCTGCTTATCCACTTCCTCTTGGGTGGATAAACGAAAACGCGTTTCCGAGTATCCACCCTAGGGTGGATCTCTTAGGGTGAATAAACGGAATAACCCATGTTATGATTTAAATTATATTTAATTTTCAAAATAGTTCCCAAAAACCCTGAGTATCCTTACACAATTTTTTTACTTTGTTCCTCCCAAAATGCCTTCACAACAGTCATAATAGATAAAGTTGCACTTTTTCCATTAGCCAATGAAAAAGGTTATTAGAAACTAGGTCTGGTGAATAGGGCAAGTGTTTTAGCTGTTTGAATTCTGCTTCTTGGATGGCACTGGCAGCTTTGTGTGTGATATAAGGTCTTATGGACTCGCTTGCAATTTGCCCCATCATTTTTCTTTATTAGCCTCATGCAATCTTCTAACTTGGTCTGCACATATAATAGTGGCTCTCTTTTCCAAATGTTTCACTACTAAAATTCCCTCATTGTCTAAAAAAATGGATTCCTTCCCTGCTGTGCCTGAATTTTTGAATTTCTGCGGAGTCGCGTCGGTAAGGACCTCTTCAAGCCATCGACTGCTGCTTAGACTCAGGATCAAAGTCCAAGTTTCGTCCATAGTCATAAATCGAGGACAAAAGAATCCTAGTAGTCTAAGATCCCGCTGCAAAATCACTGTGTTCATTACGTAGTGAGTCAAACACACATTTTTACATACTTTTATGAATAGGAGATTACACTGATAATACCGCAGCCAGTCAAAAGTGGCCGCAAGTAATTTTAATTAAATTAATGTTAATTAATATTCAAAAAAATTTCGTTTACCTCTCTTTTAAATAAAATATCATCCACATCATAACAATGCATGTAAAGAATTATAAAATCCATAGGTGCTGTAGCACACTCGGCCGCAACTACCTCGCAGCCAGGTGTAAGCAGGTAATATTTTGATATATTTTGTTTATGACTTACACGGTTGTTCTTAATATCAAATTAAAGCTAATTTTTTTTTCTAATATGATGATATATTTCTGCCTGTGAAAAAATAGCCGCAAATTAGGAGTAGTGCTATCTGTTAAAAACGCGAGATATCCGAGAACAAAAAAACAAGACATAACCAAAATTCTATACTTCATAAATACGCTTTTTTCATTTTACTTGATCAATAAACAATCTTTTATTATAAAATAAATTTCTTATTATTTTCAGTTTTTTTTTTTCATAATATTCATTACGTAATTATAATTTTGGAGTAAATGTAAAGTCGTTCCTACTATTGTTTGAGCCGCCGGCTGAGAACCCTATCTATCGACGCATGCGCAATGGCTTTAAATACTCACACAGTTGGCATTCGCCATCCTCATCTAACAAGTGGCGTTGCGCGCTAACTCTCTCTCATTTTATCTCGGATATCTCGCGTTTTTAACAGATAGCACTACTCCTAATTTGCGGATATTTTTTCACAGGCAGAAATATATCTTATTAGAAAAAAAAATGAGCTTTAATTTGATATAAAGAACATCCGTGTAAGTCATAAACGTATAAATATATGAAAATATTACCTGCTTACACCTGGCTGCGAGGTAGTTGCGGTCGAGTGTGCAACGGCACCTATGGATTTTATAATTCTTTACATGCATTGTTATGATGTGGATGATATTTTATTTAAAAGAGAGGTGAACGATTTTTTTTTTTTTGAATATTAATTAACATTAATTTAATTAAAATTACTTGCGGCCACTTTTGACTGGCTGCGGTATTATCAGTGTATTCTCCTATTCATAAAAGTATGTAAAAATGTTTCTTTGACTCACTACGTAATGAACATAGTGATTTTGCAGCGGGATCTCGTACTATATTCAGCCTGGAAGTTTTGAAGATTTGAAACATCCCATGTCACTTGTGATGTGAGATCCCTGTCACTTTTGCTGAATGATTGAATGATGCCATGTATTGACTTTCCTCTTAAACTTTTTTCACATTATTTTTGGTGAGGGATGTCGATAGGCAACCTCCAAAATGGTCATCTTTTGTATATGTTATGCTTAAGCTTAAACTCCTTGGAGTAGCATGCAACTGTTTCTCATTTTTTTTACATGGGGGAAATGCCTAGGCATACACGCCTCGCTGAGATAAAAATGGGTTATTGTCCACAGACCTCTACATATGGACTGGCATATACACCGTGACATAATGAAATGATTTGATTTTTGCCATTTTGCTGATGCTCACTGAATGCATAAGTGACCGTTTAAGGAAATAATAATAGCGATAAGAAAGTGTGATGATATATATATATATAAAAATACCTGTGGTGTCCACTAATTTAAGTCTAGGGTTTTAGTAAAACAACTATATCAGTAAGTAGGTACACAGCACAACGTCAACGTCCACTCGCCACCGATGATGGATCGGCAATGCGAGTGAGGCACCACCGTTGGTCTGTGTACTATATTTAATTATACGTATATCACAATACCCTAGTCTACCCGTAGCATCCATTATATTTATGTGTCATATTAATATACTTCCATACAAGAAATAAATGTATCTATTACTATCTGGATATGAGACGCAAGCTTTAGACCTCATATAAAACCAAGATCGACGTTACTCTACCTACTTTTTTATTGGTAACAACAGAACGGATTTTGCTCCAGATTTTAACGTTGGCTATGTTGGTTCATTTGCGCGGCTTAAATATTCAATTAATACTGGAGAATATTCAACTGGTGTAAGTAACATAATTCCGCAAAGAATTTATTGTCAACTGTTCATTCAGTTTTTAGTATTATAGAAAAAAAATCCGCTGCTAAAATAACGCCTATTCTAATTATTCACAGGTCTGTCTATATACAGAATAAATTATATCTAGTAATATATAAAAAATTATGATTCGTATTTCATGCAGGCACCGTCCATCAGATTGCGGAAAAACTTTGTCAACTTATTACTTGCACTTGCACCAATGTTATAGGCATAGTACAATTGACTTTTTTTAAATCAAACATATTCAAACTACACAAAATGTTTTAATTTTTTCGTTTGAAAGCTTAAAATATGTACAGAGATACAATTTACACAATACAACAGACTGGCATATTATGGCAATTTTAATTCCCAGTACGAATATTGGCGGCGTATCAAATCGGCAAAAACATTTTGTATGGTGGATACGTCGGACTCGAATCGCGCCGTCTGTCTACGCTAGCCGCGGCTGTCCCATGCCAGCCCCTCCCTTTTCTCCTTTTCAGGTAAGGTGTACCAGATCACAAGGCGCGCATTCCTCGGCGGCCATCAACCAACCTGCGCAACCAACTTTCCCTGAGTCCGATACGCGGAGGCCATGGGGCCATGAAGTCACCCCAGTGGCTGATCTGGTCTTTGGCTCCGCCACCAACTAAGCTTCGGCTACGGGTGCGGCACAACCAAACCACAACTGCTCTTCCCCAGCGATTCCACTTCGGCCACCAACACACATAGACGTGGGCTCCCGAGCTCACTCGAAGTGGGGGCAACTCCGGCTGGCCTTTACCTTGGGTCAGCCATATGGGTTCCTCTTAATTAACTATAGGTGATGGAGCCACGGCTAAGATGCCCTCAATGTATCCCTGTCAAGTTATTGTACATCTTTGTTGACATTTTTTCAAACAGGCAATGGATTGATAGTGGCCCTTATGTCGTTTTTCTCAAATTTTGTGTTTTATCACTATCTGTTAATCTTCGTGTGAATGTGTTTCCCAGAAATTAACCTATTTATACAATTTTTCGCCGTGAGTTTGCAAGTGCGTAGAGTAGATAAGTTATTTTTGAAAGATTTTTCGATGTATTACAAATATCCAGTTATCATTCATTTTGAATCACCTGTAGTATGTTATATCCTAGACCACTGGTAGAAGTTTTGTTGTGGTCTAAATGAGACGTGTAGGTAAATGTCTTCTTAGAGACCTTTCATGGAGGCTTCATATAGGCTATTTTTCTTCATTTTCCTTATAACATCAATTATAGTCAGTCTAGATTAATTGAACACAGTTGAAACAGCTCAATTAGTATATGTTTTGCTTACTTACACAGTGTTGTCTTGTATGTATTTTACTCTAGAGATCTGCTAGCTTTTGTAAAACAAGCTTATTTGTAAAAACGAGTCATAAGATATAATCATAATAGATACAAAGTACCTTAAAAGTTATTAACAAAGCAATGTATTTTCACATTATATTGCATCCATTGCCAAAATTAAATTTCAAATTGAAGTTTTTATATGCAACAATTTAATAAATTTTAAATATTAGTTACATATCGTTGAAATATATACAATATTAAATAATTACTGCTGGTACATTATTTCAAAACAATAATGACTTCAGATTTACTTGCCAAACTGATGCTAGATTTTGATGTTTATAAAAGTTTGAAATCTGCTTAAACTTAAAACATATTGACTTTGCACAGACATAAATAAGGGATTAAATAATTTTAAAACTGTGCCAGTTTTAAAATTATTTAATCCCAGTTTCTCAATCCACCATGATTGTAAGAGGGTTTGGTGAGAAGATAAAGTCAAGACAAGACTCACAGAGAACCAGCGTAAAATAGCAGCTTAATATTGCTGTGTTTCGTATGGTGAGTGTAGAGATCCAAAGACCCATTTTACTGGCATCGAGGCATTCCATCTTAGTCCTCACGGGTAACAACGCATCAGCATTTTGATTCTTAATAGAATGTAGATGTCTATAGGCCACAGTATCCACTTACCATCAGGTGAACTGTGTGCTCGGTTGTTACCCTTATCCTATAAAAAAAGTACACATGGGAGTAATAATATGTATCACTGCTCAATAAATGATCTCAAGGATCTTGGTTTGGATTTTGCATTATGATCTATAATACTAACTAGCTACCCGCCCCGACACAAAGGTGATTTTTGGATCATGACAACAGCGCCACCTACGAAGTCCAATTGTGAATCTAAACTAGACATGGGACGAGTACTCGGTTCGGATTCGGCGGATTCGGCCTTTTTATAGGGTTCGGCCGAACACCTAGTATTTTATATTCCAGATAAAAATAAAGACAAAAAGCCAGTTTTTATCATTATTATTATATTATACATATTAAAACATCAGGAACATGAGAAACAGCAGAAATATTGAGAACGTACACCAGAATCTATAATAGAAACTATTGTTGCTAATATTTAAAATTTAAGAGAGGAAGATTGTGATGCAAAAACACTAGTTTTTAGGCCCTATTTTGGTCTAGTTTGCTCCTTTTTGCTTCATATACTGAGCCCGCCTCTGAAAAAAGCCGTTCACTGTAAACTGAACTAGCGGGTGTTTATAAGTATTGCGCAGCAACTTTTCCCAAGATGGGGTAATAGCCTTTATTAGAAACCCACCATTTACATGGATTTGCATCTCTTGCGGCCCTTGGTACGGTTAATTAATAATCTAACTCTGCTGCAGCGAAATTCTTAGGATAATTAGGTTGGCAACTGGTTGATGTGTCAGCAGCTTTCTTTTTCAGAAGCATGTTTTTATTGATTTTTTTTTAATGTGTTTCCTAAGATAGATAATTTTTCTAGATGTTTTACGATAAAATGATTTTATAAGCAGTCATTTTCGCGCCAGATAACGAAAACAATCTCTCGAACATGAGTTATTTGGCAAGTAATCTGTAAAAACTCTTGAACAGTGTCCATGGGTGTGTGACTGATCAAGTACCGATACAAGTACCTTTCTTTCGATACTATTTGGTACTCAGTTTTAAAGTATCGATACCAAAGTACTTGGTATCGAAAGAAAAGTATCAAGTAAGTACTTGTATTTACTTGTATCGTTTCATCCTTAACTCTGTGTAAGGAAAATAACCGCGCGCCGCCCACTACCGCCTTTTTTAAAGCCGAGTATTCGGCCGAGTACTTTGCCCAATCTAGGCCGAGTACTCGGCGAATCACTACTCGTTCCATGTCTAATCTAAACCATCCAAGGACCAAAAATTTCATCAAAATCCGTCAGTTTAGAAGATCTTAGCGTACAGACGGCAGAAAGCGACTTTGTTTTATACTTTGTGGAAATATACTTTTTAATTTATAAACGTTTTATTAAAATGTACACTTCTGTTACTTTAAGAGACTGTTTAACTGTATTCACAAAAAATTATTAATCTTGCAGATGTGGTACATGCGGAATGCAGTTTTCTCAGTCTCCACATCTGAAAAATCACGAAAGGACACATTCAGGGGAAAAACCGTACGTTTGTGAGGTGAGCATATTTTTTTTTTGTAAAATTGAAGTGGCGGCATAAAATCTACTACCCAATTTCGACCCGTAAGAAGTTGGGCAGCAACATATTTCTGATAATAAAAACCTGCTTGCCAGGCGTGGCAACTATGGCAGTTATCCCTTGATAGACCTTTGTTTGGCAGTGCGCTATTGATGGGCTGTGACAAATCCTATACCTTTAAACGAGCAATACTTGTGTGTATATATAATCGGAATCTCGGAAACGGCTCCAACGATTTTCATAAAATTTAGCGTCCAGGGTGTTTCGGGGGCAAGAAATCGATCTAGCTAGGATTTATTTTTAGAAAATGTCTTTTTGTCCGTGTTTTCAGGCAATGAAAAACAGCTACAGTATAAGATGGTAAATTTTTCTGATGAAATTTTGATTTCATGATTTGATTGAATGATGAAAATTTTTTGATTGTAACATTCGCGTCTTGTCTTCGGTCCGACTATTTTCCTTTTTTTTTCAAGTTTCCTTCTTTTGTGAGAAAATCTATTATTTCGAGCCCTTTGTTTTAGTATTTTTTTAAATACGAAAATTTTAATTACACTAATTGCACTCATGATTTTTTATTCAAATAACCAGTTCAGTTTTACTTGCTAGAATTAATTTAAATTGTGAAATATATATACTGACAGAATCTTGGAATAAAATTACTTCTTATTTTCCAACGATTCCAAACTACGACTCGTTTTATACTAAAAATAATATAAACCAAAATGACGGACTAGTTGTATATATTAAAGATGGACTTACTTGTACTGTTGAGGAACCAAGCTTCGATGGAGCTAGTTGCCTAATAATAAAAATAAATGTTGATACACTCATAATTGCCCTATACAGATCTCCATCTCAGAGAAGTATTGCTGTATTTTTTGACTCGTTGGATAAGCTATTGTCCTCACACAAGTCTTATAAAAATGTCATTATAATGGGGGATATAAATATAGACGTAAAGCCTAACAATGAGGATCAAAATTCGCATGATTATTTAAACCTACTTGCGAGTCATGGATTTCTCATTGGTCATACTTACCCAACTAGAGGAGCAAACTGCCTTGACCATTCTATGGTAAATACTAATAGATCAGTAACTACCTTGGTTTTAAATACACCGCTCACAGATCACAGAGCAGTCATTTCATGTTTGGAATCAACATTTAAAAACTACCAAAAAAGGGAGTCTGTACTGATTAAAGTCAATTACGAAGGAATTCTCAAAGATTTGGATGCAACCAGTTTCGAAGAAATTTTTATGTCCATGGACGCACATTGGGCTGCTGAGAGACTCGTAAATATTCTCTCAAATTACCTAGCCAGCCATTCAACTAGAATCTTAGTACCACGTAGATTTCGTTGTCTTAAGCCCTGGATCACACCAGGGCTGCTACGTTGCATCAGAAACCGAGACAGGATGCACTCTAAAAGTAAAGCAGATCCCAAAAATGAAATTATGCAAACAATTTATAAAAGGTACAAAAATTATTGCAACGATCTGCTCAAGCGATTAAAAAGAACCTATGAACAAAATGAGCTGAAAAAGCATTCTAATAATCCTAAAAAGACCTGGGACACCATTAAAACTATTGTTCATATAAATAAACAGAAGGCTATACCTAAAGACCTACTTCGTATATGTGACACTCCTCAAAATTCTGTTGAGCATATCAACAACTTTTTCGCTAATATTGGGGAAAAATTAGCAAATAAATTAGTTAATGTACGTACAAGTGACCAAAGAACGGTATCTAACTCGAATGCACCCTCTCCTGCAAATTCCATGACTATGCTTGAAGCTACCTGTGAAGAAATTAAAGCCATTATTATAGGGCTCAAAAATGACAGCGCTACTGGTTGGGACGGTATATCCAACAAACTTTTAAAAATTTGCAACAATCATATAGTACCTGTCTTAACACATATAGTGAACCTATGCTTAACTACAGGTGTATTTCCACAAATATTTAAAATATCGATTATCCATCCTATACATAAATCTGGCCCAAGAGACTGCATCAACAATTACCGTCCTATCTCAGTATTGCCAGCCCTATCAAAAGTTATAGAAAAGGTAATAAATAAAAGATTAATATGTTTTTTGGAAAAGAATGCTCTTCTATCAAACAATCAATATGGTTTTAGAGCTGGCCAGTGTACTTCTGATGCAGTTACTGGATTATCAGATTATCTTGCTCAGCAAATCGATAAGAAAAATAAATGTATAGGTGTATTCTTAGATCTTGCAAAAGCTTTCGATACAGTCTCTGCATCCATACTTCTAGATAAAATGCATAAAATAGGTATACGCGGGAAACCATTATGTGTGTTTGAAAGTTATATTTCTCACAGAAGACAAAGGGTAAAGATTGGTGACCTGACTAGTCTAGATTCTCCAATCACTTATGGCGTGCCACAAGGCAGCGTCCTCGGCCCTAGCCTCTTCTTAATATACATAAATGAATTATGTAATCTTAATTTGAATAATTGTAAGATCTTTACATTTGCCGATGATACAGTACTAGTTTTTCATGGTAAAACTTGGGAAGAAACTAGAATCAAGGCAGAAATGGGATTGCAACAGGCAACGCAATGGCTTCAAAAAAAAATACTGACACTAAATGCATCGAAAACTAAGTTTATTACTTTTGGTATAGCACAAAATAGCATTCCTAGTGAAATACACATTAAAGCCCATACTTGTAATAATATTCATCCACATATAACATCATGTCAGTGTATAGTATTAGAACGTACAACCACAATAAAGTACCTTGGCGTAATTCTGGATCAAACTCTAACGTGGATACCACAAATTAAAATGATATCAGAAAAAATTCGCAAACTAATTTATATTTTCAAAACATTGCGGCATGTTGCTGACAATGAACTTTTAAAATCAGTCTACTATGCCATGGCCCAATCCGTAATATCATATTGCATAAGAGCGTGGGGAGGTGCTAAAAAATCTCATATAATAAGAGTTGAAAGGGCCCAACGCGCGTTACTTAAGGTTATGACTTTTAAACCATACCGATTTCCCACTGCTGAATTGTATACAACGTGCGATGTGCTGACGGTAAGACAACTGTACGTAGTTGATACTATCTTATCCCAACACAAGAAAGTCTCTTACGACCCAAAACAACCCCAAATACGAAGGAAGGACAGAGTGTGTCCTAATATTCCCTTTAGGACTCACTTTATTAAAAAGTTTCAATGTTTTATTGGTCCTTTTCTATATAATAAAATTAACCGAATGATTAATATACATCCGCTTAACAAATACAATTGCAAAAAAAGTTGACAGTTTGGCTTAAATCACAAACTTATGACGACATTGAAGATCTATTTACAATAAAAAAATGAGCTGAGTCCTAAAATTTAAACTTAAATTAAAATAAAACAATATTAAATAATTATAAACACCTATTAACACGTTATTAAAAAGTAGTAATTTGTAAAACGTTTAAGTGTATATCCTATGTTCATTTACTTAAAGGAAGAAACTAGCATTTAAGACACAGGCTTGGCCTAGTTTAAATGCTAGCAATTTTTATCTTATAGTGTACACTTTTCGTTCCAATGTTCCAAATATTAAGATTTACTCAATTAAAAATAAAATTTCAATTTTGTACTATTAAATACACAACATAAATAATTACATTCTTAATAATGTTCACAGTTATAGTGGTGAAACTTGTTTCTTGTTCGAATGAAACTACATCTTATGCATTCAAGTTTTTATTGTTTAAAATGTTTGTTCTACCCGAAACTTTAATCTTAAGATTAGATTATAAGTGTGTACTAAATTTTGTTTATCAATAAACATTATTATTATTATTATTATTATAGTTTTTTCTATTATATCAATAAGATCAAAAAATATTATTCATGTTTCATCAGTATGTAATTTGTATCTAAATGTAATTTCAAAAAAAACCAGATCATCCAGGTACTAAAAATAAAGTGACAAAAGGGCTAATAATTATTAGATAGAATTATCTAATTGTAAACACAATTAGATAAATTATCTAATTGTAAGTGTTTACTGTATATTCCTTGGACATAATATGGAACCAATTTTACTAAGTTTAAATTTATTGCTAGCCGCGCGTTCCCAGCGCGTTGCTGCCGAAAAGAAATAATTATAGAAATATTGCTTTAAATTTGGAATAGTTGTATTGCTTAATAAGGAATTATAATAGGTTCATTGAAGTTCAATGATAATATATAACTTTCAAATAAATATGTCGTTACGATACTCGCGCCACTTACAGCAGTAAGTTAGTTGTACTATGCCTATATAACCTTTGCGCAAGTGTAAGCAGTAAGTTGACAAAGTTTTACCACAGTTTGATAAATGTGCATAAAATACAATAAAGTAGTTCATAAAATATGAACATACAAAAGTTTATTTTTTTAAATTAGGTTATAATTATTTATCAAATTCAATAAAACAACAGGAAATAAATTCAAACTTAGTTTTGGCTATGCAGCATACTATTCAGTCTACTGCTGGACATGTGTATGCCAGGCAGCCGCCAGTGAGATCACTCTGGCATCATCTCAGACTGGCATGACTGGTAAACTTTAACATCTGGTAATTGTTCAGGGCTTGTAGCTATACAAACTATCACTACATATTATATTTTAAGGTTAGGTTACCCCGAACATACAATGCAAAGTTTAGCCAGGTTGACTTATTTCGCTCAAGTAAGTTAACTTTCAATAAGAATGTGACAGATATCATCAAAAACTCTTATAAATTTTAAGCGCTATAAACAAAAGTTGTACTATAAACTTTTCTTTTCTTTTTGTCTTTATCTTGTGTCATTATCTCTGTGTATGTCTATAATGGGTGGTACTTATATATTACTTTCGGAAACATGTATGATTTGTTTTGTGCCGTGTATAGTTTAGAGTATTTACTTAATTATCTATGATATTGATAGGTTTAAGCGGATGGCATCCTTGAATACCTTGGTATATTTATAGAGTTAACTTGAGCACTAACAAAGTCTGATTGTTGCAGTGTCATTTGTTAATTTAAGGGAAACCTGTTATTGGCATTACTACATTACACATAGTATTTAACTCTCTCTCTCTCTCTCTCTCTATATATATATATATATATATATATATATATATATATATATATATATATATATATATATATATATATATATATATATATATATATGTTCCATTAAATGTATGATAATTGATAATGGTGTATACAAAATTCATCAATTAAAAATGCAATAAATAATTTAAATAATACACAGACTCAAAAGTTACTCACTGAATTATAATTAATATTTTTTATTGGGGTGAACACACAGGTGAACGGAGTAGAAGCCTATGGCACTCATAAATCAATTAAAATCTACCGAAATTCAAATTATATCCAGAATAAATTTAGTAGGCAGCTTTGTCATTGCAATAAAACAATAAATTTAGTAAGCATCTTTGTCAATGCCCTTTCGCATGGTCACAGGCTCAAGGGCAAAGCCGCGTCTTCAACTCTCATTTCATTTACCTGTGTCGTCGTAGTATTGTTTATGTTTCCGCGTGTGTATCGTAAACATGTACCAATAATCTAATGTCGAGTATCTAACATTGACGAGCCAATTCGGTGATAGGTGGATAGGTCGCGGTTGACCTGTGAACTGGCCGACGAGATCACAAGACCTAACACCGCTAGACTTTTATTTGTAGGCCGAACTAACACGATTACTGTACACAAGAAGCACAAAGCAGCGTATAATTGACTTATTTAATGTGATAAAAAGTGATAGAGATACATTGGGTTACATTTTGATATTTTGAACAATTACTGCGATATCGCTAAAAAGGTTATTTTTATTTGTAAATAACAATAATTTAGTATAATTTTGTAAATATCAATCAGTATAGTTTGTAAATAAGTTGATTTCGATCTTTTAAATACGCCAAGATGTTGCAGTAAAAGGTAGGCATAAAAATTATTATTAGAAACTGTTTATCAATTCATTATAATGCAAGATAAAATTTAACATGAAATTCTACTCAACAACAGCATATTAGACGGTCTTAAGCCCGTAAAAGTATGGAGGAAAGATTGAAATCACAAAAATAATAACATGAAACGAAAGGTAATTTACCTACTTAACATTTTCTGTTTCACATTTTTTTTGCTATTTACAAACGTGAGACTCGCGACGGCATTGTTAATGAAAGAGTGGCAATGAGAAGTGCTGCTACTTTAAATCTGTTTCTTTATCGACCAAGTATTTTACTAATATCCAGTATATGCTAATCTTGCATTAGTAGGCAGTAACTAGTACTATGACGTCTACTTACATTGAACTTTTTAAGGTTATTACAATTATACGCGAAAAAACCACCACCAACCAACTGCTTTACGTGCTTTCCGAGGCACAGGGGTGAGTCACCGCCAATTTCCTGACTCCGGGCAGCTGCTGCGAATTTCTTGACGCAAAATCTCCATCAATTGATTTTTATCCCGACTCGGGATTCGAACCCAGGACCTCATGATCAGCTGTCACATTACTACAATCACTAGACCAACGAGACAGTCAAAATCAAAAATAAATATCAGAAGTGCCTAAATACTTATAAGAGAAAAATAATTTTGGGTTAACGTAAGGCGCATATGAGCTGATTCTAAAAATGTTGACTTCAACGATGTGTTGGCTGCTCCCCTCCCACTCGGCCGCCTGGCGCCTACAGAACGAAAGATATGCATGCATCGCGCTCGCTCTAACAAGTTTCATTCAATAGCGATCGTAGCCTGTTTTTAGTTCTACGCAAACGCCGTACGATGAATTGTTTTTATGATACTTTCGAGGATAGCTCTTATTCCACTTACCCAAACACCATATTATTTTCCAGACGGTAAAAATAGTCACGCAGTATATATTATTTATATCATTCTTATAAAATATTTTTTTACATATTGATTGGATTTATTATAAGACAAAAAGTACAGTCTTGTAGTACAATAATTTGAAATTTTTTTAAATAATATATTCACTATCTGATAACCACTTAATGACGTCATACATAAACACTCACGCCTGTCACCCAGAGGGGTAAGCAGAGACTACAGACTTCCATTTGGCACGATCCTGACACACCTCTCTTGCCTCCTTCACATCCATACACCTACGCATACATGCTCGTCGGTTAAGGGTACTCCTAATTTGGCCCGTTTTCAATAAATCGCCAATTTGGTCGATAAATTTTCGCCTAGGACGTCCCTTTCCGACTCTGCCATTCACTTCTGCACCATAAATTTTCTTTGTCACTCTTTCCTCATTCATTCTTTCCACATGACCAAACCACCGAAGCATTCCTTTCTTAATCCTGGTCACAACATCATCTTGCAAACCACACTCTTCTCTTATTACACAATTTCTTACCCTGTCATTCAGATTCAGCCCTAACATACTCCTTAACGACCGCATTTCTACTGCGTTTATTCTACTCTCGTGCTTCTTCTGCCACACCCAACTTTCACTACCATACCTTAAAGTAGGGACCAACACAGCATTGTGAATTGCCATACGTGCCTTTTTCGACACATTTTGACTCTTCACAATAGAGTGCAATGCCCCATTTACTCTATTTCCCGCATTCACTCGTCGTTCTATATCCTTATCATATCTCCCATCCCTGCTAAATACGCAGCCCAAATATACAAACTCATCTACTTGCTCGATCAACTCCCCTTCTATTCTTATTTCACAAATCGTTTTACTTTCTTCTCTTTCAAAAACCATAACCTTCGTCTTACTCGCGTTCACTTTCATACCCCTTTCTTTTAATGATCCGTTCATTAATGTAACCATCATTTGCAACTCGGCCGTCGACGACGCAAGAATAACTTCATCATCGGCGTACAAAAGGCATTTGACGGTTAACTCACCCATTCTTAATCCGCATTCTTCAACTTTCAAATTTTGCAAACAACTGGCCATAAATAGGTTGAACAGCCACGGGGAAGCCACACAGCCCTGTCTGACACCTTTATGGATGTCAAACCAGTCCGAGTAGACCCCGTTGATCCTAACACAAGCACTAGAGTCCCTACAAAGAGACTCCAATGCCTGTATCAAGCCAGCGCTTAACTTAAATGAGTTCAGTGTTTGCCATAGCAAATCCCTATCCACTCTGTCATAGGTCTTTTCCAAGTGCATGAACGCACAAAAAACCTTTTGGTTTTTGGCCAGAAACTTCTCCGCGATCATGCGCATGAAAAAGACTTGATCTGTACATCCCATTCCCTTTCTAAATCCCGTTTGCTCTTCCCAAATTTTTCAATCAGTTTCTTTCATGACCCTTTCAATCAGTACCTTAGCATACAGTTTTCCCACAATGCTAAGAAGGCTGATGCCACGGTAGTTTTTACAGTCCTGCTGCGACCCCCTTCCTTTATATACTGGGACTATCACGGCTTTGCATCAGTCTACCGGTACCCGCTTCAATGACGTCAATTAACATTTTTGATATATTATATTTATATTTCATTTTGTAACATACTGGAACATTCCCACAAATTTTAAATCTTTCTGTAAGATTCTTAAACATTACTATTACTCCCATGGAGAAAAGTGGGTCCTCAATATCGTCTTTTTCTATACTCGTATATATTAAACCTACAATAAGGCTTTAAACAAAGTGCGGATAAACCTACTGTCGCAGATATTAATTGACACGTTACTTTCGTATTTTTAATTAATTTAACAATACACCTAAGTTTCATTCATCCATCCATTACAGCCTACAAAAGGCTACTGCTGAACATGGATCCTCTCATGGATTTTGCCTGACATGCGGGTCGGTAACAGCAGTTTTTATAATCTTGAGTTGTTGTACCATTTCCTGTTTCAGTTTATCTCTATCGCCTCTTACGACACCCACAAGTCGATAATGGGTAATGAATATTCTTAAAGTTAAAAAAGTTAAAGTTTCTACGGTGAAACAGTTCTAACACAAGCATCTTAAGTTTACCTGAAGTGGTTAACAACCAGCCGCAATCGGCTGCACCTAGTTGTAGCCAGCTAAACCTAGGTGTATGTGCTTCGGCTGTTGATGCAATAATGTTCTTGATACAGTTGAATAATATTTTAAAATTGTGTCGTTTTGTAGGTATGCGACAAAGGATTTGCGAGACATGCAACGTTATGGAATCATCGTCGCATTCATACTGGCGAGAAACCATACAAGTCAGTATCGCATACATTTCAATTAAGTTAATTCTTTTACAAGTATCATATATTTAAGTGTTCACATGTAAAATGGTGCATATTTCTAATGTATTTTTGGTTGCTTTAAAACGAATATTAATTTGTTGTTTAAGAAATCTTATATATATTTTTAGGGATGCATCCAATACCGATACTGATATATTGCCGATACTCGATGTTTGCCGATATATTGTCAATGGCGATATTTTTATGGCCGATTCAACGATACTTTTTAAATTTCGCGCTTTAAAATCTATCCCTTGTAAACGAGGCACTAACTAACTAACTACGCTGTGCTGTGTCTTGTTTCCCATGTTTACTCTGAGCTGTAATTTTCTCAAAGAAGAAGGTATCTCTCTGCCTAAGGTCTATAATATATTAAGAAGCGCAAATCCGTTCGTTTTCTAGCGCAATAAAGTCTTATACCCAAACTTTAAAAAAAATGACGTAGAAGTACTCTAAGTTTCGCATCTGAGAGACTATTTGCACCGCAGGTCTTATTCAGATTTCTGAAATCACTTTTCTCCGCCAAACTTAAGAATACTTTGTTTTTTAAACAAAAATCTCATCAATGTTAATTTTAATTACTAAAACTATTAACTAATCTCAACCTTTCTATAGTTTTAAACAGTTTTATTTATTTTGTCCTATTATTTTTTTCTTTTTATTAATAAAAAAATAACCTGACTTGTGTTTTATTTATTTTACCTTCATTTTGGAATTCAATAAAAATATCGGTATCGTATCGGAAAAAAAGCGTATCGAGGCATCCCTAGTATTTATATATTGTAGAAGTTAAAGTTTAATCCACAGTTAGCGCAATTATTTATTAATAAAAATATTTACTGCTTAGGTGTGAAACCTGCGGCTCGGCGTTCAGCCAAGCAGCACATCTTAAGAACCATGCTAAAGTACACTCCGGAGAGAAGCCATTTAAATGTGACATTTGTACCGCCGCATTCGCTGACCGTTTCGCTCTCAAGAGGCATAGAGGCATCCATGATAAATATGGTAAGCATATTGCAATAGTATATCTGCCTACAATGGGCTGCTCGATGAGGCTGGCATCACTCGCGTGATATTCGGTTAAAAACAGAGCTATGACTATTTTCATTTTTAAAATATTGAGAACGAAGATATACATGCTGTAGTTATTTACTAAGTAACTATTTGATTTTTAAAGTATTTAGTAAAACTAAAGTTACTCCGCAATACATTGCGTCGTCATGTAGTGGCGTTGTAAGAGACTTCATTACAACCCTCAAATCACCATGAGGGTGTCATAAGGGGTGATAGAAGGAATCTTAAACAGTATATAGGCAGCAGTTTCTTCCTGATAATACCTCAAAACAATAAAAAGCTGCTTGCCTAACAAGCGTGACATCTATGGCAATTTTTCCCCTATGAGGTACCATAGACCCCAAGTATACGCTTCAGCAAGTTGTGCAGAAGACCGAAGAGTACAATCTGGCACTTTGCCTTGCATATGTGGACTATAAGAAAGCCTTTGTTTCCGTCGGGATTTGAGCAGTACCGCAGTCCCTTCAACGGTGCTGAGTTGACTGTCGGTATATCGAAGTGCTGAAGTGTTTATACAGTAGGACTATCCGAGTACAGAACCAGAGTACGAAACCTATTCAACTGCATTATCCCCGAAGCTTCACTGCTGCTTTGGTAGATGTTTTCACGCTACTGTACTGGAAAGGATACGGTATTAACGTCAATGGCGAGTACATCACTCACCTTCAATTTACCGACGATATAGTTCTTATAGCAGAATCGCTGGAGGACCTAAACACTTTGCTCAATGTTCTCAACAGTGTCTTGCAATTGATAGGTCTTAAGGCGACACCGCGAAAAAATGTATCTCCTATGACTATAACAACACTAACGAAAATGGAATTTTGATATAGATAAATTCATGTTATTATCTTGAATTTGCTTGTTCAAAGACATGATTGTATGATTTTGACTTGATCATAATTATTTGCGAAAACACCTCTAAAAAACACTATAGTTGAAATTACAACGAAATTACTTAATCTATATCCTTGGGAATCACTTAAATGTAATCATAACATCAATATTCATAATATACTTGCTCATTATTTTGATTATACTTAAATCAATAATTTTTAAAAAATATTTTAAGATACTGACAATTTCTAAGCAGTTTTAATCTTCGCGGGTGCTACGCAATTTTAGACCTTATGACGGCGTTTCTTAAGTTTTTATAGAAATTATGTAATCACTCGGATCAGTACGGCGATAGCCCGGAGCCACTTTTTCGATGTGTCGTCTTAAGATAAACATGGACAAAACAAAAGTCAGGCGTAACTTCCATGTTGCTCTAAGCTGTTGACGAGTATGTTTACCCGGGACTAATAGTCCGAGAAGGTAAGTGCAATTTCAACCAAGAGGACAATCGACAAATTCAACTCAGCTGGTTAGCCTTCAGTAGATTACTACACATCTTTTCGTCAAGTATTCCTTAAAACTTGAAAAAAAGATGTACAACCAATGATGACTTATAGTTCTGAGATATGTACATTCACTGCTGGCCATATGAGTAAGATCAAGGTCGCTTAACCAGCTATGGAGAGCTATGCTCGAGGTTTCTGCATAATTAACTTAGAAATTAAGATATCCGCAGTGTAACCGACATAACCCAAAGGATTAGTAAGTTGATGTGGCAATGAGCCGGCTCGAGGAATATAAAGCTCAAAGAACCGGCAAACCGATGGGGAGGGAAGGTTTTCCAGTGGCAGCCTCGTACCAGTAAGCGGAGTGTAGGGCGGCCCCGGCAACGACGACCTTGCCGACTTGCCTTGACTTGCTTTATGGCATTCCTTGGTTACAAAATGATATATGTTTAGAAACAAAACAAAGGGTTTCCTAACACTGACTGGAATCTTTATCCTACAATTATGTCTATTTGTTAAAAACAATATGCAATATTTTAATTTGAAATCTGATTCAAAGAAAAACTATTAAAAATATGATTTACTATAAAAGTACCTATATTACTGCTATTCGTGTATATAATCAGTTACCACCAGCTATTAAACAATTAAATGGAAATATGTTTAAAACAAAATTAACCCTTAAATGCATAATGTATCAAAAACGATACGTTGAGATTTTTTAACTAAAACTTAAAGCCAATTGTTTGTTTTTATTAGGCTGTATGTTACGATGCCCTTAGACTATTTGTCTATCGGAAAAAAAAAACAAAGTTTCTCGTATTGGTCCACCATATTTGTTTCGTAGCTGTCAAAAGTATTCTTGTCAGCGAGTGAATGTTTTTGTGAAAAATTCTAACTTTATCCAGACGAATCGGAGTGGATTTGAGACAAATTATATCAAAAAAAAATATACAATGTCAAGGTAAGTGTTTGTGTTTATAGTAGGTTTATGTATTTTTTACGAAAAATTGATTTCTCTCATAAACAAAAGAGTTTTTAGTTTGTATCGAAAATGAGACACCATGCACTTAGGCATAAAAAATATTTCTATGCATGTTGATGATTTTCGCGTTTTTGTTTTTATTTACGCTTCTTTGAACTTTACAAATTTGTTGCAGAACTACAAGAAAGAAATTGAAAGACGATGATATAGAAAATATGCTAATGCGGTTAGAGGCTGGCGAAATTTCAGAAGACGATGCCGAATCAGATGAGGATGACTTGGATTTCTATCCGTCTCGCAAAGATCTACAAGCCGTACTCGAAGATAAAGAAGTAAGTGATGAAGAGGAAGTGCCTGAAACTGAAGAATGCCCGGATCCTCCCCTGGTTCATGAAGAAATCTATCAACAAGCTTCGACTTCTCGGTCTAATGTATTTCCGCAAATAAATACACGAAATTTGATTTGGAAAAAACGCTCTTTGGAGTATAAAGAGGAATCAATTGCTTTCTCGGGTAGTACAGAATTAGGACCTGAACTAATGAAACTAGAAACCCCACTGCAGTTCTTTTCACAGTACTTTTCAGAAGACTTGTTGAAAAAAATTGTTGAAGAAACCAATAAATATTCGACGCAGACCAATATTGATCGCCCGTTCAAATAAGCCTTACAGAACTTCGAAAATATTTGGGAATATTGATATTCATGTCTGTCTATCGCTACCCAAGCGTTAGATCGTATTGGAGCAGTAAATTTGGATTTAGACCAATAATAGAAGCAATGCCTGTCAACAAATTTGAAAAAGTAAGAAGCATATTACATTTCAATGATAATAATTTACACAAACCAGTTGGTAGCCCCGACCATGATAAACTTCACAAACTAAGACCCATTATAGATCATCTGACAATGAAATTTTCTAGTGTTCCAATGGAACAACGCCTTTCAGTTGACGAACAAATGTGCGCAACAAAAATCAGCCATTTCTTGAAACAATATTTACCCAATAAACCCCACAAGTGGGGGTTCAAGCTTTTTGCGTTGTGTTCCTTGGCAGGATATTGCTATGATTTCATAATATATAGTGGAACAGACAAAGAACCAATGCGTAGTAATGAACCTGATATTGGAGTGACCGGTAATACAGTAATAAAGTTAACTAGAAGAGTCCCAAGAATGATGAACCATGTAATATACTTCGATAACTATTACACTTCATTACCACTAATGTATTACATGGCGAAGGAAGGCATATGGTGCTTAGGTACGGTGCAGCTAAACCGTCTAGGAAAGTCTTGTAAGTTGCCTAAAAAGAAAGAAGTAATGAACAGTAATGTACCCCGAGGATCCTACGTTGAAAACACGACAAGTCTCGATGGTGTGGATTTTTCTGCGATCAGTTGGAAAGATAACAAGCAGGTGACCTTACTTTCCACTTATATTGGCGCTGAACCTGTAGAAACGATTGAAAGATATGACAAAAACCAAAAGAAAAAGGTGCCCATACCATGTCCAAAAATAATAAAGGAATACAACGCACACATGGGTGGAGTAGACCTCATGGACTCTTTCCTAGGCAGGTATCACATAAAAGTAAAGTCTCGGAAATGGTACATGCGAATTTTTTACCACTTACTCGACCTATCAGTAATTAACTCCTGGATATTATATAAGAAAGTCTCTGCTAAAAAGAATTTGAACCCTAAGCAGGTTTTGAATCTGGCAGAGTTTAGAGCTGAATTGGCGGATGCTCTCTGCAAATATGGCGAACATGTTGTACCTTCACGAGGTCGACCAAGCCGAAACTTTTCGGAGGAGCCAGCACCTAAAAGGAAAAACATCCAGCAGGTAATGCCCTCGAGAAATGTTCGGTACGATGGAGTGGATCATATTCAATCGAGGCAACAAAATCGTATGAGGTGCATGAACCCAGGCTGCAAACTGCTGAGTAGTATTATGTGTCTAAAATGTAAGGTGTATTTGTGTTCTAACAAAAAAACAACTGACTGTTTTAATGATTTTCATCTATAGGACATATTTTTGTGATCATTTGGTTGCACATTAGTGCTTTGCAATAATTAACAATAAGTCAATTAACGGAAGTAGTACACAATAGAACTGAGAATAAAATTGTAGTTTTTTGCATGTTGTATCAAAAATGATACCAGAATATTTTTCAAAATAAAACTAATTATATTGAATAATGATTTTTTATTTTATTTTTTCCAGCATCTATAAACCATTTTACACAACATATATTTTTTCCAATGATATTGGGTATGTCATGCATTTAAGGGTTAAAGAAATTGTTAATTGAAAATGTTTTTTACAATCTCAATGAGTTTTTTAGTAAAATTAATGTTAATAAGTAGTAAATTTAAAATTTATTTTTTTAATTGTTGCATATCTGAAATGGGTAAACTATATGTTTATGTACTATGATCATATTGTACACAGTTATGCAATAAATGTATCTTTATCTTTAGAAGTGGACTTGTGAGGGGCTGTATGGATAATGATGAATAGCAGAAAAGAACTCTCTTTAATCCTTAAACCTAAATGTTCTACTAAAAGACTAGGTAGTAAATGGCGAGTTAGCCAATCAATAAAAGAAAACATTGGGATGCAACATAATAGTAAATAGAATCGTATTTTTAAAGATAGTATTCATGAATGAATGAATAAAAATACTATTAAACTTACTGCGGGCTACAACATAATATTTAATAGAATAGTATTTGAAACTATCAAAACTGTATAAATGTTCATCTAAAACTCTTGGTTTACAATTTAACCATGCTATTTATATTCTAATGTATCAAACTACAAATTTTTATGATTTTACTTTTAAAGGACAAACAGCTCCATTGCCTTCAAGAATTCAACAAAGTCAGCAAGAGCAGCAACAGCAACAACAACAACAACAACAGCCTCAACCTCAAGGAAATCAACAGCAGACGAGTGAACAGCAACAAACCACACAGACTGCGGTTGAAATCGAAATCCGCCCAGAACAGACACTTTGAGCCTAGCACTACTTTTAATTTCTTTAAGATTTCCCACCCTGGAATATTATATCGTAGTTAACTAGTTCCGTTCTCATTCATTTGAATTTGGAGTATGTAAATATATATTCTGTTAAGAGGTACTTGAAAGAAATGTTACTTAATTGTTATTAAACATGCAAGGTAAAAACATCCATTAACAGCTGCCACTGCCATTACGTTTTACGATGTGAGTTGATAAACAATAAACAAATATTAGTTATTTGTTTATAATGTAAAATTCACATCATGATAGTATTATATCATTTTTGGAGGGAATCATTTAGTATCCTATGATGTTATTAATCATTATTGGCTGTGGAAGTGTGAAATTAGCATGATAGTTTTATATTGATGCTGGTATAATGAAACGGGATGAATAGGTGATGAAATTTTCTCTCACATTTGTAAATAAACGGAATCTGCGTGACACTAGAAGTCTAAATGTGATTTAGTATATTAGCATATCTTATGATTTATAACTAAGGTACTATATTTATAATGGATGGGTTGATATTACTAAATATTGCTTTGTTTAATTTAATTATGATAAATTTTACAATATAATATTTAAATGTCTTTGTTTAGGAAAAAGTAGTATATTTAGTAAGCACAATTCATCCAAAAGCAAAGCTGCTGTATCAACATAATGCGATTTGTAAGGTAGGTGTAGAATTTTTAATTATGAAATTATATAATAGAAAAATGGTTATTTGTGTTTCATATTTTAGACATTTTTTAATGCCATAAAATAATTTTACTGTAGATCATAACCTCCCACTTAGAGAAATTTTATCTACTCATGGTAAGCAGAATGGTAATTACAGTACCAACTCCACCTTAAATCACCTGTACCGATCTTACTGTTTCCACTTAGTATTTTTTTAACTCTAATAAAATTCATTGGACAAGACAAACATGTTCCATAATTGCTAAACTCCTACAACATCCATTGGACTTTGCCACAACCAGTAATCGAAATATCTGCCAAAAATTGAGCGTCATCCACTTGTATGTTACTAAAATATATGCCCATATTTTTACAATACCACAGAATAAAAATAATAGTTCAAGGAACAGAAGGATCACTCTGATAGCAAACTCGCGAGTTTAAACCTAGTTACAACATTAACGTTAATACTGCATGCCTCGGAAGCGACCTTCGTGAAATTAGCCTACCGATTAAATTCGAAAAAAAAATTAATACGGCGCGTATATTAAATCAAAATGCACTTTACGTCCGCGTGCGAGTGTCTGTATCACTTAGCCCGTTACGCGCCTTTTAATTAAATTAGAAGGGGTATCCTCCCACATTCACAGTCCAGTGTGTTAACAGCAAGGAATATACTACTCTCTAGTGAAAAGTCAACTGCCAGGAAGGTATAACTCGCAACTGTCAGACATACATAAACTAACCCTTAGGGTAAACTTCTAATATAGCTTATAGACTGGGAATTGAGTGGGATTATGTATTTAAGCTGTCAAAAAGTAGTATTATTTTTAACCGACTTCAAAAAAAAAAGGGGGAAGTTCTCAATTCAACTGTTTTTTTGTGTGTGTTACCTCAGAACTTTTTTCTAGGTGAATCGATTTTGATGATTCTTTTTTCTTTGAAAGCTGGTTCTTCTTACGTAGTCCCATATAAATTTGATAAAGATCTGACCAGTAGTTTTTGAGTTATCCTTAACGCATATTCACGTTTTCAACTACATTGATAATGTTCTCATTTTCTTTATATTGAAGTCGACAAAATTTTTAATTTTACCACTTATTTGGTGATTGTCACATTGTTCTTTAGTGGATAGTGTAGTGAATGAATATCTACTGCTTCCGTGGGTGTCGTAAGTGGCGACAGAGGGAAATACCAGCCGTGTGGTGGCGGCAAAAGAGAGAAGAAAGAAAAACGGCTTCCAATTAATGGCAGTTTATGCCATACATAAAATACCCAGAGCAATATGATGGGGATGCAGCTTCAAAAGGTTTGAATCGCCTGACACTGCAATTGTCCATCCGCCTTCCAAGCATGAAGATCAATCCATCCTACAGTGTGTGAGGTTCTGTCTATGTCCAATATTGGACTTTTATGAGCTAACGATAATGATTCTTTCTTACACTATTGTTCTTAAGCCTTTTTGATGAGAACATGTCAATTCCCTGGTAAGTGAAAGTTAAGCTCTATTATTAATTAAAATTGCATAAATAATGAGAACTGGCCAGAACAGATGTACCAACCTATTTCTCTACAATAGTAGGAAAAAATTCCATTGCAGCATTCTGGCAGATTGGCAGTGCCAGTTGTTTTGCATTTTTGATGTTGCTCCCCATCATCGGGCTGGCCTGTAAAACTGACAACCATGATGGATGATGGACTACAAGTATTATAAATATTATCATGTGTTTTCAAACTTAAGCCATAAAGTATTTGGGGAATATTTAATTTTTTTTCGTTTATATTACTTATCTTTTTATTTGACAACTAGATAGAAGAGATTACATCAGCTTTGATAAACCACAAATCACACTGGTTCATACCAAGGACGATTTGTGAGGCTATGGAAATTAAAGAAAACCTCCCAATTTCAATAGAGAATATGACCGTGTGCTACCATCTATATATCATACACCTAAAATTAATAATCAAAAGCTGAAGTATCCTGGGCTATGACATTGGGATGTCATAAATTTCTGTGATGAACGCCAGGATGCTGTAAAGCATTAGGTTATGTGACATTTTTGTCAATTAATGCCATTGAAGGTAGAAAAATTGGGGTAAAGTTTTTAATTTAACTCTTTAGATGACATCCCATTACTATTACAGCCTATCAAAAGCCCACAGCTGAATTTAGGCCTCCCTTATAGATTGTCCATATGGGGATGGCAACTACTGTCCATCTCCAAGTTAGTTTCACTTTGTTGCCTCCGACACCCACAGTACAATAAGGAGTTGTGAATATTCTTACACCACCACTACATGGTCTAAACGCAAGCTCAAATGTCAGACATCATTCAAAGAGGTTCATTCAATAGGTTGGAATATTCTTTAGTTTACTTAAAAGGGTCAATAAAAGTTTAATATTTTTAACCACCTGCAGAGGATCAGGAGGATTTTATGGGAAACAAGGCATTCCATCTTACTCCTCAGGGGTGACAAAAATCTATGATAGTTGTGGATCGTTTATCACCCTCAGTCTATAATAAATTGTATTTTAACTGGTAGAATGACTTATACAACTAAAAAGAATAAAATGATTTCTACATAGTAGTATTACATTTTGGGGTTAGGATCTTCGTTACTTTTTGTCTAAGAAACAATTTCAGAAGGTATTATGTGAAAACTGTTTTATTTATACTTTTTTTTTGAAGACAGGTTTTACTTTTAAATAAGTTTGATTTTAAAGTTAATAAACAGTAAGATAAAATCAAGACAAGAGTTAAATAATTTTATTCTTTATCACAATAGAAATGAACAATTACAAGCATTACATATATTTTCCATTAACATTAATATAAAATAATTTACTCATAAACCCAGTTTTCGGCCGCTGGTGTCCATCCGACGAGTTCTTTTTCAGTAAACCATAGAGCGATTTCTTTGTTAGCTGCTTCAACACAGTCGGAGCCGTGAATAATATTGCGACCAACTTGGATGCAGAGATCACCGCGAATAGTGCCAGGCTGAGAATCTGCCGGGTTAGTTGCACCCAACATTTGACGACCAGTTTTCACCACGTTAAGTCCTTCCCATACCATTGGTACTACTGGGCCAGAACTCATGTACTTTACAAGTCCAGGGAAGAAAGGTCTAGAAGACAGGTCACTGTAATGCTTTTGTAGAAGTTCTTCAGATGGCCACATAAATTTAAGAGCCACTAGCTTGAAACCTTTTTTCTCAAATCGTTCAATTATTGTACCAACTAGACCACGCTGCACACCATCAGGCTTGATCATAATAAAGGTTCTTTCACGTGGTTCAGCCATTGTCTTAATTAGACTAAAGGTTATGCAAACGGCGAACGAATAAAAATGAATGCTGCTGCAAGTGCAATGCCGTTGCGGCGTGCCGGCGTGTCACCGTCGAAGATCAGAGACAAAAAGGAGCAGGAAAAGGAAATATACTGAGTGGCGAACGTAGTCGGTTGTCCATATAATCGATTACGATTTTCGTGATCGATTACATAATCGATTATATAAAACGACACATTTTGCAGCTGTAGTTTTTGAACGCAAGCTTGGAGTGTAGAAGTAAGGAGTACAGACTGTGTATTAAAAAGTATCCATAGAAAACCGTTAAATAAGGGTGGCGCTACCATAGCTACGGGCTAAATTTTAAAGAACGTGCCGAAAAATATTAGTAGGATATACGACTTTTTCGAGGTTATATTTACTAAATAAAATTATTTTAGATTTTAGAGCTACTGAGCGGTTTAGCAGCACACTTCAAACCGTCGACAACTGCTAAGTTCATTTCATCCCAGTAGCTACTCCAGCGCTGTTGTGGTGAGTTTTTGAACTGTTATTTACTGCTTACAGATGGCCACTTTTTCAACTATTCTACTATGGGAGTTGGTACTCCTTGCTTCTACACTCCATACTTACGAAGTAACAATACTGTCAATGTCACCAGTATCATAGTAACACTGACATTACTTAACGTGAGACGAAAGTTATTGGATATGTTGTAATTAAAGATTATTATGTAGTACGACCAACTAGCAATGATACGAAAAGTCATTTACCTTAAAAACTACTGTGGAGTTAGGAATCTATTACCTATCTCTTTCCATTTTGTGTATTTGTCGTAATGTCTCGTTTTCCCACCAAAAACATGTCAGGGTCAAGACGGGTTCGCCGAAATTCGGGAGGCCATTTTAGTAATTGTTGTTTATTTAATTATTGTTATTTTGTTTTGTTGATAATTGTTTTTTTTATTACGAGTGGTTAATGATGGAGCCACAACCAAGTACGTCGAGAGATAAATCAACAGATTTTATTGCTCCGATAAAGAAACTTCCAAAGTTATGTATCTATAGAAATAGGATATTTATGAATGTTGTTTAGTAGTTTTAATTAAAACTTCTTGGCTTGGAGTTTTCTTAATTTATTAAAGATGCATGTAAGTAAAGTATCTACTTATACCATTTTAATTTAATTTTTAATTTTAGGTGACTAGTTTTACTGTGAATGAAAAAAATATGGTTGTTAATACCCACAAATGTGTTAAAGAAACTTGGCCTAATTATAAATACCCATAGAGAAAAGAGACGGCACAGAAAGCATTTATTTAATTTAAATCTAAATTGTGCAATAGGTACTTCAAAATATAACAAAATTTATAAAAAGTCAATTTTTTTTGGTTTGCTAGACATTTTTTAAAACTATATTGTCTATTTAAATATATAGTATAACTATCCAAAAGTTACGTACCCCTGCTATTCCTAATATCATTGCATTGGTTTTATTTACATTTGGTGTCGCTTCTCGTTGGACGTAGTATATATTATATACTAGGCATCGGGCCCGGCTTACCACGGGTGATTTCTGGTTCTCGGCAACAGTTTTTTTAACGAAGTTATTAAAAAAACCTACTGTTTTTTTAATAACTTCGTTATTTCTGCTCGGATTGTTTTTGATGTGATTAGTTGACTATTAGCACGTAAAAATATTTCTCAATCGTTTTGAGATCGTACATAGCGGGAAATTCCAGAGACGAACTACAGGGTCAACCGTTTTTCAGATTTTTTAGGTGAGTTGGTCCCTTGAGGGTTAAAATTCACAATTAGACTAGGTAGGTGGCGCTGTTGTCGAGATCAAGAAATCACACGTGCAATTCCGAGCTGATCGCTAGTCTTAAATAAACATTGTTTTTTTTTTTGCGCCCGAAGCAATTAAAGGGCTACCCTATACGTAGGGAGGCGGAAAATGCATTACGCATACCATGATAGCCGGTCTATCGTGGTTATGAGGGGCTCACTGTCCTACCGGGGACCCTAAGTGATACGCTCTAAAAACCGCCTTTGGGGACAGGCAACCGGCTGATTAAGCTCTATTGTGCCTTATCATGAGCGACCCTCTTTTGGGAAAAGAGGGCGCAGGCGGCTAAGAGCCGCTGAGGGAGTGCCTACGAAGGCAAATTAAATTTGGTTAATACAATAATTTAGTTTAATTAGAGTTGGCCTGAGCCGCCAGGAGACAGTTCAGGTCGTTTGACAGTTTATTAGGCGGGTCCGAGAGAGAGTTTCTCGGCCTGCGGACACGATAGCGAGAGGGCGGTGGGGCTGCATAAGAAGCTGCCTCACGAATTAATTGATTTGGGTGCGACTCTGAGACTTTGAAGAAGTTCTCAGAGAGTTTTTTAAGGAATTGTTGAATTGTTGGGAGCTCTAAGTCCCGATGAAGGTCGGCATTACGGACGTACCAAGGTGCGTTCGCAGCTCGACGGCAGAAGAGGTTCTGAACTATTTGGAGTTCATTTATAATGTTAGGGTTTGCGTGGGCAAAGACAGGGCCCGCGTAGGATAAACATTGTTAGATTTGTAGTTTCTAAAATAGGATATACAAAAATCGATTATCAATCAATTATTATTTGATTATTATTTTTAGGCACAATCGATTATCAAAAAATTGAATCGTTACGTCATTAAATAAAAATATAGACACGATTACAGAATTGATTCGAATTCGAAATCATTGGTAATCGGTATCGACTCTAGACTTCTGACAACTTACGATGTCTAGTTGCAGAGTACTTTTGTAATCGATTACTAAGTTTCGTTAACATTTTACATATCGTTAACATTTAACGAGAGCGGCACTGAAATTTTCGGGAATCAAGGAAGTGACACAACGTTACTATTTAAAAATGTATTTATTTCTTTTCGAAGTATTCTCCGCGAAATTTGACACATTTTTTCCATACGATGGAACCAATCATTGAAGCAACCATTCCATTCGGAAGTTAGAGTCTCCAAAATGGCCGTTTTGTAGGCCTAAGGAAGCTGTGGACCTTCTTCAGGTGATGAAAATCTCTGTCCACGCAATTTATTCTTTATTTTAGGGAAAGTATAGAAATCATTATGGCTTAGGTCGGGGCTGTACGGCGGATGGTCTAATAATTCTATGTTATCTTGCTCTAAAAACTTTTTTTGTTCTGTGTGCGGTGTGAGTACTCGCATTGTCGTGATGGAGGATGATGCGGCGGTTGCAGTTCTCTTTATGGAGTTCAGAAACGACCTGTGGCAAACAAATGCTAGCATACCATTCTGCATTAACCGTTCTTTGTCCTTCAAGAGGAATAGTCGTAACATGACTGGTTTTGGAGACAAACGTGACCATTTTTTTTTGCAACACTCCGCGAACGAACAATTTTTGTTGGCTTTAACTCATTTTCGAACACCCAAACTCGTGACTGGTTTTTTGTTTCGGGTTCGTACGTGTATATCCAGGATTCGTCACCTGATACGACGTTGTATACAGCATTTGAGGATCCTGCGTGGAATCTTTCGAGAGTTCTGACGCACCAAGTAACGCGAGCCGCGTTTTGCTCTTCACACAGCGAAGGCGGTAGCCATCGGGAAAACAACTTTTTTACACCTAATTGTTCATGCAAGGTTACTTGTATTTGACTCATGCTAATGGCTAAAGTTGCCTGAATTTCGCGGTATGTCACATGTCGCTCTTCCTCAATCAGCTTACGCACAGCATCAACGTTTTCTTGGGTGACTGCAGTTTTTGGACGAACTTGACGGGGATCATCACTGAGCTTGACACGTCCAAGTTGAAATTCAGCAAACCAGCGATAAATTGTGGTTTTGGATGGGGCTTCATCACCAAATGCAGAAATCATCCGGTCAACACGATGTTTTTGTGTTAAACCACTTCGACAGTCATAATAAATCATCGCTCTTGAATTTTCTCGAGTCAATTCCATTTTCTCAACGACTAAACAAGTTTGACAAAACCTTGTGACAAGACCGAGAATATTTTTTTTAAATAAATAAATGGTATTCGATTTTTAAAACCAAGGAGTTTTCAATTAAAAATGTTAATATGACAGGAACAGTGTAAATATTCCATTCCCGATACTTTTAGTGCAGCCTATGTACCACTCGCGTTTCCAACTGCAAGAACACTCGTGGAGGTCTTGCATAACTTTTTTGCAATTTTAATATATTGTACGAATTCTTGCAATTTTTTCTACAAGAAATACCTCTTGAGAAGCTCGCGAATCATACTATCGCAACTTATCGCATAGGTAATTACACCACACGAGAGCTACAGATGTCGCGAAGGCTATGAAATTCAGATTAGAGTGTTGTTCCAGGTGGAAACTCGGCCTCAGAATTGATTTGCCATATCCCATGTTAGGATTATATATTATACCGTAATTAAAGGATTGAAGAGAGTTGTAATAACTTAAAATAATAAATAAAACAATAAAACTTAGTAGGTAATAATAATGCCAACATCTACTCTCCTTTAATTGCGAACATGATCATCGATATGTGACGGCGTAGCTAAGTCATTCTGTAAAGACGAATGTTGAGCAATAATGAATTACTCTGAATTCCTATTTTATATCGCATGTCTTTTTGGCGAGATATACGAAACTAGATCTATAAGTAGCGACATCTGTCGCGAGTTGATGTAAACATGTATAGATTTGCTACCTATTGCACTCGCAACTACTTACAGGAAAACTGTCGCGAGTGCACTTACTACGTAGTTAACATCTGAAAGCTATTTTTTTGATAGACTGTTGGACACTTCTTGCAGAAGTTATTGCAGATGGAAACGCAGCCGTACAACGGAGCTAAGACAGTGTATAAGAATTATAGTCCCTACTTTAGAATGTGAGATTGTTTTATTCCTTTTAGTTCTGCCACAGTTTTAGGGGTGATATAAAACATTTAATACAAAGAATCATCAAAATAAATATTAATATCATCAAAATAAATAAATATTAATTTATAATTCTACTAGAGATAAACCGAATTCAAATCGTAAGTATGCAATGTCTAGAGTTAATCGGAGGTACTAATAACTATAAGCGGTGAAGTTATGCGACAAACGTTTTGGAATAAAAGTGCTGGTGGCTTGTTTCTCGCGAAGCCTCCTTACTCCTCTAGATAAAGCGGATAGGTCTGTATGCAGCTTGACCTCCCTTTTTCGTAAGTGCTTTATCTCGTTCCGCCAAGCAATATTTGCCTTAGCAGGTCCATTCCGTCACGCTCAAGGCGGCACGCTTTCTGCTGCTGCAGCGCAGCGTCACCACGTGCCGTGGCCACGACATCGGACTGTTTACGAATGACTCGAGTTCCGTGTCGCTGTCCACGTACACCAAATCAACTGACATGTCGCGGGAGATCTAACTTTGTAAATTTGGGCCATCTTCACGGTGTCTATAAACCTGGCTCCAGTGCTATCACTAATCGGCATTCCCTTCGGCTGCGATGAAACTACTACAGGTTCTATTCCTACTCCCGTACTAATAAACTCTAACATTTTGCCTTTCAACTCTTCGCATAATCTATAATCCGAGCCAAGTATAGGCAGGACGTTCCCTTCCTCTATTTCCCTAAATTTACGAGCCAATTACTCAGGAGGTTCAATAACGGTGCAACAATGAGAAGTTGCCGAAACATTACAAACGGTAGGAGCAGAACCAACATAACCATCTCACGTTTTGTTCGATGTTACATGTATTAGAGACTTAGGCGTTGAGATGGTTCCGGAACTTAATTTTCGTAACCACATTTTAAATATTTGTAAAAAAAGCTTATAGGAGTCTCGACTTTATATTAAGGCAGTGCAGGGATTTTCTGAATTTATTTACTATTAGAATTTTATATAATGCTCTCGTAAGAAGTCAACTTGAAACGAATGCAAGTATTTGGAATCCACATGTAAGCAAGTATAGTGTCATGGTTTTCGACCATGACACTTTACTTGTATTCTAACTTGTTTTCGACCATGACACTATACTACAAATTCAAAATAAATTCACACGATTTTTATACTTTAAGCAGTACGGAATCGATCCTTGTTTTCCACTGATGTATCCGAGTCTGTTTGTACTGGGGATGGTTGGTTACAGCCGCCTGAGAGTGAGAAGAGACATCACGCTTATTAAATATGTGTGGAAAGTATTACGTGGATGGATATATCACCCAGATGTGCTCGCTGCATTAAAGCTGCGAATGCCTAATAATTACGTGTGTTCTCGTCGTCGTCCCCCATTACTGCTCGTGCCCGCTGCTAGGACGAAGTTGCTTCAGAATGCACCATGGTCACGTGCTATATACTATGGTAATACATCTCACAGGATATTGATGTATTTACATGTAGTGAGACGAAATTCATAATTGCAGCATACAAATGCGTTGAAAATTGTAATGTTTTTAATTAGTACTTTATTTCGGCCATACCATCAATTTGATAGATTTCATACTAGATATCATTATTTATTAGTCAGTAGTTTTCTTATATTTAGGTTAGTTATATTATTCCATTTGTTTAATAACTGTAATGATGTTATAATTGTGTAATAAATAAATAAATAAAAATAAATAAATAACCTAACCTAAAACAGTTTCCAGTGCGTAAGGCGCGATACACGAGGAGTTACCCTTGACCTTGTTGTGTAACAAAAGGTGCGGGAAAATAGATGCCCCGATTAGCATATCAATATCTCCAGGGACGGAGTGAGTGTTGGCCGCTCCCCGGCCAGACTACCCAACGTGATTTGAACACGCAACCAACATTCGGAAACTTCAAGCTTCATCACCGTCATAAAATACCCCAACCATTCGCTCCCGAGCAGATATCGTCTGCAGTCTTCATATCCTGCAAGCCATCTAACTTCACAAGGTTCATCGCAGCACTGGAATAATAATGCTTCCTGTTCCTTCAAGCTACTTTCTGCGCTATACAGTGTTCGGCACGGCTCTGAGCCTTACTGCTCGCCTCTGCTTCACGGCACTCTCTGCAGAACTTGCCTTTCTCGACTCACCGCAGACTACAAGGCAATCTCCTGGCACTTGCACATTCGTCAGCAACGAGGCTGCACTATCGACCTGGTAAGGGGTATCAGGTCTGAGCAGGGGGGTGATGTAGCGGCGCTGTCGTCGCGCCACATGCGAATCACACCGAAGCTTAAATCACGCTATTAACATTCCGAATCATAAACAGTATATATAGAACATCTCCGAACTAACACACGGAGCGTTGGCCGCTCCCCGGGCAGAACACCTTGCCCGGCGGGAGATCTCCCCTTTGCCTTCCAACGGCCACAGTGTCATTCGCCAAAGCTAAATTATCAGAATTGGTCATTGAAGAAGTATCAACCGAAACGGTTGGCAGGCGCTCAGTGACCTTATCTACTACTTATCAATTTATATTAAAATTAATACTGCGATTGAAACAAGAATAAAATATTAAGTTTATCGAACTTTGGACCGTTTTATTGAACCCTCCAATTCCCTTTACTACGGGACATGAAGGCGTCTTGTCTGTTTCGATTTCACACAAAAATGTCTCACGAACTGATTCTACATTAATATTTTTTATATGATCACTGATGTGTTCTCTTTTAGCGTAAAAGGTTTTAAGTCGCATTTCATTTGCACTCACTGCCATCTTGCAGTACAATAATTAATATTAAACTAACACAAAACAAATCGCGTAGCGATGGAAAACGAAAGATTCATAGCGTACGAGAGTTTAACATGTACATGTACATGTAACATAAGATTTATATGTATATGTACAATAAATCAGGCAATGCTTTGCTAGTGACGCATCACATTTATACGGAATGATATTAGTTCGAACGCTTAGTCACGATAAAATTTTCTAAGCGAACAGTCTACAACGAGATGTAACAATTTATTACGTGCGATGTAGGTGGGTTCAAAATTCTCCTATATTAACAAACAATTGATACGTAAACGAGTTTCTGTGTGATGTGATATGAGTGAGAATGTATTTATGTGATCGATATTATACGACTTAGAAAGAATTTAAAGGCGTTATTTCTAGCGTACACTATGCAAATCAAACAAGTATTTATGCAAGAATGCACTATGTATGTAAATTCATATAAATATTATAAATTGCGGTATTAGGTAAACAGAAAACTACAGCGGGTCAAACCAAATAAAATAAGCGTCCATTTACCTATAGTATATGCGAGTGCAGCTTCAAAGAAATTTCAACTATTTGCAATTTTAAATTCAACAATACGGCGTGCAGTGCTCCAGTAGTGCTAAGTGTAACGAAAACTAAATCTATCTAGGAACCTAGGCGCAAACAAACTAGAGTGCATTTTGATTCCATATGTCAGTTTTATAAGAATTTATGTAAGTACTTCAAACATTGTGAAAGTACAGATCGTGTACCAAATTGTTAATAATAAATGTAAAACACGCACGCACGTGCGCGCGCACACACACACACACACACACACACACACACACACACACACACACACACACACACACACGCACGCACGCACGCACGCACGCACGCTAGCACGCATGCACGCACGCACACACGCACGCACGCACGCACGCGCGCACGCACGCACGCACGCACGCGCGCAAGATGAATTTAAAAAACAGAAGAAAATTACTAGAAAAACTCAAAATAAAAAATCAAAGAAGAATAGCCGATCAGCGAAAACTACAAAACGACGAAGAGTCTCATCATTTGCAGACGAAAGTGAAGAAAAGGAGGACACACCATGTATGTATTGTGAGGAAGTATATTCCGTTTCCATTGAAGGGTGGAGATCATGCTCATTATGTGGAAAATGGGCTCATAATAGCTGCGCAGGAATAGATGATGATGATGGTGAAGCCTGCGAGTTCTGCCGGCTCAAATAATTATCTTTCTCTATGATCATTCTCATCACCCCATCTTACCTCCCGGGGGTACCCCTGCTTACCAGCACCATGGAGCAATATTATTTAAAATTTTTTCTCTTAAATGTCATATCAAAAGTTCCTAATGACGCCAAATATTAGAATAATAATAATTAGATGTTAATTAAAAAACAAATACGATTGTAACACTATGTAATTTTTTATATTATTGACCTTTAAAGCTTAAGTACCACATCTTGCCACCCTATTCCCTACGTTATACTATAGCTTTGCAAAATTTTGTATTATTTGTAGCCCACGTTCACAGAATACTAATTACTCCTGATCTACGCCCCGAATAGTAACTAAATTTTGTGTTTCAGAAGTTAATTTACTGCTATTTTTGTGTATTACTAAATATGATTTTTGAACTGTTTGTTCCAAAAACTGTGTTTTTTGGGTAACGTTTACAGCCACACAAATTTTCAGTCTCATGTTGAAAGTATATATTGGAATGGTGAACTGTACACTACTGTTGGCTTTGAAGGTAATCGACTGATTACTAATTACTAGAATAGCTTCTTTTTAAGTATTAGCAGACTAGCTTTTGCGGTAGATAATCTATGTTGCGGCCATTTTGATTATTGACAATATGAAACACAAACAAAAATTTGCATTCCATTTTCAAATTCCATTTTTAGTGCGTTTGTTGGTTCGTTTGCGGGCCCACCTGTCGGTTCGTTTGTTAGTTTCATTGATCGACTGACTAACTGAATATTTTTATCCAGAATAGGATAAAAAAATCATCATCACCAGTAATAGTACTAACTCCACGCGAACGAAGTATCGGGCGCAGCTAGTTTTTTAAAACAAAATTTTGGGGAATTCAATAAATCAAAGAATTCAATTTACATTAAAAGAAGTAAAAAGGTTTATCATAATGTTACGAGCTTAGGGTTCGTGACAATAAAAACTGCCGATTGATTTACCAAAATTGACACTTTAATTACAGAACACCAATTAAAACTTAAATTACACTAATAATTATTTCGCACTTAACACTTTATTTCACTCCAAAAAGCTTCGCTCGTATCGCCAACTCCTCCGGAATGTTCCACCGAAACATTCAGAATATTCCAGCAAATACGGGCGCCGACCGACTAAGTTCAGAAAGTTCGAGAGTGGACCCTTCTAGAAAGCTTAATTCTTCTGTTCGGTACTAGATGGCGCTGTTGGTGGAAGATTGGCATTTTCAAGGAAGCCCTCTTCACTAAGTTCCCCGCCACTAGATGGCGCTAGTGCCAGGTACCAGACATCAACTTAGGCGCTCTACACTGTCCCCTCCTAAGACATGCTCGTCCCGAGCATTATCGGCCCCATAATAACGTGCCAGTCGATTCACATAGACGATCTTAGGAGTACCTCTTGCACCTTTCCGAAACAGCTCCGCAACGTCAAGGGCTGTCCTATCCCTATGGTGCACCAACATTGCAATTGACGCTCCTCTACTACGAGTCTGAGGTCCTTTCAGAGCCGCACAACTTGTACATTTGCGACACCAATCCTCGACGTCGTCATGGTAATGGATCCAGTAAAACCGTTCTCGGATCTTCAGTAAAGTTCGTTTAATTCCCAGATGGACTCCTGAATAACCATTATGGTACAGCTGTAGAACATCCGACACTTTAGCTTTAGGGACAACCATTTGCAAACGACAGCTGTCTCCTCGACTATTTTCCCATTTACGGCACAGGACTCCATCCTGAATCAGCAAACTGTCCCATTGGGCCCAATAGCTTTTAGTGGTCGAACTCATCACTGAGAAGTCGCTCCACTTGGGCTTGGTAGCACGGGCCTTCATTAATTCCAGAATCGGCTTGATGTCCGGATCTTCCTGCTGTGCATGTTGTAAGCTGTCCTTCCACACGTTGCTGAGGTGGTCTGTCCTGAGCATCCTCACAGATACCACTTCCTTACCCTCTTGCCTAGTACTGTTCTCGCAATCATCAGGATAAGGACTTCTTGACAATGCATCTGTGTTGCCACGCCATTTCCCGCTGCAGTGTCCTATAGCAAAGTCGTATTCCTGCTGCTGCTGGGTGATGCTGTAAGCCACACTACCCTTTCGAGATCGATCACCTTCCCTTTTTACAGATCGCTTAGGGCAGCTGTGTCGAAGATGGCCTCTTTCCCCATAGCCGTAGCATCTTGGGCTGTAACTTTTATTGTGGTCGTGAACTGTAGGTACTGCAACCTCCCTAACGTGATGGGAGCAATGACCCTGCCGCACGGCTTCCACACCTAGAGTGCCTGGGCTAAGGCGCCCTTAAGCATATCGTGGTGCCCGAACCTCACAGCAGCTCTGACTTCAAGGTCGTGGATGCCGTCAATGAATGTCTGCACCAGGTTGCCTTCAATGAGCGCAGGTACAGACTGGTATGCTTTTCGAACCAGCTTCTCCACCTCAAAGGCCCACTGCTGCAGGTTTTCGTTGCTGCGTTGCACGCGATCTTTAAGTTGCGCACGAAAGACGTGTTCCAGGTGAGCGTCGACATATCTAGCCTCCAATGCCTCCGGGGGCTGCTCGTATGTCACTTCATTACCGAGGGCTTCCAGAAAAGTTAAGGCCTCGTCACGCAGGCCTAGCGTGAGACCAGTCATGGCCTGACTTTTATTCCAGCCGTTCCCTTTCATGACAGCCTCGAACTGGATTTTGTAGGCCGACCAGGAAGAAGTCCCGTCGAACGGCGGTACTTTGACCCACGTAGCGAAAGTGTTGTAGCTACTACGGGGGCCACAACTCCATCCCCAAGTTTGAAGTCGTCCAGTTATCGACCCGATTGTTCACTTGGTCAATTCGGGTTTCAGCTTTCTCTATTCGGGTTTCAGCTTCCACGATTCGGGTTTCAGCTTCCGACAGGCGGTTGTCATGTTGAGCAACCCTATCCTTGAGATTACCCCCCTTATGGGGTAATCTGTGTTGCAAGTAAATGCACATTTTACACCCTGGATCAAAGTGTGGAAGCTTTGTGATACATGTCAATTTCACCCGTCGGTGTGCCCTTCTTAATAACTGACAGTGTCAATTGCCTGCGAGTATAATGATAACACCGCACATAAGAGCCTGGTTGTTGCGGACATTCTGTAGGTGGTGATATTAAGTTTATTCCTGATGGGACGACGGGCGTTTCGTGGTTATAGTGCACTCACTCTTTGATCACTTTCCCGACAATTGATGCATTGCGTGACGGGGCGCGAGTAGCATTAGGCAGTGAGAGAACAGAAAATGAGTCTATATGATTTATATCTGTATCTCGTGTTGGACATTAACGCGCAAAGTTTAAAACTTTGACAGTAGTCCGAGTTTGGTGATGAAATATGAAATTGTCAAAGCAAAAATGTTTTAGTCTAGTAACATCCACAGTATTAGCTTACAGATATATTCAATTTTGCTGTCAAAATGATCGATCGAAATACAGGCCAAGAAGATTAGTGAATATTCGGGACATTTGGCGTCCCGATTGGGGGTGAATGGGGACGTGACACCAAACCCCTGAAAATCGGGACACTTGGCAACACTAGTTTACGTTATCGGTGTGAAATCAAAGATTTAAATACGAATGAATGCGAACGGGACTGGTGGCAGGAAAACGGGTGGCGTCTGTGCGCGCTGCATTATAGTACTTTGGAATAATCATGTGAATTAATAGACGAAATGAACCGAGTTAAATTTTTTTTGTATATTTAACATTACTTGTATTTAGGTAAAATAAATGCATATATAAAAAAATATTTAGTTATAATAATGCTTAAAATAAAGTATTTTAGCTTATATTAATTACAAACATTAATATAAGCTAAAATACTTTTTATATAATTCTGGCGCATATTTTCAAATAAAACACTATGGAGGGATTGCTTAGCTCTAAAAAACCGTCATTAAAAATTTATGATATTGTTCTGTAGTGCACTAAATAAAGACTTCATCTTTCTAAAGCCGTAATTTTCTGCAAATAATCTGCTCACATCGTTACGATATCGCCTTTGAAAAAATCCTAAAACATGAAGTTTTCGACGCGAACCACTTATGCTTTCTCATCTGTTACGCTATTTGATACACTAAAAACTTAAGAAGTTAATGCGACTATTTAATTAGTTCAATCAACAACAAAATTCCTAAACGTTAAATGAAATCAGTTATTTGGACTTGGAATGAACATTGTATACGAAGTCACTTGGCAAAACCGATCAATTCTTATCGCAATTAGAAACAAAATTTTATGAGCGCTTGTTCTTTATTGTTTTCGTAAACAACAAGACAAAAAACGGTATACAGGCTTGTCGTTTATCCGTGAAATTAAATTCATAAGTACGACTAGTTATTACATGTGTAATTTGTATACATAATGTTTTTGTGTTTTAGTTACAGAATTCAGTTTATTTTATACTGGGTGAGTTTCCATGTTTCATACAATTTTAATATCCGGTACTTTTTCATTAATCCTTGTAAGCTGTTATGCATAATATAGTGAAATTTAAAAAGAAAAAACATAAACAGATATCTAAACAGCTGAGGAAATTAAGTCCGAAGAGTACAATCTGCCACTTTGCCTGGCGTATGTGGACTATGAGAAAGCTTTTGATTCCGTCGAAATTTGGGCGGTGCTACACTCTCTTCAGCGGTGCCTAGTTGACTGTCGGTATATTGAAGTGCTGAAGTGTTTGTACAGTAGGGCTACGATGGCTATCCGAGTACAGAACCAGAGTACGAAACCTATCCAACTGCAGAGAGGTGTAAGACAGGTGATGTTATATCCCCGAAACTCTTCACCGCTGCGTTGGAAGACGTTTTCAAGGTACTGGACTGGAAAGGATACGGTATTAACATCAATGGCGAGTACATCACTCACCTTCGATTTGCCGACGATATAGTCCTTATGGCAGAATCGCTGGAGGACCTTAGCACTATGCACAATGACCTCAATGGTGTCTCCCAACGGATAGGTCTTAAGATGAACATGGACAAAACAAAGATTATGTTCAATGTCCATGTCACACCTATGCCGGTAGTTGTGGGGAGCACTATGCTCGAAGTTGTTGACGAGTACGTTTGCCTGGGACAAATAGTCCGACTAGGTAAGTCCAACTTCGACCGAGAGGTCAATCGACGGATTCAACTCGGCTGGGCAGCGTTCGGGAAATTACGACACATCTCGTCAGGTATACCTCAATCTCTTAAAACTAAAGTGTATAACCAGTGCGTGTTGCCAGTGATGACTTACGGATCTGAGACATGGTCCTTCACCGCTGGCCGTATGAGGACGCTCAAGGTCGCTCAGCGAGCTATGGAGAGGGCTATGCTCGGAGTTTCACTGCGTGATAGACTCAGAAATGAGGATATCCGCAGTAAAACCAGACTGACCGACATAGCCCAACGGATTAGTAAGCTGAAGTGGCAATGGGCCGGCCATATAGCCCGAAGAACCGATAACCGATGGGGAAGAAAGGTTCTCGAGTGGCAGCCTCGTACCGGTAGGCGTAGTGTAGGGCGACCCCCCACTAGATGGAGTGACGACCTGGTTAGACATGCAGGAAGTCGATATATGCAGGTGGCTCAAGACCGTGCTTTGTGGCATTACTTGGGGGAGGCCTATGTTCAGCAGTGGACTTGTGAAGGGCTGTAATGATGATGATGATGATGATGAACTCACCAATGGAGATGGTGGATGACATCTATTCATACCAGTAGAACGACGTTTCCGTAACGAGCGCTCGATTAGAACTGCGTTCGCGCGATTATGTAGACGGCCATCCGCACTCATATTGCCAGTCATTTGACTCGCGTCCAAAAAACCGACAAAACAAAGGCTATCGGCATGACAAAGGGCATGACGTGTGGCATGACGAGTATTGTGGCCACACTACGTCTCTGCCTCCTTTCCTCGCTACTTCCCGTGCCACTCGACGAGTGTGTGGTAGGGGGTATCGTTACCTTCTTTCGCCACTTAGGACATCCACTAGATAATAGTAAGTAATTGATTCCTGCACGTTGCCACAATATGACGTCATGAAATGTATGTAAAATTATATGGACTTTTTTCAGATGCAAGTCGTCTGTTCTATGTCACTTCTTAATAAGCATTCTTATTTTATGGATAACAGCGGTTCGGAAACAGAAGTAGCCGATCTGATATCTGAAAAATCCTATGTTCCCAATGAAAGGGACTTACCGAAAACAACTTTAGTAAAAAACATTGGTAAGATGAAAATTAATACCAATTTTAAAATAGTCGTTTTATAGGGTTTTTAGTTTTTCTTAGTTATTGCAAGAGATTATGTTATTGTTAGTATTATCTATGCATGTTGTCCATTTACTAAAAACCCATCGCGATATTATACGGCTTTCTTTGCCCCCTGTTTACAAAAAACAATATTTCAAATAATAGTAGAACGATCTAAATATTCATACTTCATCGATTATTACCATTGTGCCTTCACGATCAAAGTATTTTAGCACCGATGGCTTACAATTGGCATCGCTCAATATTGAACGAAAAATGATCACTAACTATTATTTAACTAATAGTTCTAGATTGTATTTCTTTGTATTTTTTTTTTTGTGAAAAAGTTTTACCCTATTCTCCCATGCCCATGATGTATGTTCATTCTACATGGACATATTTCTGATCTGTAATATTTTTTCCTATGTGTAAAATATTTTAGACATTTAATGTTAAAAAAAATTAATAGAATTAACGATAACACACTGTAAATAGATACAATAATATCTCAAATGTTAATAAATTGAATGATTCTTTTACTTTGAGTATTGAATATTTGGGTTTAGATTTTCTGTTTAGAGACACTGGCACGGAATAGCCGTTATAGTTTTAGCGTGACAATAACGAGTAGCCTTCTATTGTTTGTTATATATTTTATTTATTTGCGTTTTTAAATGGGACTAACTTGCCTTTTTATATTTTATTTTCATTTCAGATAATGACGCAACATATATTCTGTCGAAATTATCCGATGAACAATTAATTAAACTATTAAATGAACAGCCAGGAAAAAGTGAATATTATTTAAGTGATATTGTTAAATTGACTAACTGGAATGCACCTAAAATGGAAAATAGAATAAATTCCGATGTGGGTCAGGGTAAACCAAATGATATATTATTAAACAATCAATTTGATACACAAAATCCACAACTTGAGAAAAGATTTCGAACTGTCGTCGCTGAAAAAGATAAGGCTCAACCAGCTTTTTTCCGATTAGAAAATAAAGAAATAGACCCATTTCATGAAAAGAATGAAGCTAATTATGCTGCCCTCCAAAAGCTCAACAGCCTGTTATATAGTTACCCTCAAACACAATCAGATGATATGAGTGAAGAAGAAGATGATGAAAGAAAGGAATTGTTGTTTGACGTGTTAGTATCCCAATTGAAGACCCTTTGTTGCAAAAAATCAGTGAAAAAACGAAAGAAACATCAATATAAATATTTGAACCAATTTGTTCCAAAAGTTCCTGTGTCGAAACCGCTTGCGACGGATTCCAAATCACCTCAGTTTCAAAACGAATACATGTTTTTGATTCTTAATGAAGAAATCAGAAGTAATGGTAGTGACGAATTGATTTCTGTAGACCCTGAAAGCCTTGAAAAAAATAGCAGTGTCTTATTACTTGGACCTATAACTACACCGTTATCAGATAACCAGCTAAGCATAGTTGTAAGTATCACAAAGTAAGATATTTTTTTTGAATTTCTTTCTACGTAACTTCTAATTATAATTTTTACGCTTATCTTAGTGTGTCTTTTCGTCCTTTCTCTTTATACTTGTATAATTAAAGCAAGTCATCATCATCTTCTTCCTCTTCTAACAAAAGATACAAAAATAAATCACGATCGCTAATTTCAAGCACGTCATGTCCCACTGAACACTCGGAACAGACGACACGGGCTGCTGTTGTCTGCAGTCGGGTTCGGAATCATGACTGCAGCGACATGACCCCACGACATGTCGCAGCGACATGTCGCGGTGACACGTCGTCTGCTGCTGCTGTCTGCAGTCGGCTACAGAATCGCACCTTAATTCTTAAAGTTAACGTGTTTAAAGTTGCTAAATGTTATAAGTTGTTGTAATATTCTGTTCCGTTTAAGTTTTTGGTTTAATTTTTTTGGGAGATTTTAATTTTTTCGGGTTTTTTCAACCGATTCAAAAAAGAGCAGTTTCTAAATTCGACTGTATTTTTATGTGTGTTACCTCAGAACTTTTTCCTAGGCGAATCGATTTTGAATATTCTTTTTCTATTTGAAAGCTGGAGCTTCCCATGTGGCTCCATATAAAGTTGATCAACCAGAAGTTTTTGAGTTATCCTATATAATGCGTATTAATTGACTTCGACTACATTGTTGATGTTCTCATTTTATTTCTATTGAAGTATATTATATATATTATGAAAAATATGTTTCTCATGTTCTTCGTCTCAATAGTTTGTTGGAGGGTGGGTGTCATCTTTCCCCACCTTGGGGGAGAAATTTGTTTCTTGTTATACATATTTCGGTTTTTTCTTTATCAATAGACTTAGATTAACTAATGTGAAATGTTATTGCAGATGGCTAGAATTTCAAACGAATTATCCAAGCCAGAATATATTCCACTACTGCAGCAACTATCAGCGGGCGCAATCAGTAACACAGATACAACTCTACTAAGAAGCGTTATTAACGGTCCTCAAACCAGACGTTATATCAAACCTCACAGATGCAACCACCAATCCAAACTTGCAAAAATATACGGGGGACCAAAATGGTTAATTTGTACTGGCTACTTGAATCTTAACACTCCAAGTTTATACGATTAGAACAAATATATTGATATACCATTGACATATATTTTTTATTATTTTTCCTAAGTATTTACCTTATAATTTAACAGGTAACTATGCAATTAAGTATGAGAAAGAAAGGGCGCTACTCAAATAATAAATTTATGACACTTACGATTTGTTACTTACGAGTTCTATGTACCGGCAATTCAGAACAAAAACTGTTACAACTGTGTGTCGCGAATTGCGAATTGTTCAGTTTTTTGCTGCAAAAAGAGATCTACCATGTCCAATTTATAAAAAGATGACGTTACCTTTCATATATAAGTAATTTTGATCATATGGGTTATTCCGTTTATCCACCCTAAAGACGCGCGCACCAGCGTTCACTGCTGGTAGGGTGAACGCTGGTGCGCGCGGTATCGTAACATATAGGCGTTGGCGAGGTGTCCACGTACCATTACATTTACCACGCGCTCGGCAATGACGAAAAACATCGTGAGGAAACCTGCATGTCCGAGAAACATAAAAAAAATATTTCGAATATATGTGGAGTCCGCCATCACGCATTGGGACAGTGCAGCAGATATTTCGTTGTCCTAAAACCCTCTTAGAAGTGAGAGAACGCCTGTGTCCAGCAGTTGGATGTATATGGGCTTTTACCTTAACTTTAAGCGAGGGTTCATCTCGCGCGGCTCGGAGATATACGTGGATGAAACCGCGTGGCACAGATTGAGTACGAAAATATTATTTTCTCAATTTTTATCTATGTAATTCGGTCACAATAAGTTATGCCCCTATCATATATATTATAAACAGAAACCCTTAATGATTTCTTATATTTACGCGAACACTATACATGATTAAAACTACTTTTACGGATTATATATAATAAAAAGTAAATAATGAATAAAAGTAAATAAGAAGTAAAAATAAACGCGATAAAATCCGTAAAAGTAGTTTTAATCAAGAAACCCTTAAAATGAAACCAGAATTTATTTCGGAGAGAGAAAGATAAGAGAAAGATTTCCGAGTATCATCTCTAGAGATGATACTCGGAAACACGTGTTCATCTAATAATCGTAATTCACTTGTATCTTTTCTTCCGACGTTTTACCCCAAGTACTGTTCAACACATATATTTTAATTTTAAATAATATTTAATAACCACAAACCTTATCAAAAAACTTATTACGTATTACCGTTATCGTTACAGCCTATAAAAGTCCACGCATTACATCCCTATGGCATTTAAATCAAATTAAACTTCCTCGTTTTAAATAATATTATTGCGTAATTTATAAACTCTGCAATATGTGTAGACAGTTACCATCATTAATTTTATTATTGAGTAGATGTAAGTTGATATCGTGGCTAAATTGGTCACTTTTAATTTTAAAGTATATTTGCAATAGTTTTTTATTTTATTTTTTTTGCTACCACAGATGTACTAAGTAGGTCACTCAATAAGTTTTAAGATGCTCGACATTTAAAAATGGCACCCGTGTTAAATGTATCTAAAAAGCAAATTTATTTAAAAATAGAACTCTATAAACCAATTGCTCAATATTTAAAAAAAAAACAAAGTTCCATTAATATCCCTGCAACGCTTCCCGCGCTTTTCGTGTAAAACGATGGATCTTAACCGTGAACATTTGCGCGCTCTGATCTATTATGTTTTTAAATTTGGTTTAATCAAACAATTAAGTTTACAACGGTTACAATCAGCATAAGGGGACTCAGCTCCATAACGCGCAACAATTTTTAGGTGGTTTGCTGAATTCAAAAGGGGTAAATTAACTTAAAAATGACCAAAGAACCGGGGCCTCGCAAACAGCAGTAACGGCAGAAAATGTGTGGACTTCTGAAATGTTGGTGCAAGAAGACTCACGAATCACATATACGGACATCTAAAAAGATTGTAGGCATTAGCATTCGGGGAGCATTTATACCATTCTACATCAACATCTTGGAGTGAGGAAGCTTTGTTGTCGATGGATCCCTCGTTTGCTCTCCCAAAAGCGAAAAACAGACTCATGTGGATTAGTGCCATAAAATGCGTCTACGTTTTGAAAACGAGGCATCTAGGCGTGTTTCAGAAATCGTTACTAGTGACTAGACATGGATCTATCAATATAATCCCAGAAGGACATTTACCGACAAAACTGCAAAGACCTCGCTACGTCGGAAAAAAATGGTGGCTAGTTATTTTTCGCGGAGCGGACATTTGTCGACGTCAATTCTGAAAAATTGTAGGTCAGTCAACTCTGAATGGTATACTACACTTGCATAACTCAAAGTTTTTCAAGCTGTGCGGAAGAGAAGACCAAAGAACGGGATTCGAGGAATTATGCTGCATCACGATAACGCCTCTTCACATACCTCCCTTAGAACAAAAGCATTTATTGAGGAATCTGGTGTTGAAACTCTAAGTCACCGAGCCTACAGCTCTGACTTAGCTCCTTGTAATTTTTTTTGTTCCCAAGAGTCAAAGAAAAAATAAAAGGCAAGTTTTTTTCAAGCGACGAAGAAGTCGTGAAGAAGCGACTTCCGACCTGTCAGATCAAGACTAGCAAAAGTGTTTTCAGAGTTGTTTTAGGCGAATGAAGCTTTATAAAGATCACGAAGGAGAATATTTTGAAAAGATGTAAAATAAGTATTAATAGTACGTAGAATAATTTTTGTATATCTCAAAACTTATTGAGTGTCCTACGTAGCGAGATACTGGGTGTTTTTGCAAGCATTCCAAAAAAGTTACGATTGGAAGTTGGTCTTTAACTTCATTTAAAAATATTTTATGTCAAGATTCCAATGAATCTGTAATCCTGTGAGGTACTCCTTTTATTTCAGCGTTGACCTTTCAAAAAAGAACTACCGATGTACATATTTTTATAGGTAAGTGATGTCTACTAAGTATCTTGAGCAAGTTTTATATATATATATATATATATATATATTCTTCATAGGGTCGTATAGGTAAAACCTTTTTTCAATAGATTCGAGCTTGAATTGGCTTGAAATAATTGAAGTAGAGCGAACAAATGTAAGGTCCGTTATAATACGCGGCACGTAAGTTGAACTATGACCTTGTATGCGCAGTAACACATTTTCGGGTCTCAATCGAAGTGCGGTATGAGGTGCGCCGCGAGGGGCCACGCGTAACCATAGCAACGTGGCGGCGCTAGACCCGACTAGTCGCACTTTCTCGCACCCGCGCACACCGCGCGGCCCAGGAGTACAATCGCGTACGAAGTTTTCAACTCTTTGACATTTATAATTCTGTCGATTGCATGATCATTTAATTTAATTTCAAAAAAAGATGTCTCGACCACAACCAACTTTAAGGAGACAGGGGAGAAGAATGATATTTGATGTTTATAATTATTTTTTAAAAGGAAATAATATAACTGATTCTCTGAATAAAACTGCGGAAGCTACGAAAAAGTCTGTATCCACAGTTAAAAGGATTGTTAAAGAAAATAAAATTTCAGAGTTTATAATTTTTTTTTTTTTTTTGGGAAAAAAAATAAAAAAGGGGAGGCACATGAAAAAGTTTATATTGTTGAGGTTACTTTTAGGACCCTTGGTAAAAAGAGGCAACGAATAAAGCCAGTCACAGGCATAGACAATTTTGACAAGGGGGTAATAAAACGGTGTATTCACAATTTTCATTTAACTGAAAACGAATCCTTGGTAAACTTCGTGCAAAATTACGTGCCGATATAAAATTTGAAGGTTCTGAAAAAAGTCTTCGTCGCATTATTAAGGAACTTGGATTTAAATGGAAAGCCACCGAGAATAATAGGAAAGTTTTAATAGAAACATCAGCCATCATACTGTTAAGAATAAATTATTTAGAAAAATTAAGACAGTATCGACAACAAAACAGACCAATTGTATACACAGATGAGTCATATGTTCACGCTACTCACACCACACCGAAAGTTTGGACAGATGGATCAAGTAAAGGAATAAAAAAACCCATATCAAAAGGGCAACGTGTTGTGATAGTACATGCCGGATCGGAGACTGGTTTTGTGCCTAACGCCTTGTTAACGTTCAAGTCAGCTATGAAGTCCGGGGACTATCACGACGATATGAATTTTGAGAATTATGAGAAGTGGATTCGAACTCAATTGATACTGAATCTTCCCCCAAATTCAATTATAGTTGCAGACAATGCATCATACCATAATAAGGAATATGACTTAGCACCAAACGCGAATTCAAGGAAAGCTGATATGCAGGCTTGGCTTTCAGAAAAAGGAATAACATTTACGTCTGAAATGTTGAAGCCTCAATTATACCTATTAATAAAAAATAACAAAGATCGCTTCAAAACATTTAGTATAGACAAGATTTTTAAAGAACATGGTCATGACGTACTTCGCCTGCCTCCCTACCACCCAGATCTGAACCCTATAGAAATGGCATGGGCAGCTATAAAGGGTTATGTAAGTAGCAAAAATGTACGATGGAATGTGCCCCGTGTTATAGAGTTAGTGAACGAAAAGGTAAATGCAATGGGACCATGTGATTGGAAAAAGCTATGCGACAAAGTTAAGACAATCGAAGAAGCTTATGTCAAAAGCTACCATGTCATCGATAAAATGACGGAAGAGTTTATAATACGGGTTGGAGATTCTGACAGCAATGATTCTGAATTGGATTCCTCAACTGACGTAGAAGATGAAATCGCAACTCCTGGCCCAAGTTCTGGTATACCACTAGGAAATTATATAGAAGGTGTCATGCCAATGAGTGAAAGTGATTGAACATGTAAGTAGATAAACAGATTAACTTTTTGATGTATTAAATTTTTATTAGTATTCTTTTAACTGTTCTATTTACCTAACAATCACAAATAAATCATGTAATAAGAAACACAATTATTTGAAAGAAAATCGAAATTATTTTTATGAAACTTCATTTTTTTTTAATTTAAATTACTTCTTCGACGACGACGAAAAACATCTCATTCCCGTGGGAAAATAGAATATGTTGCAAAAGTTTGTCTTTCTTTCGCGTCGCAACGGAGCGTCGGCGTGGCATGAATTTTGGTATGGGAATAGTTCGGTGGCTGTAGAGTGACATAGGCTACATTTTTCCGCGGAAAAACATCTCATTCCCGTAGAAAATATTCTATTTTCCCACGGGAATCAGGAATGCGCAACTTATAGAGAAGCATGTGAAGCTCTGCATCTTTTAGAAAACGATAATCACTGGGATGAAACCATGGAGGAAGCTGTGCAGTGCCAGTCACCAGCCAAAATTAGGGATCTTTATGCAACTTTCATATCATCTTGCGGGCTATCTAATGCACATGAAATGTGGGACAAATATAAAGAGTACATGGCGGAAGATATTTTGCGAAGGTTACAGCAGACACACGCGAACATGACATACATGTGTGGCACATCTTGGACGGAACATAATCGGTGCTACAATTTTGACAGGCATAGGAAAAGGTGAAAATGTTATTATACCACGGATCCCTACAACAAGCGGGGGTCAACTTAGAAAAACCGTGTTTCTCTCATGGTCTGCTGGAAGCTGTATGTAGCATGTTCGCGTGTGTCAAATGCCCAGAATCTCCACATTCTTTCCTGAATGGAAAAACATATAACATTATGTACAGTAGCGTCTTAACATAGTGTTCAGTTAGTTTTTTTTCCGAAATTCCCACAATCAATTAATCAGAATTCCCACAGATCTTCCCTTTCAATTCAAAATTTCCTATTTAGCTCAGTTTCTTTTCAATTCCAAATGCTGCACCTCTGATGGGCCTATTAAGCTCAGTTTCCTTTCAACTCAAAAGGCTGCATCTCTGAAGGATCTTTTATTTGGCTCAGTTTCCTTTCAATTCAGAAAACTGCATCTCTGACGAATCAATTTAACTCAGTTTCTTTTCAAAAGTCTGCATCCCTGACGGATAATTGTGCTCAGTTTCCTTTAATTAAAAAAATATCCCATTTCCATTTGGAATAAACAGGCTATTTTCATGCTTTCCTATACGCTGCGTTTCAAAACATTTAAATAGGCTGACGAATTAATTTTGCTCAGTTTCCTTTTAATGACTGCATCTCTGACAAATCTATAAAACTCAGTTTTCTTTCAATTCAAAAAGCAATGGATAGTTCATTTCCCAGTGACCATGCGGGCGAAGCCGCGGGTAACAGCTGGTATTCAATAAACTACCCATAAATATAAAATCTGAAGTAAAATTAAGTTCATTCAATAAAAAACTTCATGATTATCTTATTTCCAAATGCTTTTACACGCTCACTAAATTGTTTGATAGTTAATTACTAAGCAGTAAATTACTAAGTACTAAATAAAATTTTATTTTCAAAATAGCAAAATGTATGCTACTTTACATGAGCCAACTTGCATAAAATTTTATGTTGTAAAGATTATAATAATGTTACATAGTTATAAGTCTATTTAATTATTTTATTGTATATTTCTAGTATATTGCAACGCCCGACAGGGTCTATAATGGTCACTGTAACTGCTAATGTACTGTACATTATAGATGCAATAAATGATTTGAATTTGAATCTGGTGACCAATTCGGAAGCCAGCCGGGACCTTTGCGAGACGAACTCAATTCTTTTTGGCGCCACACTGGCCGTATTATAGGCGCCAAACTTTCCACAGCTGGACGCGCTACTGGACAAAGTAGCGCCATCCCAGCCTGGAGATTAAGAATTGAAGAAAGTATCGCAAAGGCTAAGGCCCTCATCGCCAGACTGATATGCTTCAGGTCAGGCAATAACAGGCCAAGGAATGTGCGCACCGTCAGGATGGCATTTGCTGATGGCAGCCGGATATAATGCAAAAACTGATGGAGCGCATAGACGATATGAAGCAGAGAATTGCTGCTTGGGGAAAGCGGATTCGGCGATATACCGAGAGATCGACACGGTTCAACCAGAATCGTGTCTTCCATAGTGATCAGAAGATGCTCTATAAATCATTGGAGCGACCAATGGTAAGTGGAACGGGCCCAGCACCGAATCAGGCCGACACTGTCGCATTCTGGCGCGGCCTGTGGTCAGAGCCCGTAAACCACAGCGAGGACCCCGGACGGAAGTTATGGCGAGCCAGTGTGCGAGTATTACGACGCCGGATGACGTAGCTGAGGCGGTCCGTAGAGCCCCGAACTGGAAAAGTCCGAGACTCGACGGGCTGCATCACTACTGGCTGAAGGGGTTCATGGTGTGTCACGCTGTGCTCGCCCGTCAGTTTCAAGAGGCTCTCAACCAGAAGTCGCTCCCTAGCCTCTTCACTACTGGGATCTGATACTCATTTGGTTCCTAAAGACCAGGTTACCACAGACCCGAGCAAATACCGCCCCATCACGTGTCTACCGACCATATACGAGACACTAACATCCATTTTGAGCGCGAGAATCACTTGTCACCTGGACTCAAATCAGGTGATGTCGCGTTCTCAAAATGGATGTCGGGGCGGTGGTCGTGGAACCAAGGAACCACTCCTCATTGACGCGGTCATTGGTGAAACGCAACCGTCGGAACTTCTCCGCCGTATGGATAGACTACAGAAAGGCATTCGACTCGGTTCCCCATACGTGGCTAAAGAGGGTCCTCGAGCTGTACAAGATTGACTGTACAGTTAGACTTTCTCGAGCAATGTATGGGACAGTTGAGTACGATCCTTTGTCATCTGGGTGAGCAGATGACGGCTGCGGCGGCTTTCCGCATAAGGATAAGAAGGGGTATCTTCCAGGGTGATTGTCTGAGTCCAACCTGGTGCTGGCTCTTTTTGAACCCTCTCATTACATTACTGGAGGGCTCCGGGAGGGAATACAAAAGTTATTCGCCTCCAGTCGCTCCCATCTTATGGAATTGCTACATATCACTTGTGAATTTAGCAGTTCTATTGGAATTGAAATTGAGCTGGGAACGGATAAGTGTGCGGTCCTCCATGTTGAAAGGGGAAGGGTTGCTAACTCTGAGGGCATAGACTTATCTATGCCCGTAAACTTAGGGACCCTTTCTGAGGAGGCTGAAACATAACGATACCTGGGTATGTCACAGAACATCGGTATCGATGAGGCTGGTATGAAACAGTCTGTTTGCGACGTGTTTTATGCACACTTGACAAAAGTGCTTAACATCCTTTTGGCCGGTGTGAATAAGACACAAGCATATAACGGTTGGGTCATGCCTATACTCCCTGGATAGAAAAGTCCGCACTACTATGACGTCCCATAGGATGCATGACCCGAGATCTTCGATTATGAGGCTGTACTTGCCGCGGGCGGAAATATGGTGGGCGTGGCTTATTAAGCGCGCTTACCATGCATAATCGTGAAGTGTGCAGCCTCCGTAACTACTTTCCGACGAGATAGGATAATCCATTCTATAGGGACGTCATTTGGTGTGATAAAGGGCTTACCCTCTATCCTTGGCCAACGAGCAATGGCAAGAACCGGCAGTACAGAGCATTTTTGACCGGGAGACTGTGTGGAAGGAGAAGGAGCTCCACGGAAGGTTCTACAAGGCTCTACATGAACCTTTCGTAGACACAGTCGCCTCCCTCAACTGGCTACGTTTCGGTGACCTCTTCGGGGAAACTGAGGGTTTTATCTGTGCGATACAGGATCAGGATCAGGTTAATAAGACCAACAATTATCGGAGATACATCCTAAAGGATGACACCGTCGACATCTATCGAGCTTGTCGCCATCCCGGTGAGTCATCTCCGATTGTTCGGCGCTTTCTAACTCTGAGTAGTTGCACAGGCACAACCTAGGTAGCCAGAATTCTACACCAGGAGCTCGCTCTGAAATACGGTCGGAAACTGCCGTATTACAAGTACTTGTCGGAAGCCATGTTCGAAAATGACCGCGCCAGGCTCTACTGGGACCGCGCCATCATCACAGACAGGACTATTCTTGCGAATAAGCCTGATATTGTGCTGATGGACCGGGCACAGTCAAGGATATTTTTGGTCGATATTACCATTCCGTATGACAGGAACCTCGTGAAAGCCGAAACAGATAAGCGAACAAAATATCTGGACCTGACTCACGAGGTGACCGACATGTGGGGTCGACCGAAATTATACCCGTAGTCGTTTCTGCAAACGGGCTAATCCCAGTCAGCCTCTCGGGTCATCTGAGGCGGCTGGGACTCTGTGACGGACTGCTCCGGGCTCAAATGCAGAAGGCGGTGGTCCCCGATACTGCCCGCATTGTCCGCCGCTTTCTTTCCCTTTCCTCCTAACCCTCGGCCGTTTGGTCTCCCCTGCCGAGGGCTTCCATCTGGTTGGATCTTATTTATTTATGTATTTTTTGTATTTATTTTATTTTATTGTTATTTATGTATATTTATCATTTTCGTTCGCAGTTATATATTTATGGAACCCAACCAGACGAGAAAACTATATAGATTAAAAAAATTAAATAGAAATGCATGCAATCAAAATGCTGAGATTTCCAGAAAAGCAGCTACATATACCAGTTTTCAGAAAGCTAAGAGGACTTCAGAGGTTTGACGAAATTGAGTTTTAGACATAATCCCTCTATAAGTTATAATAGTTCCTAAAAGCCACTCTGCATTTTTTCACCGACTTCAAAAAGAAGGAGATGTTCAATTCGACTATGTTCTTGTTTTATGTGTTATCTTAACTTTTCTCTGGTTGACCCGATTTGGCTAATTATTTTTTTTAAATCTGAAAACTGGTGCGTCTCGTGTGGTCCCATACAAATTAAATAAAGATCTGACCAGTAGTTTTACAGTTATCTTTAATAATGCATATTTAATTGACTTCAAATACATTGAATCGGTTGTATTGAAGTGGTTGTACAAAATGAGACTTGGTAAGAAGGGAATAGGAAACACCGACAGCTCCAAGAGAAGAATCTTTTATACTATATAAAACTAAATATAGTTCGGTATTTGATTGGGGGTAGATTTCATACTCCCTTGGTGGGTACCAATTGTTTGAGAAATCACAAACAAATTGAAGGAATGTCTGATTGTCTACATGTCTATGTATGGTATGGTCTGTATGTGGTAGAGCCACGCTGCAGCTATATTAGTAAAATAGTTGTAGCACAAATGGGTCGGCTCGACTGGGTAAGGACCACACTCTCACAGAATACCAGTGTAAAATAGCAACTTAACGCTGCTGTGTTTCGTATGGTGAGTGTAGAGAACTGAGACTCTTTTTACTGGAAAAGAGGCATTCCATCTTAGTCCTCACGGGTGACAATGCATCTGCATTTTGATTTGTGATTGAAGATTGTCATAGATGTTTATGGACCGCGGCAATCACTTAGCATCAGGTGGACTGTATGTTCGTTTGTCACCCTTATCCTATTACAAAAAATACTGCCATACTTGAAAGTGGAATTACATTCAAATTACAAATACAATGACTTACAGCAATTCTACCAGACACAAAGAAAAACACATATCAATTAATAGTTAGCCTTATGTTACCTATATCGAATAAAATCACACATTTAGCCACATTTTATATTTATGTGAAAACTTGGAGATATTTTTTGAAAATCGAAAAATGGATAAAAAACACTCTTTAATGATTATCTTAAGCCTATGTAATGGCACATTAATATATCTAACCCAGGCGAGGACAGGACAGATCGCTAGTGTACAATATAAAAAAGAAAATCTCATCATCACAAGAATTGGATTATTATATTTTCTTAAGGCTAATAAGCCGTTACTATGTTTAAGATTTCATCTGAATTCTATGTCTAATGAGTACAGTTATAATGTTCAATTATAGTTCCATATACGTTCCAGTAAGTTCTTATAGCAAATAATTATTTCCGCATCACTTTTACAAGTACTTTAAGTAGAGACAATTTAAAAAAAGACCTATTATGAGGTTACTTGTTTGAGATGTAAGTTTTGGCTGATGGTGCTTCATATTCCCATATGTTTCAGTATATTCTCTTAATTCTTGCCAGCTTATTGTCCACTAAATATATAGCCTCTACTGACCCTCCCCTGAGATCTAGTGACAATATCTAGTACTCTACTAACTGCAATATTTTATATTTTATTTTGTTAAACATATGGAACCTCTCTTCCTTTCCAACTTTCCTTATATATGTATGTTTTAACCTCATTATCCATTTCGTCATTACATCCCTTCACAAGTCCACTGCTGAACATAGGCCTATATTTATTTATACAATGAAAATTAATTTCAGTTTTATTTAAAATAATGATAGTTGAAGATGTCAGGAAATGAATTGTTCTAATAATGTTGATTGTTTAAATAAATGTGCATGAATAACATGTTCTAGTATAAATTATTCATATAATTTATAGATTTAATTAAATGTTTGTTCCTTATTTTAACTATAGACTACTATACAGAAATTATTGACAATTATTTAATATAATTGTTACTGTTACGACAACAACAACTAATAACATGATCATTTACAAGACCACATGCCTGCATAAATGCATAGCAAGTTGTAGGCCCTACAAACTTAAACCCTCTTTTTTTAAGAGCTTTAGAAAGGGCTGTTGAAATTTCTGTTTCAGTTGGAATTTCATTTACATTTGTCCAGTTGTTAACAATAGGTTCATGATTTACAAAACTCCATATAAATTTTGAAAATTCTTCTCCATTACTTTCCATTTTTCTATAACATTTAGAATTGTGTATAATAGCTTCTAATTTCCCTTTATGTCTTACAATTCCTGGTTCATTTAATAATTTAGTAACATCATTAAAAGTCATCTCTGAAATTTTGTGTGGATTAAAGTTATAAAATAACTGCTGATATTTTTCTCTCTTTTTCAGAATTGTTATCCAAGATAAGCCGGCTTGTTGCCCTTCTAAGCACAACATTTCAAACAGACGAAAATTATTAAATTCTGGTTTGCCCCATTCAGTATCATGATAATTTATGTAAAGTGGATCTTTTGTTGACCAATCACACCTTATAATTTCAAGTTGAAGTGAGTTTTGATTTATTGTTGATTGGGGCATAATATTCCAATATTTTTGGGTAGAACTTCCAGTTTTAAAGTATTTTGTATTAGGCAAAATTACATAAAGAAAGGAATGAAGTAATGAAGATGATTATTATAACATGCTAGTAAAGATGAACCCTGTAACCTGTAATTACAGAACATATGTACCCCAGCCTGTATTGCTATATTAGGCTTAAGGAAGAACGTAAATGTATTCTGTGAGGAAGAAGAAGCACAGCAAAATAAAAATTATTATAATTATGTAAACATCTATAGAATAGAAAATAACGCTATTTAGGGATGTTCGATGATCATCGATGTTAGAAATTAAAACATCGATGTTTTAACATCGATGTTACCATATCTTAAACATCGAAACATCGATGTTGTCACATGTCAATCATCGATATCAATGAACCAATAATCGATTAATTAGAACTTGTAAACAATGCAAACCCGCGAAATCAATATCAACTAAATATTTCATCTTCTATTAAAGGTTTAAAGTTTTGAATAATTAAGGATTCCTAAATGCATCGATCACCTAAAAAAATATCATCAAACTCCCTGTCAAGTGTGAACTATAATGTCATAGTTGTAACTACTTTCGCTTTGTTATTGTGGTGTCATTGTCAGTTGCTTCCTAATAACTACTCTGCATAAATTGATATTCAAATTAATTGTTTTTCCCTTGCTTTCTATACACACATAATTTTGAAACAATATGACGACACATCATCATCATCATCATCATCATTACAGCACTTCACAAGTCCACTGCTGAACATAGGCCTCCCCCAAGTAACGCCACAAAGCACGATCCTGAGCCACCTGCATCCATCGACTTTCTGCATGTCTTACCAGGTCGTCACTCCATCTAGTAGGGGGTCGCCCTACACTACGCCTACCGGTACGAGGCTGCCACTCGGGAACCTTTCTTCCCCATCGGTTATCGGTTCTTCGAGCTATATGGCCGGCCCATTGCCACTTAAGCTTACTAATCCGTTGGGCTATGTCGTTCACTCTGGTTTTACTGCAGATATCCTCATTTCTGAGTTTATCACGCAGAGAAACTCCGTGCATAGCCCTCTCCATAGCTCGCTGAGCGACCTTGAGCGTCCGCATACGGCCAGCAGTGACGGACCACGTCTCAGATCCGTAAGTCATCACTGGCAACACGCACTGGTTATACACTTTAGTTTTCAGAGATTAAAGTATACCTGACGAGAAGATGTGTCGTAATTTCCCGAACGCTGCCAAGCCGAGTTGAATCCGTCGATTGACCTCCCGGTCGAAGTTGGACTTACTTAGTCGGACTATTTGTCCCAGGTAAACGTACTCGTAAACAACTTCGAGCATAGTGCTCCCAACAACTACCGACATAGGTGTGACATGGACATTAAACATGATCTTTGTTTTGTCCATGTTCAGCTTAAGACCTATCCGTTGGGAGACATCATTGAGATCATAGTGCTTAGGTCCTCCAGCGATTCTGCCATAAGGGCTATATCGTCGGCAAATCGAAGGTGACTGATGTACTCGCCATTGATGTTAATACCGTATCCTTTCCCGTTCAGTAGCTTAAAAACATCTTCCAATGCAGTGGTGAAGTTTCGGGGATATAACGTTACCCTGTCTTACACCTCTCTGCAGTTGGATAGGTTTCAAACTCTGGTTCTGTACTCGGATAGCCATCGTAGCACTACTGTACAAACACTTCAGCACTTCGATATACCGACAGTCAACTTGGCACCGCTGAAGGGACTGTAGCACCGCTGAAATTTCGACGGAATCAAAGGCTTTCTCATAGTCCACACATGCCAGGCAAAGTAGCAGATTGTACTCTTCGGTCTTCTGTACAATCTGCCGCAGGGTATGTATGTGGTCTATGGTACTGAAGCCTTTTCGGAAACCGGCTTGTTCGGGAGGCTGGAAGTCGTCGAGTCTGCGTGCGAGACGATTCGTAATGACTCTCGAAAATAGCATGTAGACGCGGCTCAGAAGGGAAATCGGTCTGTAGTTCTTCAAGAGAGCGTTGTCGCCTTTCGTATAGAACAAGTCCACCGCGCTTCTGCTCCACGCCTCCGGAGTAGTGCCACCATGGAGGACGGAATTGAAGAGCTTCTGAAAGACTTCAAGTACCGGTGTTCCACCCGCTTTCAGTAGCTCCGCTTTAATTCCATCCTCGTCCGGGGCCTTGCCGTTTTTAAGGTGGTGGAGAGATATTCTAATCTCACTCAGACTGACGTCCGGGATATCATCGGAATAGTGTCGGATAAGACTTGCTCTTGGATCGTTACTCACACTTGCGTGTGGCTCCAACGATGATGTGTACAGCTGCCCATAGAACCTCTCAATCTCACTCAGATTCTCAGGTGTCCTGGAAACGATGTTGCCACACTCAGTCTTCAGCTTTGACAGTTGGCTCTTTCTGGCAGACAGATCTCTGACAAAGACTTTGGAGCCCTGGTTCGATGACGACACAATTTAATTATATTTAGCTTTTTCTTGAGGTTGGGTTAACAAGTTTATTGCTTGCTGAAGTTTATGAAAATAAATCACTGGGCAACCGTGAGCGTAGACAATTTCACTGCATAGTGCATTCTACAGTGCATTTTATAAACTGCGGAAACTTACTGCTTGGGCTACCTAATTAAAAATTGTGTCAACAAAGGTGACGGAAAAGTCTATTATTTTGTTTTTATGAAGTTTGTTAATTTCCCCTCTATAATAATTTTTTTTATTTCGCGATAGGAGTAGTTACATATTTAAAACCTACGTCTAAATCGTAAATTAGGATAGTGAATTTTTTAATGCCAGATTTATAATTGTATAGGAACATTTAAATATCAAAATAATAATATTCATCATCATCCGCAAAAAATATAACAAATTAACTAAATATTTGTTAAGTTTTTCCCATTTTTCAAATTACTGTTCACACTAAATTTTTTTTAATTTATTAATTTCATTAATAAACCATAAACAACACTACGAATTTTTTGTTCATCTAATTTTAACCTACTAAATAGGTACATGTGCTAAAACATCGATAATGGCCAACATCGATGTTTTGAGTAGGATAAACATCGAACATCGATGTTAAGCTATCGATATCAACATAGATGTCGTCATCGATGTTTCTGTAACATCGATTATCCCTAAACGCTATTCGAACTTTTTTTATTTAACTCAAATGGCTCTGGGTTCTAGACCTTCTGAGCCTATCATTTCATTCGGAATCTTCGTTTTTATAGGTAGGTATTTATTCTTCACAATATGCCGATGCGTCACATTGCGAAGCTTTTGGCAGATTTTGACTACAGCTCAACCCTGCGAATAGTTGATAACAACAGTCACTAGAGTTCATAGGACACCCAAACAACCAAAATAATTTGAGGTCCATATCGAGACGTCGAAGCACTTGTTTCGTAGTTTTCTCTAATAGTTTACACGCGCTCTAATAGTTGACACTTGATTCACAAAATCGCATCACTTTTACGAATCAAAATACACTTCAAACCATTATTAAACCGATAAAACAGGAGCGACAATCCGTCGACGGCCAAGTTCCCGCCAAAACTCCCGCTATTCGAACGCAAAAATTGGGCATGTCGATATGAGATCGATTAATCGAAGAATAGATTTGTTCTGAAAAAAGATTGGCTTTTAAATCGATATATAGTACTGAATCGATCCAGTGAATCGATATTTCACCCTAGAAAATCAAGATCGAATCTTTTTCTGTTTTTATAAGAACTATAAAATGATACACAACTCTACATCACTGACCTCTATATATACAAGACAAGTACGCGAAGTACTATACTCCATGATATATACCATGGAGATTAGAGAACAGGAGAATGATCACCGTAGAAAATAGTGCCCCAGAAATAAGGACACCATAAGTGAGGCGCTGCAATCGCTAAGTTCGCTCAATAAAAGTCATTTTCAGTCTATTTTTCCGATCAGATGCTGAACCACTTGCAAATCCACGCACAATAAAATATTTCTTCATTTTTTAATGTTTATTTTTGTCAAACATTTAAAAATTACGAAGCATGAAAATTTTCTCACCAATGCCGCGAAGAAAATTAGTACATTATTCAACTAACTTCATCTACTTCTACTCATAAACAGCTAACTTCGCAGTCACTACTTACCGACGACGGCAGCGGTGCTATAAATTCTACAAATTTTCAAGGACAGCCGGGCTATGCTATAGTACCCATGGAGCTACCTCTCCTTAATTTAGACTAGGGATTGCTAGAGATAGATGCGCGACTCAAATTTAATTTTCGTAATAGCACTGTGTTTTCTTAACACATGGCGCTAAATTAAAAGTACTTTAAGATCTCCGTTTATTTGCACTTTACAATTTATATTATATATACAACCATTAATTACATTGCACAAGTGCTGCAACGTAAGTGTAGTTGTTTATGTTTTTTGTGATAATTGTTAGTTCCTATTATAAAAAAATAAAAACCGGTTATTTTTAAAATGTTTATTGTTTAAAAATTCTTCTGCTTAATTATTGATTACAATTAGATGTGTTAAATTAAACAATATTAGACCATTATAAATTGATTTCTTTTTAAGATGTCTCTACTGGTTAGTAAATATCTTATATTACACATTACACAAAATAGAATACAATAGAATAATTTTTATTCAATATAGATTATTACATAATACTCATTGAAAGTCATTTTTTTATTTACCACCCCTGCAATAAAGATTTTTGGTAGTGTTACGAACTCGAAAAAATATTTACCCCTAAAGGTAAGTAAGTTAAGTAAAACCTCTAAAATCACCTTTTTACTTGGAAATCGCACATATTACATCGCAATAAGTACAATGCCTTGTAATTGATTTGTCCTTTATATGTAAATAATTTAATATTTCAAGTATTATTTCGTTTTCTTTTGATGGATCGGACATATTAGAATCATACATTTGGATATTTTTAAATAATTTTATTCATTTAAATTGGTCTTTACTAGACTTGTGTAAGTAATGCGATTGTTGCATTGCGCGTCATATAACCCGACCGCGCACTGTAGCATTACACATGACTTGACTAAATTAAGCATGACACATGACACTCAAACATGTCGCGCGCAGGCCGCGCGCCGCCGTGCTGTTCGGTGTTCATATTACATATTTTCAGTATTTTATATATGAAATCGATTTTTAAATACGCCAATATTTATAGACTTGGTCAATAATCAATATTGCAATCCATGTTTATTGCCAGTCCTAAGCTTGGAATGCCACTTTGATTAAATGATTCCGTAGATTGGGGTTAAGTATGAAGGAAAATCGACTTTATGTATAGTAAAAGAAAGTGTATGTACATTCCGGCGTAGCGAGGGCGCATTTCGTTTGACGATTCTCATGTCACACCATGATAATATAACGCGGTATCTCATTGAAATGATGTATATCTTCTACTACCACGCGAGCATTTCATAACAATGGCCATCGCGTGTGGCACTAGCACGTCATTTCGCGTCATGTTTGGAGTCATGGTGTAATGCAACATTCCTCGGTACGAATGTAATGTCATATTACATCACTTTAAAACGCACTGTTTTGCGCATGACTAGTCTTTACCTATGAAATTGCCATTCTGCGGTAATTTCAAATCAAAATAATTTTTGATAGGCTAGGAGTTCTAATTTCAAATTAGTCTTATTTTAAAAACATGGAATTATTTTTTCAAAATTAGTTATTTGTTTAGTGATTAGCATTATGTTTTCATCGCATTTGAATCTTTTTCGTCAACCATCGTTAAAATTTCGCGAAATTATGGAATATGAGTACCACCGTGGCAACAACGCGGCACGAGCTGCAAAAATTGAAGGCGATCGTGGAAGTTGATGATACTCAACCGAAGGCTTGAATAGCAGTAGCTTTCGACGTTAATTAGTTATTGAACAAAAATTGATCCATTTGCGTCAAATTGGCAAGGTAAAAAGCTTGACAAATGGGTGCCCCACGAACTTAATTTTTTTATACGAGAGGGGGCAAACGAGCATACGGCGCGCCTGATGGTAAGTGATTACCGCCACCCATGAACAGCTGCAACACCAGGGGATTGCAAATGCGTTGCCGGCCTTTTAAAAGGAATAGGATCTTTTCTTGAAGGTCCCTAAGTCGTATCGGTCCGGAAAAATCTCTGGTGGTAGTTGATTCCACAAAGAAGTTGTGCGAGGAACAAAACTTCTTTTAAATCGCACAGTGGTGGACCGCCAGTCTTTCAGACGGAATGGATGGTATCGCGAGTTTTGTCGCGATGTGCGATGGTAAAATTGTGCGGCTGGAATTAGTCCGAACAATTCCTCAGAACACTCTCCGTGGTAGATGCGATAAAATACGCAAAGAGATGCAACATCTCTTCGCAGTGCCAGTGAGTCAAGCCGGTCAGAAAGAGCTCGGTTGTCGACGACTTGAACTGCTCTGCGCTGCATGCGATCAAATGGAAGGAGGTGGTACTGGGGAGCCCCCGCCCAGAGATGGGAACAGTATTTCCATGTGTGGCCGAACCTGCGCCTTGTAAAGTTGCAGGCGGTGGGCCGGCATGAAATACTGTCGTACTCTGCTGAGCACGCCAAGCTTTTTAGAGGCCAATTTGGCGTTCTCTTTCAAGTGACCATGAAACTGCACGTCACTCGATATGTCGACGCCGAGGATTCCGATACTGATTGAGGCAACAAGGGGAGTGCCTTGAAACTGAGGAGGTAAAGGCGCAAACTTGTGTCTTCTGGGGATCAAATTGGACTAGATTTAATCGCCCTCAGTCCGAGATGTTGTACAACAAAGTCTCGACTTCTACACAGGTTTGTACCGGTACTCGGCGACGTTTTCCTGAGAAATATTGGCACGGCCGGTGTATAAAACATCGTCAGTGCTGTCGTCTGCATAGCAATGAATGTTACCGGTTTGCAATATGTCATTGATATGCAGAAGAAACAGCGTTGGTGATAGCACACAGCCTTGTGGAACGCCAGCGTTAATGGGCTTGTAATCGGAGCATGCACCGTCTACTACGATCTTGATGCTCCGATCAGCAAGAAAACTGGTGATTCAATTGCACAATTTCTCGGGAAGCCCATAGGAAGGAAGCTTCGGAAGAAGCGCTTTGTGCCAAACCCAATCGAAGGCCTTTGCTATGTCAAAACTAACGGCCAACGCCTCTCCCTTGGACTTTACTGCCTCCACCCATTTATGAGTTAGGTAACCCAGAAGTTTACCAGCCGAGCGACCGCGACGGAAGCCGTGTTGGCGATCACTAATCAGCTGGTGATCCTCAAGGTAACACATGAGCTGGCTGTTAATAATCGATTCCATTAATTTACATAACACGATTATTTTTGGAGCCAACGCGTATTGCTGAATCTAGTGCAATATGTATAGATAACATTTTTACAAATGTTAAGCCGTACAATAAATGTATTATTCAAAAATTGAGCTATGACCACTGTGGACAATTCGTTTCGACACCTTATGTTCACAAAAAGCAAGTAAATAAAAAAGCAGTGTTTGTTCCAGTATATGCACGTCGCTTGGAGAAGTTTAGAAATAACATAGTAAAAAAAACTTCCATCACTTTCATACCAAAATAATCCAGATTTTTTGTATGGAACATTATTTAAGCTTATTTGCAATGAATTCAATAATACTTTTACTTCTAAAACATTCTCCTTGAACAATCGCAAGGCATTTAATGAGTGGGCGACCGTAGGAGTCCATAAGAGTAGAAAAAGATTATATGAACTTTACAATGAAAGATCATAATATAATCCTAGCGTCGAATTTAGTGACTATGTAAAAAAAATATTCCAAAATATTTAAATGAGTGTGCTCCATAGCCAAGTCATTGTATTTGAGCAACAAAATAAAGATGGCTTCTACTAAAATTAAAATGACATGGAGTATAATTAATAGTGAAACTGGTAAGGTTAACTCTAGCAATTCGAACTACCAGTTAAGTTTTAACAATAAATTAACTGAATCAGATTAGGATGTTGCAATGGTTTTCGAGAAATATTTTACCGATATTCCTATCGTAACCACTAAGTTACTGAATTCTTCTCCTGCCTTCGCCGAATCATTACTTAAACAAAATGCAAATGTGCGTACAAAGAATTTTACATTTCATAAAGTGTCATCAAAAGATATTCTAAAATATTTTAAGACTATCGATATTAAGAAATCCGCCGATCTGTGGGGGATTTCCGTTGAAGTTATAGCGTCTATAATAGATGCAATCGCACCTCAACCATCTATTATTTTTAATACTAGTATCAAATCTGGTGTGTTTCCTGATTTAATGAAGCATACTAAAGTAATACCTTTATTTAAATCTGGTAGTACATTGGACCCCGCTAATTTTAGACCTATTTCTGTACTGCCAACACTTAGTAAAATTTTTGAAAAAATTATTCTTGATCAAATGTTAAATTTTTTTTAATGTAAATAATTTAATAATTTCATAAAAATCAATTCGGTTTCACAAGGGGTCGCTCGCAACTGATGCTGGTGTTGAGCTTATTAAATACATATTTAATGCATGGGAGAATTCACAGGATGCTTTGGGTGTATTCTGTGATCTATCTAAAGCCTTCGATTGTGTTCACCTTGAAACATCAATCAGGAAACTTCAACACCACGGTGTAAGAAGTGATGCTCTTAAATTAATTATTTCATATTAAAGTGACGGAACGCAAAAAGTTGTCATTAATAGTACGAGTTCTTCCGGGTCGATTGTACAAATGAGCGTGTCTCAGGGCTCAATTCTCAGCCCCTTTCTGTTTCTTGTATATATTAATGACTTACCTTACATAGTAGGAGATAACCATTATATAGTGTTATTTGCTGATGATATTTCATTAATTTTCAAATTAAAAAGACAGTTATTAAATTACGACGAAGTAAGTAATGCTATAGCTAAGTTAGTCAATTGATTTAATGTTAATAATTTGCATTCAAATTGAACTGACACTAAATGTATGAAATTCGTAACTCCTAATGATAAACATGTTAATACTAATGTAATTTTAAATGGGGAGGAACTGAGTCTTGTTGATACCACCCTTTTTCTCGTAATTACACGAGACGCAAAGCTTCAATGGCTCCCCCATATATCAAAACTAGCTAGCAGACTTAGTTCTGCAGCATACGCTGTAAAAAGATTAGAACTCTTACCAGTGTTGAAACAGCTAGAATAGTTTACTTTAGTTATTTCCATAGCATTATGTCGTATGGTAATTTGCTATGGGGACACGCGACTGACACTGAAATTATATTTATTTTACAGAAGAGGGCCTTTAGTATAATTTAAAACCAAAAGAGTCACTGAGACAAAAAATTAAGGAAATAAATATATTAACTCTGGCCTCTCAATACATTTATGAAAATGTAATGTAGTAACAAAAATAAAAGTAGTTTTAAAAAGTGATATTCATTCTGTAAATACTAGGAACAGACACAAGCTAGTAGTACCAGTTACTCGACTCCACCGAGTGTTTATTCTTGGGCGACACTTTTACAACAAAATCCCAGAAAATATACAAAATTTGTCATACACAAAGTTCAAAAATGTTATTAAACTAAGTTTGTATAAAAAGGGTTATTATAATGTTAAGGAATTTATGGATGATAATAACCACTGGGAAGGGTGATCACTACCAAGCTATTTCTAATTTGTCTTGTGTTGTTAATTGTAAACGTGATTGTAAGCTATTATTTGAAAAAAAAAAATATAGTCCCGCTGGGTTTCTTGCTGGTTCTTCTCAGGACAAAGGTTTTTTTTTTGCAAACCAGTGGTAAATGAAAAAAGTGACTTTCAATAAGTATTGTTATAATCTACATTGAATAAAAAAGTTTCTGTTTCTATTATTTTAGAGAACAAGGAGGTGATGGCGATAGGCCTATGTTTGGACGGATCAGAACGGTTACCTTTTTTAGGGATCGGGTGGACGTATGCTGTCTTCCGTGATCGCCAGCGCGAAGTACGCGTCGAGACGTGCCTGGCACTGCTCAACTGGCACACAGACGAAGGAATTTTGAACGAATTGTTACCAGCGACGAAAATTGAATTCTGTTTGAGAATTGCAAGCAAATTATTACCTTCCTGAAAATTGTAAAGAAAGAACTCGTTCCCATCATTACTCACCTTGTAAATCTCTGCTCTCAGCAAGGTATATTCCCAAAACCACTAAAAATATCTTTAATTACTCCAGTGCACAAGAGTGGAGATCAAGGTGATGTTGGTAATTATAGGCCAATTTCAATTCTCCCTGCAATTTCAAAAATAATAGAGAAACATATAAATACTAGACTCATATATAACATAAACAAATTTAAACTTCTGTCTTTTACAAAATTTGGATTCAGGCAAAGTAAATCAACAGGAGACGCAATAGCGCTTGTTTGAGCATGGACATGCTCCCGATTCCCTGAGATCCACCCTGGTGGACGGCGGATCCCAGGGGTGAAGGTGTGGAGGTGTGGAGATGAAATGAGACTACTATACAATATTTATAGTATATTCTCGTTCCACACCGGATGCCTGGATCCGTGGAATAACAATCAAATTCAACAACTTACGGCCTTTAAGCAAATAAAGTCAGTCAAACCATATCGTTATACAATTACCGTGCAACGCCATCTGCCATCGATGATGCTAACTATTGCAGCATATCATTTGTGATGCTAACTATTGCAGCATAATCATCTGTGATGCTAATTATCGCATACATAATGGCAGCACAACGCCATCTGTTTATCTATGACTAAATTATGTTGAACACCATCTGTTTATAGATGGCTAAATTACGCTGAACATAAGTCAAATTGTAACTGAACAGTTTGACAAGCGAAATAAACGCTTATTACACAGTTTCTATTCCTAGTAAATAAACTGGAAAGACGTGCTATAAGAGCCAATGCACTGTCTGGTTTTAAAAGTTATCTCTCGAATTGAACTCAAAAAGTGAAGCTCAATGCATTCATGAGTGATAACACGGCGGTACGGCGTGCCGCAGGGTAGTGTATTGGGCCCCACACTTTTTTAAGTCTTTATTAACGATCTTTGTTGTCTGCAAATCGATAATGCCCATATTATCTCGTGCACCGACGACACTGCAGTTATTTTCCCTGGAAGAGATTGTAGTGTCAAGGAAAAAGCGAAGTTAGGTATGAGTTTAGTTGCTGACTGGTTAAAAGATAATCTTCTTACCTTAAATACAGACATGGCAAACTATTTACTGCAGTATCCTTGACCAATCACAACAACAATCTCATCTTGATTTTGAAATACACTCTGCAATTTCTAACCGGCATTAGCTAACTGTGTTTGTTCTGCTATTAAAAAAACCGACAAAACTAAGTATCTGGGAGTGATAGTTTACCAACGGTAATCCTGGCATCCACATCTTGAACAAGTAACAGACAAGGTTAGGAAACTGATCCGTATATTTAAGACCCTAAGATATGTGGTGTCAGAGTGAGAAATTGTGTAGCCAGTACTCCCATAGTATATATATACTCAAGGAAATACATATGGCGTTAGCATAGTCACTACTTACATACTGCATCCCAATCTGGAAATGGACGGGTAAAACTAAAATGTTGGAGGTGGAACGTGCACAACGTGCTCTTTTAAAAGTTGGACACTTTCTTTTCTAATAAACCTTACACCATCAGTAGTCTTATCAGTAAGAAAGCTGTATATTCTACTCACTGTATTAAAAAAAACATAAAGACTTAACCTTCTGTATCTCAATTGTAATTAGGAAGCTATAAGATAAAAACATACAAAGAATATGCACATGCAATAAAATCCGTAAAAATTAGTTTTATTTAATATGTAGTAATTGCATAATCATAATATATCGATATTTGATAAAATCGATGTATGGTTTGCATGTGTTTGTATTATTACATAAGTGGTAAGCGCACTACGGACCGGGTCCACTCTGACGCCCTAATTAGGGACCCTTACTGCCTTACTTTTATTACACCTCTGTATATTTCTCATTTAATATATTGTATTTAATATACTAACATAAATAAATAAATACATAAATAAATAAAAACCCAACCAGATGAAAGCCCTCGGCAGGGGACACCAAACGGCCGAGGGTTAGGAGGAATGGGAAAGAAACCGGCGAACGATGCGGGCGGTGTCGAGGAGCACCACCTTCTGCATTTGAGCCCGGAGCAGTCCGTCATAGAGTCCCAGCCGCCTCAGATGACCCGAGAGGCTGACTGGGATTAGCCCGTTTGCAGAAACGACTACGGGTATAATTTCGGTCGACCCCACATGTCGGTCACCTCGTGAGTCAGGTCCAGATATTTTGTTCGATTATCTGTTTCGGCTTTCACGAGGTTCTCATAATAGGGAATGGTAATGTTGACCCAAAATATCCTTGACTGTGCCCAGTTCATCAGCACAATATCAGGCTTATTCGCAAGAATAGTCCTGTCTGTGATGATGGCCCGGTCCCAGTAGAGCCTGACGCGGGCGTTTACGAGCACAGCTTCTGGCAAGTACTTGTAATACGGCAATTTCCGGTTCACGAGACTGTATTTCAGAGTGAGCTCCTGGTGTAGAATTCTGGCTACTAGGTGTAACTGTGCCTGTGCAAGTACTCAGAGTTAAAAAGCGCCGAACAACCGGAGATTACATGTCCAAGTGACTCACCAGGATAGCGAGAAGCTCAACAGATGTTGACGGTGCCATCCCTTAGGATGTAGGTGTCTCCGATAGTTGTTGGTCTTAATAACCTGATCCTGTATTGCATAGACAAAACCCTCGGTTTCCCCAAAGAAAACGTAGCCCGTGGAGGGAGGCAACTGTGTCTACAAAAGGCTCATGTAGAGACTTGTAGAACCTCCCGTTGAGCTCCTTCTCCTTCTATACGGTCTCCCGGTCGGAAATGCTCTGTACTGCCGGGTCTTGCCATTGATCGTTGACTAAGGATAGAGGGGTAAGCGCTTTATCACAAGAAATGACGTCCCTATAGGATGGATCATCCGATCTCGTCAGAAAGTAGTTACGGAGGCTGCACATTTCGCGATTATGCATGGTAAGTGCGCTTAAAAAGCTGCGCCCACCATATTTCCGCGGCAAGTACAGTTTCATAATCGAAGATCTCGGGTGATGTTTCCTATGGGACGTCATAGTAGTGCGGACTTTTCTATCCAGGGCGTTAAGGCGACACCGCGAAAAAATGCACCTCCTTTCATCGAATAGTATACGACAGTGACACCACTATCGAAAGTGGAATTTTGATATAGGTTAATTTGACTTTATCTTCAATTTGCTTGTTCAAAAACACGGTTGTATAATTTTGACTCAATCATAAATACTTGCGAAAACACCTCTAAAAAATCACTATAGTTGAGTTTAGAACAAAATTACGAAATCTATATACTTGGGAATCACTCAAATGTATTCATAATATCAATATTCATAATTTACTTGCTCATTATTTTGATTAATTAAATCACTTTTTTTAAATATTAAAAAAAACATTACAATGAATTGCACTTATTTTTTAGGGATTTTCAACCAAATAAGATGGTTTTACAGGTTCTTGACAACCTTTAGGTGTAAATACTATATAGTTATTGGAGTTGGTAGCACTGATATATCTATGTTTGTGCTTTCATGTTTCTCTGACTACCTTGCTACATATCTATTTATCCTATATTACACTACCTTGAATCGGGGTCCCTACGCCCTTAATTAGGGTGGTGTAATAAGAGAAAGAGAGTAAGGGCCGCTAACTAGGGTGGCAAAGTGGACCCGGTCTGCACGGTTTGCCACCGTACAGTGTAATAACACTTATGCCCCTATTACACTACCCTGAATCAGGGCCCTGAATGAAGGATGAGCGTAGCTCCTAATAGGGACGTAAGTTATTACACTACCCTGATTTTACGCCCTTACTCGGTCGTAGTGATAGGGGGGGGGGGGGTGGGACATACAAGTGAAAAAGTATATACATTTATTGAAACGATATTTTTAAACAGTATCAATATTATCACGTGATAAATATCGACATATCGTCATGTTTTGCATGATGTAGTAGGATAGGGGCCAACATTTTAATACTGGACGTTTTGAAGACAAAAAAATACAACAATTAACAGTAAAGAAAAGAGGAGTAGAAGAAAGACATGGGTGAAAGACTATTAAAAACTTAGGTGAAATCATTTAAATATGCGGATTATCGGAGTTCTGGAGCCAATTGAATTCCGAATACCTGGGTATTGGGGAAGAGGAGTTCGATTTTAAGACAGAGTGTAAGTGCTAGGAAAAGATTATTTGTGACTTTAAGATTTCTAGCTTTATGTGCTCGTATTCGTGTGCACGGTTTGTGTTTCAAAGAGTATTAGCTACTACCAAAATAATTTGTTATTTAGAATTTTATGATAGCTAAGTTATATAAGAATATTTGAATTATTAAATAGCTTGTTTACCTAAATCTTAAAACTAGACTGATGTCGTTTTGTGAAGACTGCTATAAAACTGATTTTGTTGTTAAATATAGGTCCTTACTAATTGATTAAAACAAAAAATACATAAGTACGTAGGCGGTCCCATAATGAATTGGCCTAACTATGAACTAATGAAGGAAATGAAACGAAATCAATTTTATTTTTCAATATAATCACCATGAATACTAACACACTTCTGACATCTGTGAATCAACATCTCCAAACCTTTATAAAAATAATCACATTTTTTATCCTCAAAATGACTGAAGACGGCCGCCTGCAACTCTTCATCGCTTGAAAATTTTCTTCCTCTTAAGTCCCGCTTTAAATTTGGAAATAAATAATAGTCGGACGGGGCCATGTCTGGACTGTAAGGTGGATGTTGAACTTCTGTGAACCCGCATTGACGAACTGCATCCTTCGAAACACCAGCGGTATGAACAAGGGCGTTGTCATGGAGCAACAGGACACCTTTAGACAGCTTGCCTCTTCGTTTTTCCTTTATCTTGTCTCGTAATTTATATATTAAAGAAGCATAATATTCGCCGTTCACGACTGTATTACGTTCTTTAAAATCCACCATCAAAATGCCTTGAAAATCCCAAAATATTGTGCACATCAGTTTTTTAGTCGATTATTGCACCTTTGCCTTTCTAGGGGGCTTTTCACCCTTATAACGCCATTCCATTGACTCGCGCTTGCTTTGTGGATCATAATACAAGATCATAGTTTCATCACCAGTCACTAGCCGCTCGATCACAGTTGGATTGCACAAAGATCCAAAACGCACTCTTTCCTGTCTGTACCGCTGAAAGAAGTTTCGGTACCCATCTTGCACTCACTTTTTTCATGCAGTCATCTGTGGGCAAAATTAAATTATTTAAATAAGACACAAAATCCAGCAGCTGTATATTAAAAATATTTTTTGATTTTTCCGAAAACATTCCATAATTCTAACATCTTCTTGCAACAATTAGATCGAATTACGGAGATTGCACTGTAATTATAATACCGATTGCTAAAACTTTCAAAAAGAAACTATTGAGGATTACTCGTGTAATTTTGCATGATTGAATATTAAACTACTAATAACTAAAGTCATGATTGGCGTAATTTAACTATCTTTGCTAACTACGAGTACAAAACTAAAATTTAATAAAAAATAATGTACTTACTTTTCTCCAGCACTCTCAAACAAAATAACACTGACTCACTATAATTTGTGTGATATACTCTGTTTATATTTTTTAAAATATTTTCTTAGCACTTTCCTTTTCAAGATTCAGGAAACGAATAAACGTATTTGTCCCACATTCGTATTTATAGAGTGACGAATTGAACAAGTCAGTGCAAGGTAGCGAAGCTCTGAGACTGCGACTCTCATGTTTTTACAAGTTCAAAGTGTATTGAGACCACAAAGCGAATACCAACATCCTACAACTTACACAATTTTATAAACATATATAATATTACTTCATAGGTACTTTTATAAATAATGTATATGTTTTGATATTATAAGATAGTATGATGTAAGTAAATAGGTGCTATCAGTGTATGTGTTGAGATCCACTATCGTGGACCCCCATTTTCATTTCATGGACCCAAATTTTTTTTCGCTGCCGTAGACCCCTTGTAGGTTGTCATAGACCCCTAGGGGTCGATAAAGACCACTTTGGGAATCACTGGTTTAGACCACAGGATAGAGAATTTTGTACAGACTCTATAATTGATTAAAACTACTTTTACGGATTTTTTCGTGTTTTATTTATTTTATTCTGCGTAGATCGGACCAAAGACAATAATTAAAAAAAAGCTGAAGGTACTCCGGGTTAACTTTAACATCGTGACGTCAGTCACCTCAGTCCCCCGTGACCTGGGTGCTGGAAAGCACCCGAAACGTCGTGTATTAAAAATAAAATAAATAAAAAGCGAAAAAAATCCGTAAAAGTAGTTTTAATGTACAGTGTTCGTGTAAATATAAGAAATCGGACTCTATAATGCCAAACTTCTTAGAAAAGTAGTCTATAAATATAAGTTTTTATGGTTTAAAGTGCTGTGTTTTATGGTTTAATATGTCGTAAATTGACAGTAGAATAAAAATAAAAATACATAGAGTATTGACTTTTGTTTAGACCACTGGATAGAGAATTTTATAATAATTTTAGAATGCTTAACTTCTTCATAGGAAAGAAGTTTCTAAACATAAGTTTTAATGGTTTACAGTACTGTGGGTGGGTGCGGTCGCATGCGACCGCTCGGGATTTGAATGACGCATGCGAATGCATGTTAATTTTATGGGGATTGAAGGGTTAAATAATGGTGTGAAGTGAATTTTGATTCGTAAAAGTGATGCTATTTTGTGAATTAAGTGTCCGCGAGTGTGAACTATTAGAGAAAATGACGAAACAAGTCTTTGATGTCGATATAAACCTGAAGTTATTTTGATCGCTCGGGCGCCTCATGAACTTGAGTGGCTGTCGTCGTCAACTGTCCGCTGGGTTGGGCTGTCGACAAAATCTCCCAATGGCATCAGCATTTTGTGAAGAAAAAGAATATAAAAATGAAGATTCCGAAAGAAATGATAGGCTCAGAAAGGCTAGAACCCAGAGCCGTAAAGCCAGTTATTAAAAAAAAATAGCTATCTATGTTCTTGTTTGGGAAAATTTGTTTTAGATTTTAGATTTGTTAATTTGTTTACCTTTATTCTCATTCATATTACGCATGTAAAATGAATATACCGTTTCCAGTTTTGTTACCTCGCCTTATAGACTCAAAATGGTTTAACGCAGACAGTCCTTGCGATGAAGAAGCTGAATTAACAAGTTTGGAACAAGCAAATCAACATTGGGTACAATAAATTTTTATTATAGAATAAGTGATAATCATCAAAAACTTTTTACTTTACCGACTTTATTAATTTTACAAAATAGTTCTGAATGTTTTTTTTTTGTATAAAATTTAGACTAGATCATTACTGCCTACAAACTGTTTAGCTATTCCAAAGATTACTCCAGACAAGGGTTGCGAGGTTTTAAAACCGAAAAGCCGGACAGACCAGCCAGTTTAGCTAGACATTTTGGTAAAAAGGCCGGACATCGTTAAGTTTTAGTCTTAGTATAACACTACAATATTTTTTTATAGTAAGACAATGCTTTTTATCATTTACTATAAAATCTTAAATTCTAATGAAATAATAAAAAATTGAATGAAACATCTAATATTCGTTACAATATTAATTTTAGTAAAAAGCTCAAATTCAAAAAGCCTAACAAAAGCCGGACACAGTCTAATTTGGCTGTACAAGCAACCAAAAAGCTTAACTGTGTCCTGCTTTATTTGTACACCTCGCAACGCTACTTCAGACAGATACAGATAAAAAATTTAAAAGCAACTTGTCTCCCCAGTGACTCGATCCCTTTATTAACTACAATGCATAATTAGTTCGGATGTGAAGAATTATATTGTACTTTATTGAACATAAAATTTTACAATACAGTTGTAATTCCTTCATGGGGCAATGTATACACTTTTACAACAAAGTCTGAAAATATGCAGGCCTTATCTATCAAAATTAATAAGGGTTTATTATATTATACTACTAAAGAGAACATGATTGATAAATAACTGCTGGGAATGAGGTGATCGCTACCGTGCTGTTTCTAAATGTTTTCGTACTAATAGTTGGGTTTCTTGCTAGTTTTTTCTAGGACAGAGGTTTATTTCTGAACTGGTGGTATAAGTAAAAAATTACTTTCAATAAGAATTATCTGTAATCCATATTGAATAAAAATGATTCTATTCCAATCAAACAAGCCAAAGTAAACACTAGCCTGAGGAGTACAATGAAGTAATAAAGTACATTATACTTCAGTATACATTAAAACGAAATAAGAACTATCAGTTATTTACAGTTTTCCATACCTTTTTAGATGACATTGGTACCATAGAAAAGGCCAGTAATAGTGCCAAGAATAAGGCAGACTATTTTTTGTGCTCCAAACCCTTCTTCAGAAATGATAGAAAGCCTTTATTTAATTGTAGGACATATGTAGACTTGCTTTTCTTATTTATTTAGAAGATATGTTCAACTAATACAATTTAATCATTTTGATTTGTAGTTAAGTTCTATTGGCCAACAATATATGAAAAGAGCTCCTTTAGGCAAAACAGATCCGGAACCAATGGAAGAAGAAGCAGATACAGATGAAGAAGAAGGTAGTTTTATTTCGCATTATTATCACCCTGTTAAATGACTTTACATAGTTTTTTTTATGTGAGAGGGGGCAAACAAGCATACGGTTCACCTGATGTTAATTGACTACCGCCGCCCATGACCAACTGCAACACCAGGGGAATTGCAGGTACGTTGCCAGCCTTTTAGAAAGGAATAAGCTCTTCTTGAAGGTCCTTAGGTTGTATAGGTCCGGAAAAATCGCAGGTGGCAAACTATTCCACAGAGAGTCGTATGCCAAGGAAAACTCCTAGTAAAACGTACAGCGGTAGACTGCCATGTTTCCAGTTGTTGTGGATGATTTTTAGGTTAGTTTAGTTTACGTTGGGCTGTTTTCCGCAACTCCACGTCTTAGCGCGTATTTTGCGTGTGGACGGGAATAATGTGGTTGGTTATTTGAGCCATGATATTTCCCCGAAGAAGTTCAACAGTCCTTTGATGTTGCAAGCAACTTCGGGGAGCGATCCCGGCGTGTCGAGTTGCTTAGCCCTGTATGAGGCGACTTCTGGACATGTCAGCAACATGTGAGCCGTCGTTTCTTTCTATCCCATGTATGGCTATCAGTAACACCTATGGTAAACAAATGTTTGTTAAAAGAGCCATGTCCTGTATAGCACTTGTTACTATCCTGATCTGTGGCTTGTTCAGTCTCATTAGAACTTTGTTTAGACGACTGTTTATTTCAGGCAGGGCCTCCCTAGCTTGTCTACAGTCTACTAAATTTTTCCAAAGATGTGTGGATGGTATCAGGAGGTTTGCCGCGTAGTGCGTTCATGAAATTTGGCGGCTGGGATTAATCCGAACAATTCCTCAGGGCACTCCCCGTGATTGATGCGAAAGAAAATGCAAAGAGATGCAACATCTCTTCACAGCACCCGTGAATCGAGGCTGTTAGTTAGTTTACAACGGACTGTTTTCCGCAACCCCTCGTCTTGGCGCGTATTTTGCGTGTGGGCAGGAATATTATGAATTATTCGATATATGCTCTGCACAGGGGATTATCTGTAACACTTATAGTAAATATATGTTTGTTAAAGGAGCCATATCCTCTAATGGAATTTGCTATCCTGATCTGTGGCTTGTTCAATCTCATTAAGACCTTGGTTATATGACTGTTAAATTCTGTCAGGGCTTGCCTAGCTTAAAGCCCTCTAGATTTTTCCAAAGCTGAGTGTGTTGATTAGTAAAATTTTTACGTACCAGTGAACGAACATTACCAAAAGGGATCGATATGATTGGTTCCGACCCTATAACGGACATAGCCGATCGTCTGCTGTGTCGTTGCGCCTGAATCCACTGTGTCCCTTGCAGTCAAATTGTTGTGTTTACATACCTCATTTAGTTGATGGCATTCATTTATTAGTCCCAAGTTCGCCATATTGCAACTCAGAGCTTGTAGTGCCGCCATACTGTTGGTCAGTATTCTGATGGGGAAATCTTCCTAGAAGAAAGAAAAAAAAAGAGAAAAAAAACCTTTTTAGTAACCTTCCTAGCATCTATTGCTATGACCGCTTGGATGATACCCATACATTCTGCCTGAAAGACTGTCTTGTGGGTACTCAGTGGTGTACATATGTGTATATATTGAGGTCTTCCGAGAAAGTTTCAGAACCTACACCTTCATGTGTTTTAGAATCATTTGTGAAAACTCTAAGCTCTTTTGGGTTTATTCCTCCGTAATGGTTGGTTTCATTTAATTGTATTATATTTCTTATCAAACACAAATTGTTTAGGGATCATCTTATCATACTTGGCTTGTGAGATAGGAATTTTTGAATAAATTCTATCAATTATACCTATATGAGGGTCTCTACTCTTACTCCAAAGATTTCGGGTCGTAAGTCTAATGGCAGCTAAAGTCGCTTCTTGTTGTATGTGTAGGTGATGCGGGGCTAGCTCCAGCATAGCCTCCAAGGCTGCTGTTGGTGTAGTCCTTATGCAGCCTGTGGAAGTCATAAATGCCAGTCTCTGGTAACGCTGAAGCCTCTTTATAGTGGTGGCTTTATTCGTTTCGGTCCACCATATCAGAGCGCCCTATGCGATCATGGGCCGATATTACAGTTTTTTTTACAAATACTGCCCCCTTAAATCCATTTCACACATCATTTCCATCGTCTTTAGGAGAAAAGATTAGAGGCTAATGGGTCTATAGGATTTTGGGTCCGTACAGTCGCTCTTACCTGGTTTGGATATAAACGTAATTGTTAAATGACCTATTATTATTAAATTTAAACCAAAACTTATTAAAGTTCGCGGAATGGCGGAGTTGGCGTGGGTAAGTTTACTCATCCAGGTGGGCGCTAGTTGAGCGACTCATTGTTAGTATATATACCAAGTTTTAGCCTAATCGGGTCATTAGCTTTTGAGTTATCAACGAGTAAACAAGTCAATCGAGAAGAAACTAGCCACTATGGATAAAATTGAATATCGCGCCGTCATTAAGTTTCCCACCAAACAAGGAAAGACACTTCAAACCATTTTTCAAGAGTTGTCAGCTGTTTATGGGGACTCCGCTCCTGGGGAAAACCATGATTTATAATTAGCCCTTTTCAAACAAGGGATGATGCCCGACTAAAGAAAAAACAGCTTGTAGCGTTAGTTGCAGTATCAGAAACAAACATTTTAAACATCCTACATTAAGACCTTGGCATGACAAGTCTGTGCAAGATAGTTCCGAGAATGCTTTCTGCGCATCAAAACATGAGCGCGTCAGAAGTTGTTGCGAGTTTTTGGACCGCTGCGGAGAGCAATGGGAGGAAGTTGTGGTCTAAATTGTAACAGGTGTTGAAATTTGGGTTCATTATTATGAACCTGATTCAAAGCAAGAGTCGACGTAGTGGCATAAAATAGGCACACCTCTTCCTAAGAAATATAAGGTATCTTAATATAAAATTATCGTAAGGTCGGAAAGATCATGGCGAAGATCCCTTGGGATACAGAAGGTATCCTTTTGATTGATTATATTCCTTATAATGTGTTCGTGGTGTTCCTATAACGGGAGAATACAACGTTTCTTAACTAGATCAATCGAAAGAAGCTATTAAAGAAAAAAGGCGAGGAAAGCTTACAAAAGGCGTGCTCCTTTTGTACGACAATGCGCCCGTGCACACAAGCCATGTTGTGACGGCCGCTATTCACCGGTACGGTTTTGAACAACTGCGCCACATTACACCTGGCCCCAAGCGACTATTATTTGTTTCCAAAATGAAGAAAGAACTGCGTGGGAAAAAATTGGCGATGATGATGAAGTGAAGCCCAAGCCAAATATTTTTTGTAGACGGTATTAATAAGTTATTTGACAGTTCTAATAAATGTATTGTGGTTAAGGGAGAATACATTGAAAAGGAATAATAGTTTAATGTTTCATTTCATTATCCTTCCCTGTCATTCCGCGAACTTTTTGACCTCCCCTCGTAGATGTTGTATCGAAGGCGGGCGAGCCTCTAGTTGTGATTGACGCTTATTTGTGCTGTGCAATTGTGCTTATCGTATTTGAACAAAATACATAATATAAGCTATTTTTACATGCACTTACTTTTAAAGTAAAACCAACCCGCAATTTTGAGATAGTAATATTATACTCCATTTAAACAACAGAATGTGTTCAGAAGAGGTGTAAGGGCCTGTTCACACAGAGACGAGAGTCGACGCGACGCGGCGTGCACTTTTTAAGATAGTGATACAAAATATAACTTTATTTACATACTACACGAAAAGATACACATTTTATTGAGATAATTCGAAAATGGCCCGCGGCGTAAGTTTACGCCGCGCTGCGCCTCGAGATTTCTCGCGGCGTAGCGTGAAGCCGCGTGACGCAGCGGACGCAGAGGCGCTGCCTGAAGACGTTCTGTGTATTTCTATTAGGCGTTGCGCTGCCAGGGACTTCACGATGCGTCTCGCGACGTCGCGCTACATCTCGCGACGGCAAGCTGCGAGGTGCGAAACCACCAGCCCCTTCAAGCATCGTCGCGTTGCGTCGCGTCTGTGTGTGAACTGACTCTAAGTGTACCTATGTCACTTGAAAGTTTTAATGCTTAAGTAAAATTAACAATATTCCACAAATAACATTGTAAAAAATATGAATTTATACTGATTCATCATTAAAATTTCTAGGAAATGACGAAACGGATGAATCTGAGGAATCTCATGATGAAGATGAAGAAGAGGAATTGCGAACATCATATTCACCCGCAAGAAATAATAATGAATTGGAACCAGATATTTTGGAAGTCATTAATGAAGAGCCAGAACTCAATTCATCTGACCAAAGTGCGTTGTGGCCTATTCAATAAGTTTAAATAATACTTGTGACTGAATGCATGTAAATAACAATGTTATAATGAAAACAGGAATCTTCACTTTAGATTTATCTTCTGGAATTTACATGATATCAAACGCAAAGTGTATAATGTATTAAACTGTATTAAATTAACTAAGTATTTTAAATTAGCTTTTTACCCGCGGCTTTGCTCGCGTGGGCTTGAATTTAGAAACATCGATAATACTATTTCGTACTAAAATAAGCAAAACTGGATCACTTGTAGAGAGACGTCGGTATCTGTGTCTATATTGGCAATATTATATAGGCTACAGAAACACATAAGTTAGTTTATCAGAATCACATGAATATCATACGTAAAGCTACACCTTTTTTTAAATCGGGCACGTATTCCGATGTGTCATTATGAAGGGAAAATATTCCTGGAATAGGAAATGCGTAATTTACATAATAATCATTATTAAAGTTGATACAGTTTTGATAAAATAAGGTTTTATTTCACGATATTTATTAATATTGGTCCCATTGAATATTGATTACCACCACATACCAGTATTCTTTTACGTTCGACTAGACGTAGACCACCGAGAACGTGGTAAATTGATACTTCAAATTGCAGTTAAGATATTAGTGGACTCGGCGCGGATCTAATTTGACTTAGCGATCAGCCGCCGTAGAGTCTACATTACCTGAGGATGCCTCGTGTAGAGGCGAAACTCGTGTCGTTTTATCGTCGATGGTGTGTCTTACATGGAATAGTGGTGTTGGGAGTAGTGGTGCTGGGACTAGTGGTGACGGAGTTAGTGCATGCAATTGAGGTAGGGCGGGAGGTGCTCTTCAATCCAGATAAGACACATCATTGTATTTATTTAGCGGAAGGTTGCGAAGAAATTTATATTTTTATTCTTTACTAATTTGAGTTACTTACGTAACAACTATGAAATCACATTACAAACCCGTGTTTATCATTTGCTTTCTTTGATATTTATAGTACTTTTTCACAAGAGCCTATTAATTTACTCGTGTGAGCTATGCAACCGGGACTGTCATAAAAATTTTAATAGGACGCGGCGACTTCGCGGCCGTAATTTTGCCGCGAAGTCGTCGCGAAAAGCATATCGAATGGACGCTGAAATACGCACTGCCATCGCCGTGACGCTATGCGCTTTGGCTCACGACAATAACGTGTATATAAAAGATAAAAAAGGTATTTGTAGTTTTTTTTACAATTATCGCTTTCTCATAGAAAAGCATCGATCACGTCAAAGGCAATTCAAATGGGCTTGTAAATTTTGTCGCCGTTTGCTCCAGACTTTCTTTTAGAATCCTTCACCTTTTTCTTATAACTCCTATATAATTAAATGTCCAGTACATTAGATTTTCTTTTTTTTTAAATCAGTCACTTCAATATTCATTATTTCCTTTATTCGTATCCATGCATCATGTACTTGCATTTTATTTTTGTGATCTTTGTGTTTTTTTTTATTAAGTGCGAGCAGCTATGCAGGTCTAGGGAAAGAGATCAGTATCACTGCGACCTAGAAGATCTATTGTGATCGCTGCTATGGCTGTAGTTCACGGCTAAGCCCTTTGTCTTTAATGAATAGAAGGAGTTGCTTAGCCGTGAGCAATTTCACTTCTTCTGGGCGGAGTACATAGTTTCCCAGATGAGTGTTACGTTTGCGCATTAAGGGTCCGCAATCAGTTAGGATGTGTAGAGGCGTTTCTTCCGTTATGGAACAAAACCGACACATCCTTGAGTTGCTTAGTCCCAGGATGGACATGTGCTTTTTAAGACAACAGTGTCCAGTTAGGGCTCTTGCCAGAATGCGTAATTTATTTTTACTTAATCCCAGGGTTTCTGAAGCGAATTTACGATCAAAAGTCCGGATTAAGGTTTTAGAATGTTTTAAGCCTGGTGTGTCAGACCGGATCTTAAGTGATTTATTGTGATAAAAAGTTTCAAGGGTAAATCGGAATGCCTACAATACCCTCGTGACCCGGAACCCATCTTAAAACGACCCTGTTGTTACATCCCAGGGTGTTTAAATGGTTCACGCAGTCTCAAACTAGCTTCGAGTTCACTAAGTTTGACCTCAGCGCTAGCAGTGCTGCTTGACTATCAGAGTTTATGTAAATTATATGGTTGACGTAGTGTTTTTGCAGATTGATTTCCGCACACCGAAGTATGGCGAAAATTTCTGCCTGGAAGATAGAGGTGTATCTACCCAAATTCATGCTAAGTTTGAATTTGGGGCGTTCCTCGTAGATTCCAAAACCTACGTCGAGGCCCATTTTGGACCCATCGGTATTCCATATGAGGCTTCCGACCTCACAGATAACATGGACAGGTCAGTCTTCTCTGGAGGGTAATTCCACTATATCGGGTGTCCGGTAATGAATGGATAACCTTGAAATGTCTTATAGTACAGCTTGTGACCGTTGTGAAAAAAATACGAAACATATCACAAGTAGTACCTTTGATATTTTTTTAAAGAAAAGTCGATTTTTTCTATCTTATTTTACTGTCTTGAACACTATGACTAAAAATGAATGATTTCTATTGGTTTTTTCTTGTTTTATTATTATACACTAACTGTGCTGATAGATAAAAAGTAAACATTATGAATAGCTTTTGCAGTTTTTATTTAAAAGTTTCGCAAATTAATTTATTTCTGAAAAACATGCAAAAAATTTATTATTTAAGCGAAGTTCAAACCTCTTGCGTATGAAAAAAATGTATGAATGTATGGGTGACCAATAATTTTACAATAATGTCGGTTTCGTGTAGATTTTATAATGGTATAATTTATAAATGTATCTTCCATAAATAGTGACTTATTGCCATTAATGTAGAAAAGGAGAAAATTTGACTAAGTAACTAAATTTGTAATATGGGAACATTTATTAATTTTTTTTTAAATGGAAAGAATATTAATAATGCTATAAACATTACTAATATTCCCCTTAACCACTCGTGGTAAGCTTAAATTGCTTGTTACGAGTGGTTTACGCCAGTAGTCAAATAGCGGATTCGAACCCACGATCTTTTTGAGTTCGCGGTCCGCGCCCTGCCATTAGGCTACTGTCGCTTCGAATTGTGTCTGGCCATTGAGGATAAATAAAAAACAATATTTAAAATTAAAATATTTTATTTTTCATTAATTTACAACAAATGTTCAAATTGTTTGCCTCCCACTCTTATGCATGCCCTACATCTTCGGATAAATGATCTTCTGAGCAGTCTTGTTTACCGTCGCTCGCATATTTTTGATGCGGCTGCTCTGATACGACTGCGTAGTTCGTCCAAAGACCACACAGGCTTACAGTATACTTCCTCTTTCAGATAGCCCCAGTAAAATAAATCCAATGGATTTAGATCCGGTGCACGTGGAGGCCACAAAATTGGCCCTAGACGTCCGATCCATCTGTTTGGGTATCTGCTATTTAAATATACACGAACCGGAACAGCATAATGCGCAGAACAACCGTCATTTTGCAGCCAATACGATTCCCTCAGCTCCTCGGGAACCAGACTACCGCGTATTTATAAGAGTCCACGGTTGTTACTCCGAAGGAAGAATGCCGGGTAGTGGTGTCGGTGGTGCTACCGCTGGAAGAATCGCTCGTCCTGATGTAGAAGACGTGGTGCTTGAGGAGATTGAAAACGATCCTTCAACCTCTACGCGAGCAATAGCTCGACGCACAGGTGTTGGAAAATCGACCGTACACGATATTTTAAAGAAAAACGAATTCCACCCTTACCACGTCACACGCGTGCAAACTCTCCAACCAAGAGATTATCTCTCAAGAGTGCGTTTTTGCTGGCAAATGCCGGCAAAGATGAAAGAAGACCCGCAATTTTTTATCGTCGTAAATGTCACCAAACGCAAAACAAGTCCAAATCAGTAAGCAAAACGAATAGTCCGGTAAAATAGCCAAGTGGTCGTTTTAACACTGATTTAAATAATTGCAAACGGAGACAAAATAAATACATGCGAAGTCGAGCAAGTCGAGTGACGCACTAAGTTCTCTTTTACATTTAGCTCTTCTCTCTCCCACTTACCCAATTCAGACCCCTCTTTGTCTAACACAAAAGACAGCAGGTAGCAAATATGAAGGTCACACGACCCATTTCACGCTAGTAAAGTAACCATTTTAACATTTAAATTGGTTATTTTATTACATTTAAATAAGTTAATTTCTAATACTTAATTTGGTTTCAATTTGTTAAAAAATAGCTGTTTTCATGTATGATCAACTCCTGATGTGTTTTTATTAATCCCCAATGATCAGACACAATTCAATTTAATAAATGTTCCCATATTACAAATTTAGTTACTTAGTCAAATTTTCTCCTTTTCTACATTAATGGCAATAAGTCACTATTTATGGAAGATACATTTATGAATTATACCATTATAAAATCTACACGAAACCGACATTATTGTAAAATTATTGGTGACCCACACATTCATACATTTTTTTCATACCCAAAAGGTTTGAACTTCGCTTAAATAATATTTTTGCATGTTTTTCAGAAATAAATTAATTTGCGAATTTTTTAAATAAAAACTGCAAAAGCTATTCATACTGTTTACTTTTTATCTATCAGCACAGTTAGTGTATAATAATAAAACAACAAAAAATCAATAGAAATCATTCATTTTTGGTCATAGTGTTCAAGACAGTAAAATAAGATAGAAAAAAATCGACTTTTCTTTAAAAAAAATATATCAAAGGTACTACTTGTGATATATTATGTTTCGTATTTTTTTCAGAACGGCCATAAGTTGTACTATAAGACATTTCAAGGTTATCCATTCATTACCAGACAACCTGTATAATTTTTATCAACAGAATGTAGTGGACGCATGATATCTGAGATCATGCATAAGACCGGTGATTCCTTAATTGAGTCGAGCATGGATCTCAATCTGTAGGAGAGCAAGCTCAGACCGCCCTGGGCGTTAATCCTATACAAACTAGCCCTCGCCTCCTTGTCTAGATAAAGATCAAGGAGCGTTAGGCATAGAAGTGCATTAAGAGCCGCTCCAGGCGATGATCGCATAGCTCCAGTTGCCATTAAGCAGGCAGTCCGTTGTAGACTAGTCTGTCCGCAGTCGTCTTTTGGTTGGCCTTCTTACACCAGACAATAGAGGCGTAGGTTACAATCGGCCTCACTATGCTGCTGTACAGCCATAGGACCATACTGGGACGCAAGTCCCAGTTGTTCCCGAACAAACGACTGCACGTACCTTAAGCAATTTTTGCCTAACGTATGCCACGTTGCTAAGGTGAGAGTTCCACGTTAGTTTTTGGTCGATGTTACGCCCAAGTACTTAACTTCCGTGGAAAATGGTACTTCTTTACCATTAAGTTTTGGTTGGACTAATTTTTTCAACTGTCTCTTTTTGGTAAAAGGTATTATCTGGTTTAAGAAATTTATTATCTCAAGAATTTTACATTCACTTATGAGACTTACACATCTTCAGCTTAATATAAATTTGGTTTGGGCTATTCGTACAAGGTAATAATGCAAATTACAACAAAAACTACCGAAGACATACAAAACTCAATGTAGGTGGTTTTAAAAAATTTGTTTAGCGACAGCAATGGCTCGTCAGACTTCGTGCAAATTCGGCCGCCGACTTTTTAATGTCGATTTACACAGATAAGCATTACTGGATGTGACTCGCATAAACTAAGTGTTATTATTAGTATGGTAGATTAGTTTTGATAGTTAAGAAAAATCGGATTAAGTGTCATATATGATAATTTATATCTTTAATGAGCTGTTGTAATATTTATATTATTTATTATTTCGAAGTAACTTAAATAGTTAATGTTTTTATTGTATAAGCAGATGTTAACTTAGATATTTTGTATTTATTTATACCAGTTATTGAAACATGAAATTATTCATATTTTTTATATATATATATATATATATATATATATATATATATATATATATAATATGTAACGTAATTAACGCACACCCTCAGACACCCCAGTTAGTATATTATGTTATAATCATAATACATATACTGATTTTTATTTAAACATTTGTATGCACTGATTATTTATCAAATTAGTTATACAAATTCCGGAAGAATGTTGTGGTCACAGTACAATTACGCAAAAAACGAAAAGACTTTAACGTGCTTGAAATAAAGTTCATTTTTCTTTATTTTCGCTAAACTGCATTCTTAAAAGTCTTATTGCCTTAAGTTACGGTCCATTTCAGTTTGTTTTTACTGTACAGATTTAGTGTGACTGTAGTTGTAGTAGTTTTAGTAATTTTTGGGATAAAAAATTACCTATATTAAAAATGATAGGAATCGATCCAGTAAACGATTCTGAACAAACTACTGTCTCAAAGTGCGTTAATTATGTTACATATTGTGTATATATATATATATATATATATATTTTTTTTTTTTTTCAGAATGGGTCCCACATATATGCAATAAATGAAACCATATACTTGTTATCGCCTTTGCTGACGATATACAAAAAATGAACGTAATCGGTCCAGTAATTAGGTCAAAAAGTAGAGTTTTAATTTTAAGCAAATTTGAACTCTCTATAGAATTGGGTCAGTAATGATTAATGTTATTAATTCCACCAAACTATTGGTATTGCGACATATCGACAGCGGTGTCTTTTGTCGGCGTCCATAAACAAGCGGCACGAGGCACGCGACGTACTTCAAAGGCGACAGCACAAGTGCGCGCGCGCCTTTGTCGTAGAGTAGGACACCAGTTGTCGACGATTAGCTTCTTTCAAAGGGAGTAATAATAGATAAACAAAAAAAAAATGGTTAGCTTTAAACACTTAGGGTATGGTTTTTTTAGAATAATCGTGTTGTTATGATAATTCTAAAAACACTACGACCTAAGTATTTAAAGCTAAACTTTAAAGCTTTTTTGTTTAAGTGTGTTCTTGTAGATTTAGAGATAATAAATTATTTTAACATGCTAAAAAACCCATAAAAACAACCAATTAAAAAGTCATACATACTTACCCGTTTCCCAGGAAGTTACAAATCGGTAGTTTCGTAAGTTCAATTGTATAAAAATAAACCTTTTTTTTTTAACAATCAATAACTTGTAGATTGTTATCAAATCAAAAATCAAAATTACTTGTATTCAAATGTAGTAGGTAAGTAAGTGTAAAAAGAAAAGTATCGATAAACGATGATTGCACCTTGTGGCCGCCCTATTTATTACTTTTATTATTTTCGCCATTTTGGAATTTGGAAATTCGGCTTCCAGTTCACGCGCAATTCTCCCAGAATACAGGTGTGTTTCGCTGCCTACACGCATCGCAATTATTTATCGTAAGATAATTATCGTATTATCGTAAGATAAATACAATTAGTCGAACAATTCTTTTACGGTGAAATAGACACTTATTAGGTAATTGACTTTGTGTGTGTAAATAGTGTTTTTAAGTACGTTTATTTTTATTATTTTTTCACTGTGATATTGACACTACTTGACTTTTGTGTATACGTTTTGGCGGCGGTCACTCTTCCAAGGGGTCAAGGTACGTTGTCTAAACAGAGTGTTCACTTTTACTGAATTTATTTTAATATTTATTTTGTTTGAAAATTTCACTTTTTTATTTTACGGGTTTTAATTTAATATTTAATTTTTCTACACTTCTACGGACTAGTATTACTTGTGGTTTCATTTATTGCATATATGGGACCCCATTCTGTATATATATATATATATATATATATATATATATATATATATATATATATACTCATATGTATACATATATATTTTTATATATTATTTATATATGTATAAGTGTGCTTACTCTTTCAATATGTGATACTTAAGTAGTCTTTTAAATGTGTGCATTGATTTTGAGTCTCTTATATCTTTACGTAATTTGTTATATATTTGGGAACCTTCATACATTATACATACATTTTTTACCGAAATTTGTTCGCGGTGTTATTAATTCAATATCGTTGTTTCGCCTAAGTTTCATTTTGTGTAGTTTTATTCTTTTTGGTAGAGTTGTATTCGTGTGTATATCTTTTTTTTAAATTTTCCGAATTAGTATACAATTTTGGTACATGTTTATGATATGTAATATACGTTTGTGATATGTTTATTACATTAATTTGTTTATAAAGTTTATCTGTCGGTGCAAGATAATCGAAATGAAATAATACTTTTAATAATTTATTTTGGCCAGTTTGTAATATTGCTATATTAGTTTAGGCTGCATTACCCCATATTTCTACTAAATAATCGATTTGTGGTTTAATAATTGTATTATAAATCGTATACGGACAAAACAGATCCGGAACCAATGGAAGAAGAAGCAGATACAGATGAAGAAGAAGAGTATGCATTATTATACGTTAAATGACTTGACTTACGGGGGGGCATACGGTTCACCTGATGTTAATTGACTACCGCCGCACATGACCAACTGCAACACCAGGGGAATTGCAGGTGCGCTGCCAGCCCTTTATAAAGGAATATGTTCTTCTTGAAGGTCCCTAGGATATATAGGTCCGGAAAAATCGCCGGTGGCAAACTATTCTACAGAGAGTCGTATGCGGAAGAAAACTCCTAGTGAAACGTACAGCGGTAGACCGCCGAGTTTCCAGATGGTGTGGATGGTTTTTAGTTTAGTTTACGACGGGCTGTTTTCCGCAACTCCACGTCTTAGCGCGTATTTTGCGGGTGGGCAGGAATAATGAGGTTATTCGAGCCATGATATTTCCCCCAAGAAATTCAACAGTCATTTGATGTTGCAAACAACTTCGGGGAGCGATCCCGGCGTGTCGAGGTGTTCAGCCCTGTATGAGGCGACTTCTGGACATGTCAGCAACACGTGAGCCGCCGTTTCTTTCTCTCCCATGCATGGCTATCAGTAACACCTATGGTAAACAAATGTTTGTTAAAAGAGCCATGTACTGTGATAGCACTTGTTACTATCCTGATCTGTGGCTTGTTCAGTCTCATTAGAACCTTGTTTAGACGACTGTTTATTTCAGGCAGGGCCTCCCTAGCTTGTCTACAGTCTACTAAATTTTTGCAAAGATGTGGTGTGGATGGTATCGCGATGGCGATGCGCCACTCGCCCTATCTTCCGCGACTCAAACAGGGCCGCACCGTTGATGCGGTGGTGATGGGGCTGCGGGGGGAGAGGATTGTCGGTATTGCGAGGCGCCGCTCTCCCTATCCTCCGCAGCTGAATCTTGGTTGGCGGCGGAGCCATAGACCAGATCCGCCGCTGGGGTCGGGAAGGCTAGTACTTCTAAGTGCTCGTTTTTAGTGGCCCCATGGCCTTCGCGCATCGGACGCGGGGGCGTCTGTTGCGCAGATGCAATTGGAGGCCGTGGAGGAAGGCGTGCCATGTGTTCTGGTGCGCCTTACTTGGGAAGGAGAACGGGGAGGAATATTCCTCTCCCGAGGAGGTGCTGCCATGGGGCGGCAGTCGCTGGTAGGGCCGCGGAAGTGTGCGAAAGCGTTCCCGTAGCCCTGTCAATATGCGACGAAGGTGGAACACCATGGGGTTTTAGTCGGTGCGAGTCCGACATAACCCGTCCTTGCCCCCGCGAGGCGGGTATGCGTAGGCATTTCCCCATGTTAAAAAAAAAAAGGGCACTCCCCGTGATTGATGCGAAAGAAAATGCAAAGAGATGCAACATCTCTTCGCAGCGCCAGTGAATCGAGGCTGTTAGTTTACAACGGACTGTTTTCCGCAACCCCTCGTCTTGGCGCGTATTTTGCGTGTGGGCAGGAATATTATGAATTATTCGATATATGCTCTGCACAGGGGATTATCTGTAATATTTATAGTAAATATATGTTTGTTAAAGGAGCCATATCCTGTAATGGCACTTGCTATCCTTATCTGTGGCTTGTTCAATCTCATTAAGACTTTGGTTATATGACTGTTAAATTCTGTCAGGGCTTACCTAGCTTACAGTCTACTAGATTTTTCCAAAGCTGAGTGTGTTGATTAGTAAAGTTTTTACGTACCAGTGAATGTACATTACCAAAAGGGATCGATATGATCGATTCCGGCCCTATAACGGACATAGCCGAACATCTGCTGTGTCGTTGCGCCTGAATCCACTGTGTCCCTTGATCCATTGCAGAGTCAAATTGTTGTGTTTACATACCTCATTTAGTTGTTGATGGCATTCATGTATTGGTCCCAAGTTCGCCATATTGCAACTCAGAGCTTGTAGTGTCGCCATACTGTTGGTCAGTATTATGATGGGGAAATCTTTTACCTTCCTAGCATCTATTGCTATGACCGCTTGGATGATACCCATACATTCTGCCTGAAAGACTGTCTTGTGGGTACTCAGCGGTGTACATATGTGGATAATGAGGTCTTCCGAGAAAGTTTCAGATCATGTGTTTCATGTGTTTTAGAATCATTTGTGAAAACTCTAAGCTCTTTTGGGTTTATTCCTCCGGAATGGTTGGTTTCATTTAATTGTATTATATTTCTTATCAAACACAAATTGTTTAGGGATCATCTTATCATACTTGGCTTGTGAGATAGGAATTTTTGAATAAATTCTATCAATTATACCTGTATTAGGGTCTCTACTCTTACTCCAAAGATTTCGGGTCGTAAGTCTAATGGCAGCTACAGTCGCTTCTTGTATGTGTAGGTGATGCGGGGCTGGCTCCAGCATAGCCTCCAAGGCTGCTGTTGGTGTAGTCCTTATGCAGCCTGTGGAAGTCATAAATGCCAGTCTCTGGTAATGCTGAAGCCTCTTTATAGTGGTGGCTTCATTCGTTTCGGTCCACCATACCAGAGCGCAGTATGTGATCATAGGTCGAATTACAGTTTTTTACAGCCACAGTATATTTTTTGCGTCAGACCCCATCATTTGCCGATCATGTTTCTGCATTACCAGGAAGTTATACTAGCCTTGTTGATTTTGTTTTCTATGTGTTTATTCCAGTTGAGCTTACTGTCCAAGGTAAGACTTAAGTATTTTTATAGTTTTGTGCTGAAAAGACTTGGCAGATGATAATAATTATCATTATTCTAATTCTTCAGCATCTATTTTTTGTGAACATTACTAAAACGATGTTATTTGGATTGACTGTTAAGTCGTATTCTTTGCACCAACCTTTGGAGAGCCGCTGGGGTCAGGTCGCGCAATATGCTTGCTGTTTTTCCCGAGACCAATATTGTCAGGTTATCTGCATAACCATTTGTATAGAAGCGGTTGTCATTTAATTTGCTGAAATAGTTCATTTATCACCATAATTCACAGGAGGGTGTAAGAACCCCACACTGCGAGCAGCCTCTCGTTATTTGGACTGCTTGGGATTTACCAGCAATCTATTGTTCGTGAACTGAGCATGCTTACTACTCAGTCAATCAGTGCCGGTTCGACTCTATGTCTACGTAGTGCAACATTTATGCTGGTGACGAGAGAGTTCGTTCTGTCAAAAGCGTCTTCTATATCTATGAATGATCCTAGACATATTTCTTTGTTTAGGATAGCCCTTTCAATCTTTGTTTTTATTATAGGTTTTTATTACCCGGTGAAGTGCCGATTTGCCTATATAAAATGCTATAAGCTATTGTTGCTTATCGTGTAGTGCTCATTAGCGCCGACCCCCTTCATTCCATTTCACACATCCTTTCCATCGTCTTTAGGAGAAAAGATGAGAGGCTAATGCGTCTATAGGATATTAGGAGCGGCGAGTTTAGTTGCGGGGAGCGGGAGACGCGCGGGAGCACTTCGCACTTAACTCGCCGAAAAATGGCTCGGCCGGCTATCCCGTTCAACTTAATCGTTCACTTGCTACTTAACTCGCTTATTGCCGTTCAATGTTTGTTTATTTAACCTTTGCATTGCATCACCACCACAAACCAGTTTTTTTTATCATCAATATTCAATGTGACCAATTTTAATAAATATCGTGAAATAAAACCTTATTTTATCAAAACTGTATCAACTTTAATAGACTTACCAGAAGATACTGTTTGTTTACTACTGACTAGAAATATATGTATGCAGTTAAATAATGCTATGTTAAAAGCGATTCCGCACCCCGAGATAAAGTTAGTTGCTAAAGATTCCTTGGATTGTTCAAAATGTATGATAATGAAAGCCCGGGCGTGTTTACAAAAATATGAAGGTGATGCGTCGATGACTGCTGGACTGGAAGAAACTATAATCATTAAAGAGGGAGCTAAAGTAATGCTTAGGAGAAATATCGATGTTAGTTTAGGTTTAGTGAATGGGTAATTAGGCGTTGTACAAAAAGTGAGGTGGGACCCGGAAGACCAAACAAAGCCTAAACAATTGGTAGTAAAATTCGCTAATAATTTGATTCACGAATTATTGCCTATTAAGTCAAAATTTGAGATCATACCCCGGGCGTACGTGTACAGGGAACAATTCCCAATCTGTGTGGCGTATGCCCTAACAATTCACAAGAGCCAAGGTCTAAGTCTAAAAAATGCCCTCATGGACATTGGCGCCTCCATATTCACTTGTGGCCAAGTTTACGTGGCGCTTTCACGAGTAACCAATCTTCATGGGATGCACCTCATAAATGTTGACTTCAAGAGAATAAAAGCTCAAGCTTCAGCGATCACCGAATACAACCGGCTTAGGCGTAAATACCGCGCCGATCTTTCAGATTTTAAACCGTCTAAACCGTCTAAAAGAATAAATAATGAACGCGAATGGGCAATACGAAAAACTGTTGCTACTGTACAAGAATCAGAACCGGAAAAAAAGAAAAGAAAGATTTGTAATAATAAAAAAATTACTCCTAAAAAGAAAAAGAATGTGTCGAATAAGAAAATCTAATAAAATAAATCAATGTGCCCATGTTTCTACAAAAAGAAGTGAAATCCCACCAAAAACATTCTGTAAAAAACTAGCCAAGTCTCGATGGAGCTGCTTGTTTATCTCTAAAAAGTAATGAAATCTAGACAAAGTCGTGTCAAGTCTAAGCTTCCTTACTGCGATTTCTTTATTATTATAGTTAATGTTGTGTGACTTGGCCGTTGAAGGGTACACAAGGGTACAAAACCAGGTACTACATGACACCCTTGCATCAATCTGTCGCCAGAACCGCTACCCATTGACCAACCAGTCAATTGTATATTTATATATATATATATATATATATATATATATAATATGTACGTGTATATATATATATATATACACGTACATATTATACTGTTTTTATGTATAAGTGTGCTTACTCTTTCAGTATATGATACTTAAGTAGTCTTTTAAATGTGTGCAATGATTTTGAGTTTCATATCTCTAGGTAATTTGTTATATATTTGGGAACCTTCATACGTTATACATTATTTACCGAATTGATTAAAACTACTACGAACAAATTTCGGTAAAAAATAATGATTTCTTATATTTACGCGAACACTACACATTGATTAAAACTACTTTTACGGATTTTATCGCGTTTATTTTACTTTCAATTACTCTTATTTTTAATTCCCGACGTTTCGGGGTGCTGGAAAGCGCCCGAAAAGAAAACAGGACGGTAGTTTTCAATATTGCTTTTGTCACCTTTTTTGTAGATGGGTATCATTTCACATTGGAAACTTTCTACTCGTCAGGAAATTTTGCAGTTTTAATTGATTTATCGAAAAGGAATTTAAGTGGGAGAGTTAAATATTTATAAGTTTTTTTTAATAAAGTAGGGTGGGATGCCGTCCGGTTCAGCACCTTTATTAGAGTCAATTGACTTTAATACTTTCTCGACGTCTCGCTCTGTAATTTCAACATTGCTTACAATTAATTGTGGATCGCAATCTCCGAGATCCGGTTGCGTTGAACTGTCAGGGGGAGAGTAAATCGAAGAAAAACGTGTTGCAAAAAGATTATAAATTTCTTCACTACCACGCGCAACCTTGTCGTCCAAATACATCTCAGACGGTAAGTTGGAAAGACCTCCACGTAAGGATTTGACATATGACCAGAATTTTTTTGGGTTTTTAATGAGAGCATATTCAGTGTTTTTTTAAATATGTATTGTAGCAAGATGACATTAATGACTCTACGCGTTTTTTAGATAAGTTCAATCTTATCTCTAAGATTCCGGTAAATCTTGTATCTTGAACGAATTCCTATTTCTTTCGGCTATTAATTTTATAAGGTTTCTTGTGAACCAATCTGGATATTTCGAACTACGACGTTTAGTTCTGGGTACAGTTGATTGAATAACATCATATATAAGTTGATAAAATTTTGAAACAGTGATGTCAACGTCATCCAGATCCAACAGTTTTTTGACCCAATCGATATGACTTAATTTACTTTTTACAATTGCATAATCAGCTTTTTTGTAATTATACGTTGCAAATTGCTTGTTACGTAAAGAGTGATACTTATACAGTGTGTCTGGTCACGACCTAGCGATAATTAAAAGTTACAAAATATACCTAATTTCATCGACGAAAACACCCATATATAGGGGTCTACGCCCCCTCCTGTCGGAATGGCCGCCATTTAATTTTTTTTATTCTTGTAGATACCTCTGCCAAAAGATGCAGATTTCTCTGGACAGAGAGGTCCTACAGATGTAAAAAAAATGTTATTTAAAAAGGTAAAAATAGCATCTATCAAATAAAAATAAAAATTACGGTAAGTTTTCCCTACAAAAGATCTTAAAACATTTACAATGCTAATTTAAGTAAAAAAAATTGACTATATTTTTTATTTTTCTTAACATATTTCAAAAACTAGCACATTGATACTAAATTTTTTAATACTGTCCTAATACTTAAGGATATTACTTACAAATTGACATTAAAATTATTGTTCTTAATTGCATAACTCGAGAGTTAGGGCTGTTTGAATATGACCCTTTTGCGAGGGTCATGTATGTAGAGCCTCATATGAGCGCTATTAATTTTCGATAATGGATTAAATAAAAATACACTATAACTTTTAAGAAACTTTTAATGGCATTAAGTACTATTATTAATTTAATAATAATTCAAAATGTCCACCTCTATTCTGTAGACAGGCTACTGACCTTACAGCCATTTGTTGTGTGGCCCTTGATATTAAGACTATGTCGGATCTTATGTCATCCGCAATCGTCATTATTTTGTCGAGCAGTTCTTGTCTGCTATTTGGGACTGTAGCATAAACCCTCTGCTTCATCCATCCCCATAAAAATAATCCAGAGGTGTTAAATCCGGAGAGCGAGGTGGCCAAGCTACCGTTCCACCACGTCCTATCCATGGTGAATAATTTTCATTAAGAAAAGCTCTCACAGCACGTGCGTAGTGAGCTGGTGCACCGTCCAACTGTAGCCACAAGCACCTTCGGTTGATCACTGGTAATTCCTCCATGATTTCTCTAAATGTGTTCCTTAGAAAATCTAAAAATCTTAGGCCATTCATTGTATTTGGTAATTCAATTGGTCCAATTAATTTGTCATCAATCATAGCCGCCATCACATTTACTGAAAATTCATGTTGAAATTTACTGGGCCTTACTGCATTTGGATTTTCTTGCATCCATAAATGCTGGTTTCTATGGTTTATAATACCAGCTCTTGTAAAAGTCGCCTCATCGGTCCACATGATTTTTTTTACAAAATGTCGGTTGACGTCGCACACAACCGTTGAGCCACGAGCAAAAAGTGGGTCGCACAGCATAGTCTGGCTCTCGAATATCTTGTACGCGACGAAAATGGTACGGATGCATGCCTTCGCGTTTTAAAATTTTCCACACAACCCATTTTGACAAATGCAGCATCATTGCTATTCGCCTTACACTGAGCCTAGGATCTCGGTAAATTAATTGAAGAACTTCTTCTTCTGCTTGCACTGACACTATGCGGGAGCGTTCATTTGGCGGCCTTTGGATGCCATATTGCGACAATCTTAAGTGAATGTCACAATGAATGTGACAAAAGTTTGTCGACTGGGTGTAGGCCGGTCGGGATACCTCTGACGATACATTCGTACGGCGGCAGCAGCGTACATCTGGCATACACGAAATGCATGTCAGCTATGTGATGAGACGAATAGTTAGACATGTTTTTATCCGAAAAGTACGTAGTCACTGCAAACTACAACAAACTCGGCAGAATATCTCGGTGAAGGAATAGCTCAGAAAACGGAACGGAATAGTAGCGATCGCAACGCAGAGCGGAGGACAACTGATCTAACAAACATTTATCTTCGATACCTGCGCTGGTCAAACATGATTTTTTGTCCTACTTATTCATCGCCTAACAATAATACAAATCATTTTCCGTCCTTGTCACATAAACCCTATTCAATGTAGCAGGTAGCTCTACATGGGTTTGGGACCGTCGCAAAAGGGTCATATTCAAACAGCCCTAACTCTCGAGTTATGCAATTAAGAACAATAATTTTAATGTCAATTTGTATGTAATATCCTTAAGTATTAGTACAGTATTAAAAAAATTAGTATCAATGTGCTCGTTTTTGAAGTATGTTAAGAAAAATAAAAGAAATAGTCAATTTTTTTCACTTAAATTAGCATTGTAAATGTTTTAAGGTATTTTGTAAGGAAAACTTTCCATGATTTTTATTTTTATTTGATAGATGCTATTTTTACCTTTTAAATAACATTTTTTTTACATCTGTAGGACCTTCCTGTCCAGAGAAATCTGCATCTTTTGGCAGAGGTATCTACAAGAATAAAAAAAAAATGGCGGCCATTCCGACAGGAGGGGGCATAGACCCCAATATATGGGTGTTTTCGTCGATGATATTAGGTATATTTTGTAAACTTAAATTATCGCTAGGTCGTGACCAGACACACTGTATAAACTGAACCATATCGACAGAGCTGGATGGTGTGAATCTAATTTGTAGAGCGGATTAATACAATTATCGACTATTATACTGTCTAATTTACTTAGGACGAGATCTAAGATACGACTGTTATGGTTTGTAACATAATTAAACTGAGCCAATTATTTAACGACATAAAGCTACACTGATAATTTAATGGAGTCAAGTTACAACATCCACTTGAATCTTTATTCCAGTCTATAAATCCGAGGTTGAAATCACCTTAAACAATCACATCACCGGAATGAGATAAAATCACATCACTGCAGTTGTCGATAATAGGTTCGAGTGACGACATGGTTATTGGTGGTGGTATGTAAATGGCACCAATTAAAATCGCTTTATCCGTCGAAATATTTACTGATATCAACAAATCCTCTCCAGTGCTATCATAGTGAAACATTCTCTTCGAGTGGTACTTAACGGAAACGGCGATCAAAACGCCTCCGCCACCTTTTCCGGCCAGGCTGGTTGATTGGCGATCTCTACGGTATACATAATAGTTGTTGCTAAATAGCTCGTCATCGTAAACGCTGTCATCCAACCAGGTTTCAGTCCCAACAATAACATCGTAGTCTCCCAACAACGTTGCAAGTCTCAAGTCTTTAGTTTTAGTTTTCAGGCCTATGAAATTTTGGTAATAAATCTTTAAGGTAGCCATTTTTATGCGTTAATCAATTCCCGTTAAAAATGTCCAAGTATTATTATAGTGTGTTTAGGTTATCGTAACACTTTATTTGTTTTGCAGGGGGCTGGTCATTTTTTCTAACAAAAATGCGGCCATTACGGATCCAGACGAAATCGTATTGCTTTTCTCGAGCAACTTGACGAGTCCGCGCGTGTAGAGCTTTAAAATACGGCGCTAGGTGTTCGGAGACGAAAATAGGCGACTTGTTTTCTATATAACCAATATGTCCTGTGTTTAGTTTATTGGATGCGTTCTTTTTATTAAATTATGTTACCGCTGCTAGTATCTCATCACGAGTTTTTTACTAAAGGAAGTTTTATAATAATTGCGCGGGGCCTCTTATTTGTGTCGTTCATCTTCCTAACTCTGGTACAGGTAGCTGTTTCGATGAGATCGGTAGGAATAGATACAGTATTGCATATTTGTTTGGCAACATTAATTAACTTCTCAGTCTTACTTTCCAGAGCACCATTCACTTCAATATTCGTCTCACGCGAGTATTGCTCAAGTAAAACAAGTCAATTTAATAATTCGTTCACTTTTGTATGTAAGTTGCTGTTTTCAGCTGAAAGCGACTTTATGTGCTCTTCCGACGTTTTTAATTCTTTTTCATTCTATCATATTCCGCACTTAAAAATTCAAGCCTGCTTTTGATATCTTTTAAGGAACTTAACTCCTCTTTTATAGTTCTTAAATCCATTTTTATACATGACTCCTCTATAGCTTGATTTAAAAAAAATTCCATTGATGATTTAATTTCTGATCTAATTGTTAGCATTAAGGATTCATCTGCGGGTTGTGTAGGTGAACTCGCCTTCTGATTACTAGGTAGTTGAGGTTTTTTACGCTATGTTATGTAATCATTGTTAGGAGTACTAATTTCCTGCGACGAATCACCACGGTCGCGCGGGCCCGTTCTGGACTGAATGGGGGTGTTTAAATTGCCACCTTTTCGCGCTTTATTCCTATAACCAGGGCAGATCCATTTCTCTTTCTTGTCTTTCTCCAGCAGCATAAAGCGTTGGTGAGAGATATTAGCGCAAACTGTGTCATATATATCTTTGCAAAGTGAACATGTTACAAAATCCTTATTAGTTATTTTGTTTAAACATCCCGCGCACAATTTTGTTTTTGAAGCCATAGCACCATAGGTATTTACCGTGTGTACGTTAGTTGTTGGTTCCTTTAGCGAAACTGTTTTTTCGGAGTGCTTTCGCTTAAAGTTAATGGCAAAGTAAGACGGTCTGACACTAGGAGTACTAGGCGCACATAAACAAGTATTCTTAAATAAATCAAAATTATTATAATTGCAAAGTAAGAAGGTCTGACACTGACTGGCTCTAACAGGACTGACCAAAAAGAGCGTAGCTAAGAAGATGGCCGCTACGAGTTGCGTAGCAGATGGTCAGTGCGAGGCTGGACGGTGCGTGCGTAGCCGGCTCAGCAATGATTGGTCGCCGCGATATTGTGATGGCAGTTGGGCGGGGCGCTGCTTGTTGTTTGTGATATCGCGCTTCGCAGGTGACGTCACTAACTGAGAGCTCTATTTACTTTGTACGCTCCTATTTTTTAATATAATTAAAAACTGTTTTAAATTTAACTTAATTTTTAAAATAAAATGACGATAACTTGAATACCTACGTGTGCTCGCTGCCGAGGTCCGAGGGGAAGGATGGTTTTGGCTGCATTACCCCATATTTCTAATAAATAATCAATTTGTGGTTTAATCATGATATTACAAATCGTATACCGTACAGAAACTGGAAGACAGCGCGCAATAAATACCCTTTATCATACCCATTAGAGATGTCAGCTTGGATTTGATTTTTAGAATGTGCGGGAGCCAAGTTAAAATAAGACCTAGATACTTTTCTTGATCCGCTTTATTAATTTTTATGACATTAATCATCAACGGACTACAGTCATCAATCGTTTTGTTTTTTACAGCGAAAATCATATAACTGGTTTTGGTTGTGTTTATCGTCAAAAGATTGCTCTGTGACCATTCGTTTAGCGAATCCAAATCATTTTGTGTTTCTGATACAATAGATCCGATTGAGTGACCATAACAAAAAAGACACGTATCATCAGCGTACATGTATCTTATTAATACTATTCATACATACATATACATAAACACTCACGCCCATCACCCAGAGGGGTAGGCAGAGACTACAGACTTCCATTTGGCACGATCCTGACACACCTCTCTCGTCTCCTTCACATCCATACACCTACGCATACATGCTCGTCGGTTAAGGGTACTTCTAATTTGGCCCGTTTTCAATAAATTGCCAATTTGGTCGATACATTTTCGCCTAGGACATCCCTTTCCGACTCTGCCATTCACTTCTGCAACATAAATTTTCTTTGTCACTCTTTCCTCATTCATTATTTCCACATGACATATCATAATACTGTTCATGTATATAAGAAATAGTGGGGCCCCCGAGATAGAGCCCTGAGGTACACCAAAAGCTACTGTTCTACAAGAACTTTGTGTTTTATCTATTTTATCTACTTGTTGGCGATTACTTAAATAAGATTAGAAAATAGCTAATGCACTGTTTGTTAAACCGATCTTAGCAAGTTTTTTATAATAACAGTTTAGCTTAACTTATGTTTATGTTTAACTTATAATAGCAGTAAGTTTTTTACAATTTTGTATAATAGCAACTCGTGGCTCACTGTGTCAAAGGCTTTTTTCAGATCTATAAATACACCAAGTGCAATTTTTTTCTTGTCTAAATTCAACTTTATTTTCGTTATGAGGTCTACTGTAGCGGATAGTGTATTTGATTTTGATTTAAAACCATATTGTTTCTAACTTAGGAAATTAATTGACGTTAAGAATATTTCAAGCCGATTGTAAATGATTCTTTCAAAGACTTTTGAGATTACCGGTAATACTGATATCGGACGGTAATTCCCAATGTCTAGTTTTGATCCAAATTTGTAGATTGGGGTTATTTTGGCAATTTTAAGACTATCAGGGAACACTCCAATCTTTAGACATTTATTAATGCATTCGGTTAATTCTTCTATTATAAGACTGAATATATGAAGATTGCTTTAGGACTAATACCGTCTAAGAAATTTCATCTACGGTTGTTGGTGCTAAGTGGCTAAGTTTTTGCGAGTTAAATCCAGAAGTACCCTCATTTTCATTATTGTAGCTTAAGTAAGGTTTTTTTATTTGATTTACTAAATTCGAGCCAACACTGGCGAATAATTCATCAAAAAATTCTCAGATTTCATCTGTATTAGTTAGTATCAGTCCATTTTGATCCTTCAACTTACTTGGGAATGTTGCTTCTTTCAATTTATTATTTGAAAGATTTATCAAATTCATTTAAATTATTAAACAAACTCCACATTTTTGCTGGTTTATTTTTACAATTTCTAAATGATTTAAAGTAGTATTTGGCTTTAGTTTTCTTTATATTTTCTGTAACTTTATGTCTTTTCTCTATAAATTTATTTTTGATAATAAGATTGTTGGGGTTCTGTTTATATTGTTTCTATAGGATATTTCTAGTATTTATTTCTTCAAATATTTCTTTATTTATCCAGTCTTGACGCGGTGGGTTTAAAATCTTTTCTTTAGCAATGATACTCTTTCTTATACTGTCTAACACCCTTTTTTGGAGTTTATCATACGATTTAGATTCATTCGTTTGTTTGTCATTTTGCATAATTATATGCAATTTTGCGTAGTTTAGAGCTTCATATGGTAATTTACTGGGAGGAGCTGGCTCATATTTTAACTCGATATATATATATATATATATATATATATATATATATATATATATATATATACTTCATTTATTTTCCTTAAGGTTAGTACATAGATGGTCAATAATGGTTTTAGTTGTTTCAGTTTCTCTAGTGCAAAACTTTGGGTCCATCTTATTTGTAATTTTGTAACCATTTTCTTGCAAAGTTTCTTTATAAGCAAGGGTTCCATGATCATTGGAAATTAGATTGAAATTAAAATCACCAATAATAATTGCTCTTTTACGTTTATATATTTGAGCAGAATATTCATTCAAAAACTGTTCCGAATCTGGTTTTCTATATACGGTTGCAATTCACTTCCGTTCAGTTCCGCGCGCGCATCTATCCGTGACGCACGTGTGATCGATTGCGAAATTGTGTTAGGAGTAAAAATGTCGAGTACAGTGAAGTGTGTTAGCTGTAATATCGTAATTGATGAGCTTCTGTCTTATGTACAGAATAAAATATCGATAGCTGACGAAGAAAGCTTGGTTAAAATTTGTGCATCATCTTTTACGAGTGAACAAATTCAAAAATCCCATACGTTATTATTTTAATCGGTACCGTCCGAGCTACGAAAAATTGTGCGTAAAGGAAAAGGAAAGGATTATCCTTTCCTGTATAACATACTCAACTTTTTTAAAGTCACGGATCCTGATAAGCTGCCTATTTTTATAGCTAGGGACCTTGAGAAGCTACCACCCAAAACTTTCGACCACTTAGATGTCTCCAAGTTTTTAAAAGATCTTGTACGTATATAGTCTGAAATTAAGGAGATTAAATCGACGTACGTAACGGTTGAGCAGCTAGAGGATTTAAAGAAAGAGTTATGTAATTTAAAAAATAACTCGCCACCTTTCACAGCGGCTAGGATCAACATCAAGAGAGGCACGTATCGTGACAGCGGCCCTATAGGGTTATCGCTTTTCTATGAGTCGACTGTTAATAGTAGTGAAGGCAAACCTAGCTGTGAACCTTCAACAGCTAAGGAGTATAGTTTAAAAAATATAAAAATTTACAAAAAGCAGTCTGAAGGCAGTAGTGAAACATTATCTGATGCAACATTTCAACAAACGCCTGGCTCAGTGACGGGTTGTCGCAGGGACGACGCGAACCGCGATGAGTCACAGCCTATCGTAAGTGACCGTAATCGGCTGTCGCCTAACCACCAGTCAGATGGCATTGGAACGACGGATAATGAGTCGTATGCGCAAGTGACTTTAAAGTCTAGTAATGAGTGGACAGTTGTTCAGAGGAAGGGAAAGAAATCCAAAAATCGCGTTGAAGGAAAATCAGGGATAGCTGTGGTAGAAGCGGATGAGATGTTTAGAGCAGCGGAAAGAAAAACTCCTCTGTTTATATCCAATGTGCATAAAATACTTCCGAAGCAGACATCGTTCGATATATCAACAAGATGACACAAGAGACAGTCAAGTTAGAAAAAATATCCATCAGGCGTCAATGTGACTACAACGCATATAAATTCTTCGTGGCACAAAATAAACTATCACTGTTTTTGGATGAGAAAATATGGCCACAAGGGATAATTTTCCGTCGCTTTATTAATTTCAAACTAAAGCGTAAAACTGAAACTTCTGGTAAAGAAGACGGCGCCACAAATTTAAATAAATAAATAATGGATAATAATACATACAGATTTGTTACTTTTAATTGTAAAAACGTGAAACGCTCCATAGATAACATACGCGATCTTTGTAAGAATATGACATTATAGCATTACAAGAGACATGGTTATTCACAGAGGAAATTGATTTTCTGAGCATCATAAGTAAGGATTTCAGCTATACGGGGGTGTCGGCGATGGACACAAAGGCGGGCCTGATAAGGGAGCGACCATACGGAGGTGTAGCTCTGCTGTAGCGTTTTTAACGATGTTACCGTTATTTAGTGTGATAACCCGCGTTTATGTGATATTAAAATAATTTCAAAAGAAAGGTCATTTTTAGTGATGTGCATGTACATGCCAACAGACGAGGCAGTCAACATGGTGGAGTTTAGGTACGGATTTACTTAGTTCGGTGAGTGCCATTGTAGACAGCTGTAGCATAGACTGTGTGTATGTACTGGGGGACTTTAATGCTCATCCCTATAAACGATTTTATAACGAATTATCGAGCTTTTGTATTGATCAAGAGTGGTCTTTCATTGATATTGATATGTTAGGTATATCATCTAATACGTATACATTTGTTAGTGATGTCCATGGGTCGAAGAGTTGGCTCGATCTCTTTCTGGTGACTAAAGCGGCGATAAAGTCCATACAAAATGTCTGTTATTTATGATGTGTTTTGGCCAGACCACAACCCACTTGTAATAGAATGTAATTTAAATATCGTTTCGCCTGTAAAATTACCTAACTGTATTAGTCAGAATCTAGTTTTTTGGGGGGAGAGGACGCCTGAACAAATAAACATATTATATCGGAATGAATGTCGTAAAAAGTTACGGCTCATTGACTACCCAAATGAATTGCATAAATGTAGCGATAACATGTGTTCTGATATTAGTCATACAATTGTTATTGATAATTTGTATAAAAATATTGTAATTGCTCTAAAGGCGTCCTCCGTAGTAGGACGTAACTGTAAAAAATCGAAAAATAAGGTAGTTGTGGGCTGGAACAGGCATGTTGCGGAAGCACATCGAAGGGCCAGGTTAAAGTTCCACCTGTGGGAGTGGCATGGTAAATCTACTTCTGGTAATGAGGAAATGTGTGAAGCTAGAAAAATATTTAAATCTCGCTTGAAGTGGTGTCAAGATCACGAAAATCAAGTTAAGATGGATATTCTAGCTTCACATCATTCGAAAAATGATTTTCGCTCTTTTTTGGAAACATACCAATAGGTTACAATGTAAACCGGGCCTGCCCGTGAGCATTAGTGGTGTAAGTGAGCCTGAGAAAATTCCCAACTTATTCGTAGATCATTTTGCAGTTAAATCTCCTCTTGGGGCTTCACGCTCGTTACTAAATACGGTGCATAACAAAGAAAAAAAAATAACTTTTACAATTAAAGAAATAGATCAGGTAGTTAAATCTATGTCTAGAGGTAAATCCCCTGGCCATGATGGGCTCAGAATCGAACATCTCAAGTTTGCTGGCCCGCACCTACGTAGGGTACTATATTTATTATTTAATCTCTGCCTAGAGCTGAACTGAGCCGTGGTAGCTCAGTGGTTAACGCTCGCTGTAAATATAACATAACGCAAGTAACCCGGGTTCGATCCCAGCCGGCACCAATGAAATTGTTAATTGCAATTTTAAGTGCTGATTTACCACGTGCTCGGCGGTGAAGGAAAACATCGTGAGGAAACCTGCATGTCTGAGTAATAAGAAAAAAAAATATTTCGAATACATGTGAAGTTTGTCAACACGCATTTGGGCAGCGCGGCGGACACTTCCTTGCCCTAAACCCTCTCAGAAATGAGGGGAGGCCTGAGCCCAGCAGTGGGACGTATATAGGCTGTAACTTTACTTTACTTTACTCTGCCTAGGACATGGATACATGCCCCCTGACATATGTACAGTTGTAGTGCCTATAGTGAAGAATAAAACAGGCGATCTCGCGGATAAAAACAACTATAGACATATATCGTTAGCAACTGTCATTTTAAGTGTTTGATGGTGTGCTTAATTCGCAATTAAATAAATACATAAAACCATACGACAGTCAATTTGGGTTCAGACCGAAATTGTCTACAAAAAGCGCGGTGTTGTGTCTTAAGCACACTGTCTATATGCGGCCTACGAAGACTGGTGAAGATTTGTGAAGCTTTCGCCCTCACACATGGTTTGACTTATAATGTAAAAAAGAGCCACGTCATGGTCTTTGAGACCGGGAGTAAGAGACATGACTTAGTACCATCAGCGTTTGGGTATAAATATCTTGGCCATGTTCTGACTCCTCGTCTCAGGGATGATGATGACATTGAGAGGGAACGGAGGGCGTTGTCAGTAAGAGCGAACATGATAGCTCGCAGGTTTGCACGCTGTTCAAGGGAAGTTAAAATAGCCCTATTTAGAACTTACTGCACGTCATTTTGACTGGCCTGTTGGTCCAGTGGTTAGTGAACCTGACTGCTATGCCGGAGGTCGTGGGTTCGATTCCCACCCAGGTCAAATGTTTGTGTGATGAGCACGATCATTTGTTCTGTGTCTGGGTGTAATTTATCTATAATATTTATGTATTTAGAAATATATAAGTATGTTTATCAGTTGTCTTGTACCCATAACACAAGCTCTGCTTAGCTTGGGACTAGATGGCGTTGTGTGATAGTTGTGGAATATTATTATAGTTGTGGAATATTATTATTATTATTTTACACGTGCAGCCTGTGGGCTAGATATACTCAAAAGGCTTACAACGCCTGCCGAGTACAATACAACAACGCATTTAGGGTGCTGCTGGGACTGCCTCGCTTCTGTAGTGTATCGGGGATGTTCGCGGATGCGCGAGTGGACTGTTTTTACGCGACCATGCGCAAGAGGTGCGCGTCTCTGGTGCGCAGGGTGCGGGGGGAGTAACAATAGTATTCTGAAAGTGATTGCTAGCAGGCTGGACTGCCTATACATGTGCCATTGTAGCGCCATATCGGATTGTGAAAATGGCCTTGTATTTTTTTTGTACTTCACATAATTATATATAATAATAATATTATGCTTACTAACATAGCTATAACTTTAGTTATAAGTAATACTAACAAAATATGAGCCTTGGTTGCTTGAATAAATGAAATGAAAAAAAAATCCATAGAATATTTTTCGAGATGAATCCAAAGGAAATGGTTACCATCCAAATATGTGTCATCACAAAAATCGATACACCACCACGTCTTCCTGTGTTTCTGAAATTATAGTAGTGGCTGTAGTTTGGGATCACAAAACGTTTTGCTTCCTCTTCAGATTTTATCCAAGTTTCAGTTAAATTAATGATGTTGAAAGTATTTTCAAACATTTTTAGTATGCATTGTAACTCATCAAACTGCCCTGGTGCGACACTGCTGCGTATGTTAGTATAGTATATTTTTAATGTTTTCTTATATGAGATAATGTGTTTGTAGTCGTCAACTAGTTGGTAAGTGTTTACGTTGTTATCCTCTTCTTTATGATTAGTATAATTTTCTATTGTGAGTTTTTTGTGAAACTTTTTACTATTTTTGGCACACTTTTATACTACTGAACATTTTATTGAAATATTTTCCTCTCTGTTATTCTATCATTTATCTCTTGAGTAAGCTCCTTTAAGTATAATTTTTGTTGTGGTGATTGGTTTGAATATATCCTTATTTTATCATCATTTAACTTTTTCTTGTTCTTCAATATGGATTTAGCGATATCTTGAGATTCAAAGAAAATTTTGATTGGATGATATTTACCAGATATATACTTACCAAGTCGTACAATTTTTTTCGGTAAGGGACAAGTTCCATCTTGTATCATATTTTTAATATTTTCATTACTTCTCCTTTGTCAAATTCCATTCTATGTTCTTTGTCCAGTGATGTACTTTCAGAGATTCCAATTATAACGATATTTTTGCTTTTATATTCACGCTCATTTATTTCGGCCATGATTTTTTCGGTTCCGTAAGATAGGAAAGATGTTCCTGTATTTGTTTTAAGGTTCTTAATTTCGGATTCAAGAAGCCAGATCTGAGTTTGAAATATCAGATTTTATTATTATGTTTATATAAACAATGCTATAAACATTACTAATATTTCCCTTAACCACTCGTGGTTAGCTTAAATTGCTTGTGTTACGAGTGGTTCACGCCAGTAGTCGAATTGCGGATTCTAACCCACGACCTTTTTGAGTTCGCGATCCGCGCCCTGTCATTAGGCTACTAACATGTTTTATTGTAGACTTCATCTCAGTAATTTGTTCTTTCAAGTCTGCTACATCTGAAGATATTTTTTCCATGAATTCCTTTTGGTTTGTGCAAATTGTAGTAAGCATCGACATGATCCGTGACATTTTGTTAGTCAATTCGCATACTTCCTTTTTTATCACTGTTATGTGTTCGTTTTCTTCTGGTAATTTTCTTTTATTACGAAAAGTGACTATTTTAGATTCATTAAGTTGTGAATCGCTAAGTGTATCTCTCAAGTCACTTCTTGTAGGCGAGCGTAGAATGTTCATTTTTATATCTGTCTATCCACAAGGTATGGTATGAATGACTCACGTGCTGTTTACTCAATACGCTCCGTCGTCGTAAGTATTGTCACAGTGATTCAACCGATTATAGCACTATTGTTATTAGTAATACGTTTGTATGTAGCCCGGTAGTTGAGATTAATATTTTGTAGAAAAAGCAACAAAAGTGAAAAGGCGCGAAAACCGTGAACATGCACGAAGCCCGTGAAACGGGCGCGAAAGCAATCCACATTCGCGGTTCACGCCTTTCACAGGTGTTCACGGCGTGAATATGTAGGGCGCCTAATGTATTGGCAAAAATTACCTTCGTATGCTAATGATATTGTAACAGTTTTTTTAGTGCCTGAAAACACGGATAAAACAACAGTTTCTAAAAACGAATCCTAGCTAGATCGATTTATTCGTTTAAATGTATTAATATTATATAGATAAAGACTTTGTATTTGTATTTGCAACAATAGCATCTAGAAGTAGCAATGTCGTGTTTAGTTGTTAATATCGCCAAACAATCTCTTTTCATTGACTTGGTCAAGCTTTATCATCATATAGTCAACAAACAAAATTTTATGAAATACCGCCATTTCACTTTCAATAATCGCCTAATTTATGATATTATAAATTCTAAGATATTATCAATACATATATAAAAATATTTTATTGAAACTATAAGGATAATAAGAGTTTTGTACTAATTGCAATTTTTATCAGTTTATTTATAGATAAAAAACTAAACACTAAAACTTTTTATTGATTAAAAATTTAACTTAGAAACATCGTTAAATTTATGATTTCCGATAGATGTCACTATTATATTTTTTAGAAGTAATTTGTTAGTATAAAATTTAATACTATCTACAAAAATGAAATAACAAAAACTAAAAATGTACATTAGAATTTTCAAATAAAACAACTATATAAATGCTATTATTATTTAATTTCTTAATGGAGGAAAATGTCATTACTTTTTGTATTTTATGTTAGATGGCACTGTAAGTGAATGCAACAATAATGTTATAGTTTGTCGGCGTAGTTCAATTTATAACACAACGGTTAAAACTAATGTTGGGCTTTTTTAAATATTTTATTTATTTTCATAGAACACATCAACCGTATAAAATAGAAATTAACGTCTCAAGGAAGGAAAATACTTAACCCTCCTTTTTTGAAGTTCTGTAATCGGATAAAAAGTTGCCTATAATTAGCCCCGGGTCCCTAACTACCTATACACAAAATTTCATGGAAACCTCTTCACTAGTTTTTGCGTGAATGTTTAATACACTGACAGACAGACAGACAAAAAATCTGTAAACTACTACGATGGCTTCAGTACCCTTTGTTTAGTCCCCTGGACTTGATTTTTCTAGAAAATATTAGAATTACAAGCACGACCTTTCTACAGATTTATTATATGTATAGATAATATGGTTGTCCTCTTTTACAGATAAACCTTATTGGGAAAATTATTAAATTAAATTCTTCTAAAATATATCATTATTCTTCCCCAGTCGAGCCGATCAATTCATGCCGGCAGCCTAGCTCTATCTAAAAACACCTGTTTTATACTTATCTCCTAACGTATGTGACAGCTGACAATACATTTCCCATTTGCTGCAAATTAGTTTTTGCCTTGTAACTATTATTATTTGAACTCGTTCTCATCACTATTCCTTATCTTTCTATCGCTTGCTACCCAGTCTTTCCATCGCCACATATCCTTCAACAAGATAAGTTGGCATTCGATCAGGAGTGTAACACCCATGCCATACCTATGCCCGAAGTTGTGGAAACAATACACTTGAAGTTGTTAACGGGTATGAGTTCCTAGGACAAATTGTACGGCGAAGTAAGCCTCAATCATCTTGTTCGTCACGAATTATTAAAAACTTTTAAGGCATTATATAATTATTGTCAATTAATTATTCAGTGCATGTTGCCAATGGCAACTGAAGGAACTGAAATATATGCTCGTATTCACAATCTTTCAGTATAGGAGCAACGCTAATGAAAAGTAAGATGTTTCTGTGTTCGGTGTAGCAAACATTTTATCAAAAACACACGAGGAACTCCGTAGCGCGGCTGTGTGCAATGAGATTGATATTCATCCAGATACGAGTTTACCTATATACACAGTAGACCGCCGGAGCTGCGGTACAAAATGGCTACGAGCTCTAATAAAAAAGTATTTTTACGTGATGTAGGCCCAAAGCTTCTTATGGGATTTTTCTATACGATATAACGGACATGGGAGATGTATACAAGGTCGGAACTTGTACACATTTTCCCTGTCCGTTATTACAAAATAAATTTAACTGATACAAGCAATAATTAAATAAGTAGGGCATAATCATAACCTTTAATCTCTAATTATTACAAAATTATATAATAAATATGAATAAGAACGATTTATCTTACAATTTCTTTAAAATTTACAAAACGTATTTATACCTTTAGCAAAACAATTACATTGTTGCAGGCTCAAATTATACTAAACTTAAAACCTTCGATCAACAATACCAACTAGATAACGGGTCACGTACAAAATCATAGCTAAATACTGTCCGCATAATTATAAACTATGAAAAGACATAAATTAAATAACATTTAGTGTGAAATCAACCTTAAGTTATAACAAATAAAGTTCTTTTTCCCGTTATTGCCTTGCGAGCTACACTCTCACGTGCAAGAGCTCACGTCTCATGTGCGCTCTTATTTACTGAGATGGATTTCTTGCGCCGACCCGACATCTAGTTGGTATTGTTGATCGAAGGTTAAAACAATATTTTCTAAAACACACTGGCAACATCCACAACAATGCTTACTACCCTCGTCAACAATGGGACAATATTGTCTTTGGGAATAATATTTGCCCATTTCTTTGCCAAACACTTTTCGATGCTCACATGAGATATCTTTTGATCTGAAAAGATAAAATAATTTTCCAATAATATTTTAGATTATTTAACATTTTATTTTTGATTTTAGGCTCTCGCTATAAAATATATTGCACAACTATATGTTATATCATAGGACATAGCCATATGGAAGAGGCTCAGCCCTGCAAAGAAAGATAAGTCGGAGCGCTGAGTACGTTTCTAGTGATGTTGAAACTTGAGATCATGTAAAACTTCTTGAAACTCACTCGCGCACACGTATTTCCTTTTTTTTCTTTATCAGTCTTTACCTTACGGGCACACGGGGCCCGTGCCCAGGGGCCCCTATAATCACGGGGCCCCCCCGTGACGAAAGGCATCGGCCTGCTTGCGCTATACAATCTTTTTTATTTTAGTAAAATATAACCTGACAAAATAATTTATAGAGTAAATGAGGGCGTTGTCAGTGACTTTCTGGCAACCGTGGGCAGTGAGAAGCCACACATTGCTGGAAAAGTGGCATTGACAGATTTCCTAGGTAGAAAATATGTAGTTCCGCATTTCGCCGCCATCTAAACGTTTTTGTCGGACTGGCATTACTACATTTTTTTTTAAATCTATGTGTTAATTTATTATTTTTTTTAATCATGAGATAAAAATATTATTTCGTAATGTTTAATAAAAATAACACTTCAAAATAATAAACAGCAAATGATTTATTTAATATGATAATTTTCAACCACAAGTATTAGATTTTATAGCAAATAATTGTTACGATCCTTATTTTTAGATAACTGAAGCCTAAATTTTAATGTAAGAAATAAAAAGAATACACGTATTGATGTATAATATTTCCTTTCTTGAAAGAAAGTTTAGGAAAGAAACATTAAAGTTTACATTTTCCTAAGAAATTCTCGTCCCTGCTATGAAATCTGTCAAATATTTTACCTCATTGTAAAGTGGCGCCGCCCTGGCGGCAGATAAAGGTATGGATGCACTCATTAATTACATATTATTTGATTTTTACTAATTACTATACTAAATATAACATCATAGCAGAAAAATGTTTTTGTCATTCACTTTTTTTTAGTTTCCAACAGTGCCTCTAATTCTTATGTGCCCAAGGGTATGGTCCCGGTATGGCCTAAGACGGCGTTGCACATATGCACCTAAAACTATTTTGTCGGTAGGAAATGATTGCAGATGTATATGAATACGTGAGAACGTATTCATATACATCTCCATCATCGAGAAGTTGAGCATTATTTTGGCTTAGTTGTTCAGTGACTTGAAATATACGCAGCACTCCGTATTTCTTTCTTTGTTGATCTCAAAGAAGATGATCTTCTTTTTTCTTTATTTTGTTAAGAGCCTTGCATTTAGTAATGTTACTAATTGCAAGTTACTAATAATAGAGAGAATCAGATTACAAACCCGTCAAACTGATCCTCACATACATTGAGAACATGGGAGCTTGAATAATTTAAAACCGTTTAGTCAAATTGAAATCCATATCCGAAAAACAACCAATGTGCTTTTGTCACAGATAATCATAAACTATTGCTAACGTATATTTGCAAATAGTTTTGATTACACATAGAAATCTCTTGAGAAAATTTGCGTTCAAGAGATATTCCTGATCACCCTGTTATACTAACAGTATTTATTTGGTCGCGTTGCTTATTCAAAAAAAAGTTTTTGTTTATTAAGACCACAAAATGTTCAATACTAAATAATATGTTACCTGAGCATTTTGCCATATCGAGCGTGAAAAAAATGGCGCTTCTCTTAATGAGTGGGTTGAATTCGTCACAATAATAGTGAAAGGCCATTGCTAGTGGCGCAGGGATTTCATCGAGATCCTTAACAAGCATCACACCAGTTTTTGCTACATCTTCTCGATATTTTTCGATTAATTCACTATGAACTTTCATGTCGATCTTAGAACTATCTACGACCACATAGTTTTGGACATAACTTTCATTACCTGTAAAGAAATACAGTATTAGACAAATAGAAAAGTATGTTTGTAACTTATTCAATGGAGATTAACAAAGCGCCAAAATTGTATAATGAAAACGTATTTTAACCCCCGGCGAAAAAGAGAGTTGTTATAAGTTTGACCACTGTGCGCACGCAGACAGATAGTCTGTCAGTATGTAGCTTTTTAAACGAGTGAACCGATTTGGCTGAGGTTTTTTTTATTATAAAAGCAGATTTTTTAGCGGTCCTTCTTAAACACGTTTAATCAAAAACGGGTCAGCCGTATGAAGATATTCAGCTTTTTTGTTTCGGGGGTTTTTATAAATTTTCAATTTAAGTTATGGCTTGGTGTAAAATTTTAGACTATAAGAGTAGTGGGCCTACTACTCTTACTATAATAAAATCTTTACTCTTTTTGCATACTAGTCCGTCTTGTAAGGCAAAGTGCACTTGAAAAAAATATTCGTGACTTTCATTTGAAATTATTACAGCGCTTAAATAAACAATCACAAACAATTCGGTATGTTAACTTTTTAAGATATCGTTTTTGTTTTTGCTCTATATATAAGGTTATTATAATAATCAATATTTTAAATTAGGTTTGATTTCTAAGCAGAATTTAATTTTTAAAAACTTATCAAGTTTTTATTAGTCATAACGTCATAGGGATGAAGAGTTCGCTACCTTCACGAGGCATAAAAATGACGTCATCACTAATAAAAATCAAGTTTTTATTAGTGATGACGTCATAAGGTGGGCTAAAGAGTTCACTACCTTCATAACATACATAAACACTCACGCCTGTCACCCAGAGGGGTAGGCAGAGACTACGGACTTCCATATTTGGCACGATCCTGACATACCTCTTTCGCCTCCTTTACATCCATATATCTACGCATACATGCTCGTCGGTTAAGGGTACTTCTAACGTGGCCCATTTTCAAAATATCGCCAATAAGGTCGATAAACTTTTTTCTAGGGCGTCCCTTCCCGACTCGGCCGTTCACATCTGCCATATAAATTTGCTTTGTCACTCTTTCCTCATTCATTCTTTATACATGACCGAACCACCGAAGCATTCCTTTCTTAATCCTGGTCACAACATCATCTTGCATACCACATTTATCTCTTATCACGCAATTTCTCACCCTTCACTACCTACACTACCTTCTTCATTCATTCATTTCATTCATTCTTCACTACCTTCGTGAGGCATAAAAATAAATAAATTGACATTAAGGGGAAATATGACCTCAAATGGCTTAGCAAGATCCTCCGTTATGCCGAAAATATTGCAGCATTAATTTTGAAATAAATATATGTTAAAGTTGAGGATTAATGTTAAGTACTATGTTAGACGAAAACATGATTCCGTAAAAGTTTCTCGATAGAAATTTTTTTTAAAGCTTGGAACCGGGCGGCAGGAAACTAGCTTCAGGACGCCGATAGTTTAGGTAATTTCTTTTTACAGTGGAAATAATGGTAATTAAAAAAAACATAAGCCCTGCTCTATACTTAGTTCAGTTAGTAGGCAAAGTTTCATGATCTTATTTAAAGTATTTTATGAATAACAGCGGTTTATTGTTTAGTTTGGAGGTAATTTTGGATTTTTTTTCTATAGGGATAATTTTACGGAATCATGTTTTCGTCTAACATAGTACTTAACATTAATCCTCAACCTTAAAATATATTTATTTCAAAATTAATACTGCAATATTTTCCGCATAAAGCTTAGCACGCACTGTACTACTACGCACCATACTATTACTATGGGACGCATAAAAATCGCGCGTTTACAAACCGCGATCGAAATGTAGCAAGTTACGTTTTCAAAATCAGTCACTGAAAAAAGTCACTAACGCGTGCGCTAGTATAGAAAGCCATAGGTTACATTTTATGCGGTTTCAGACGTGCGGTTGACGGTGCTAAGCCTAACGGAGGATCTTGCTAAGCCATTTGAGGTTATATTTCCCCTTAACAGTTTCGGCTGAAACTTGACCGCCGCGCCGCGCCGGCGCATTGCTACTCTTTTATTGTATAAATAGTGGCTTGAAGTGAATTTTGAACCGGTAAAGTGGTGCGATTTTGTGTAATAAATGTCTGCGTTGTAAACTATTAGTTAATATATAAAATGTAAGTGCTCAGATAGTGGTGTGAACCTCAAGATGATGTGTATGCTTAGGCGCCTTGAGCTGTTGTAATCAACTGTCTGCAGGCTCTAGCTCGTCAAAATTGCCTAAAATTTCGCAATGTGTTGTATCAACATATTGTGAAGAATTTTGAAACAAATTATTATAAAGAATAGGTAATTTATTATTATTACTCGACACTGGTAAATGTACAAAATAACGAGTCCATTACGAAAGAAAAATAATAAACTCATTAATTTACATTATACATGTTTACTGTTTGCACCTATACATTATTAACCAATAATATATAGGTATAGGTTAAAATAAAATCGTAACAATAAGCCTAAAAGTAAGAAAACACGGTTATTTAAAATAATAGTAAAAAAATCTTAAAAACTTTGTATTAATTGTTGGAGTAGTTTCATCTGTTTGATAAATAAAATAAATCCAAACTTTAGAAAGATGGTTGGTCTACGCACGGGTTATTGTAAATCACATGAAGACATATTCGTATTTTTTTAATCACTTCACAAGCAAGAAAATATGTTTTTTTGCATGGAAAATGTTCTTTACATACCGAATTTAGAGCGTACCTAATTGTATCGTCAGCAATACGTAATGTACGTAAGTGAGTTTTTATAATATAAAACGAAAGCATGAACTGTTTTTATGTACGATATTGTAAATTTCATTGAGGGCTGATTACCGATAACTACGATTTAAAAAAATTGTGGTACATGTCGTTGAGACAGATTTACTTTTAAATTTAGAATTTATTTTAAAAAAAATTGTTACGTTAGTTATTAAACAAAAAGTGCTCATACACTTGTGGTGGTGTTTTCACTCCTATGCGGATTTACAGGCTGATAAATAAGAAAAATAGAATGTATTTACGCTTGTTTTTCTAAAGACGAAACCTTGAATCTATTACCCAGAGAGTGATTGGTACACAAAGTGAACAAATTGTGCCAGTGTAATATATTAAATTCTGAGTATAGTGTTATGTGCCTAGTTTATGGTTAATAGATGCTACTTTTTATGTGACAAAGCTATTTACAGTCCACCTCATAGTAATAGGCTACTGCACTCCATGGACATATGAAGCCAACTGGAACTATAAGTTCATACTGTGAAGATCTGAATAAAAATGAAAAAAAAAAAGATTTTAATCTGTGGGTAACCGCGGTTAACTATAACATCTCGATGTTGAACACCTCAGTCCATCCCGTGACCACGGGTGCTGTAAAGTGCTCGAAACGTCGGAAATATTAAAAATTATACACGATAAAATCCGCAAAAACTAGTTTTATTTAAATGTGTAGTGTTCGCGTAAATATAAGAAATCAGAAGTCAACTTCAAAGAAGGAAGTCTATATATAACGTGTATGTAGCCTTTTTTCTTGTCACCTCTGAAGACTTAAGATGGAATGCCTCAAAGCTTGTAATAATTATATTGACAATCTATACCTTTCAATCCAGAACACAGCAGTGCACTAACTGCAATTTGGCAGCAGAAAAGGTAAGGGTATGGAATTTTGCAATAGAAAAGGTAACAGCCTGGCCACGGGACATTCGCCGTAGCGAAAATTCACAAGGCGCGAACGGCGAGGCGTCTAGCGACTAAAACAAATGTATAGAAATGTATGGATCAAGCCACGCGTAGCTGCGAGTGGCGACGCGACCGGCGAAATTTACCGGGCGAATCGCGCGGGCGACTGGCGGCGCGGCGGACGACTGAAACAAATGTATGAATCAGTACGGTGCAAGCCACGGAGTCGGGCGGCAGACGCGTCGAAAACCGGCGAATAGTATAGGGAACAAAATATTTTAGTTGTTTTCGCCGCGAAAAATGCCGGGCCGACAAAAACAACTAAAATTCCATCCGCATTGACTTTTATCTCCAATTCTGGTTGAATATTAACAAGAATATAATCGCAGGTTTCGACACTCATTTTGGTATTCACTCGAAATTTTTTCTAGATGCATTCTATTTGCTGTGGGATTCTCCATCTATAACCCAATTCCTATTCAAATCATGTACTCCACAATCTCTTCCAAATACTATGTCTTGAATCAAAAAACAATTACTTTCTAAGTAATATCGAGATAACTATTAAAGACATTTCACTCTCGGCCTATCTGGTGACTTTCCGTGGCCCGCGAATTATCGCCCCGCCTGTCGCTTCGCCATTCGCGCCACCGCTCCCCGTGGCCAGCTTGCTGGTATTGTCAAATACTATTCAAAATTGTTTCACTAACAATTATAAAGAAAGTGAAAGACCGGGAAAAGACACTCGCGCAGAATACCAGCTTAAAATAACTGCTGTGTTTCGTGTGGAGACTGACGAGAATCGAAGACCTTTTTACTAGGAACGAGCTCCATCTTAGTTCACAGGGATCTTTATTGGGGAAAGATTCACGTGGACTCTCGTTTGTCAACTTCATGTATAAATTAAAAACAACTTTAAATCAATTACGTGCCCAACAGAGAAAACGTAACATTAATGAAACGAACGAAAGAGGGGTAGACAGAGACCACGGATTTCCATTTGGCGCGAGCCTGACGTACTTCTCTCGCTTATTTCTCATCCATATATCCCACGCTAAAATAATTCTTATGGCACTTATCATGCCCAGCTGCTTCACCAGCTTTCATGCTTTCATTGCTTTCATTAATTTATTCATACTTATCTGCTTATCTTATTACCTCCTTCCTTTTCTTTTCGACTTTCTGGATTGTCATATGTCTCCTCACACTTAAACACGCTTTCAAAGTATTGCTTCCATTCTGTTTGAATTTAAAACCTTGTTATTCAACTACAGGCATTCTCGTCTCGTACACCATTAATTCTAGGCTGTTCTGACTTTCCTCTGGCCGTTCTAAAGAGTTTCTAGAACATTTCGATATTTGCCTGAAACTTGTCACATAGTCTTATTTTTTACATTATAAAATGATAACAATTGAAAACATATGAATAATATGTTCAAAGGCGAACGAGCTTAATTTCTCCTCTGGGAAAGCGAAATAATTTTATAAGAAAAGCAAATAAGTAACAGCGTGCGTGGCGTACGTAACAAATAACAATCATTGTAGAAAATGCCTATTAATATTAACAATAAGTACAGTAAAAATCTGTTTAAGCCTAAATAATTTTAACATCTTTTATGTAATGGATTTCCGCAAAGTAACGCCTGATTATTTTAATTAGTACTAGTATTTTACTTAGTTTTTAAAGCATCTGGAAAAACGCTTCAGAGAATGAAAACTTTTAAAACATAAAAGATTTTAATATTGATATGGTCACTACAAGATGATATTATGTTAGCTAATTACGTAATAACTTAAGACAGAGGGACCCTTAAGTAGGGACTGAATAAATTAACCGACTTGGTATTACATGGATCTCACAACTTTTTACGATAGAAGAACTGAGTTGCGAGACTTGTTTTTTTTTACAAGTTATGTTTTTGATGGCATATTTCTTAAGGACACACATAATAGTCAAAGATCCGGCTGCAACATTAGCTACGTTCATGTAGTTTTTAATCAAAATCTAACTTTAATATATAATTACAAGTAGGTGAATACATTTTTGCTTAGTGTGCCTAACAAAATGTAGCAGCAAGTATTTATAATTAAAATAATGTCACGAGCTTGGGGTTCGTGACAATAAAAGCTGCCGATTGAATTACCGAAATGGACACTTTAATTACCGAACACCAATTACAACTTAAAACACATAAATAATAAAACACAATTCGCAGTTATATCTTTTTTTTTTTTATTTGGGTTTTTTTAATTTTTTTATACAATAAATTTTGGGGGGATTTTGTTTTTTTTTTCCAACAACATTTAAAATTTTTGTTTTATTCTATTTTTTTCTTTTGTTTTTTTTTTTGGGCGGTATAATTTTTTTTTTATTTTTTATTTTTTTTATTTTCTGTAAAATGTCAGTGTCATCTGGCTACTACTGGCTTTTACTCCGTTCACCTGTTACAGGCTATTATTTTCCAGGCGGTAAAAATAGTCAGTCAGTTTAATAGTCGTAAACGCGGTTGCTGATCATGAGGATTTGAATTACGAATCGAGCCAAATCAGTGTCAGGGTTTTTCTGTAAAGAAATTCTGAGTAGCTAGTAGTAAGTCCTGCGTTTGTTGCTCTTTCCGGTCGTGTCGGATTACCGTCCGAGACGACGACGAACGGGAGAATAGAGAGTGCCCCCGTGATTGCGTTTACACTCGAGCACTATAATCCTGTCATGGGACATTATTTATTTTCTCACATTTCTCTATCAATATTTACAGAACTTAATGAAGTGCGATGTTAAAAACGTCATAAACGTCATCATATATTTTGTATAATTCTCGTTAGCGAGCCAGCCTTCAAAATGTTAAATATCGTAAATACACCGTACGGTACGTCATAACAAAGTCAGCGCATTCGTTTAGTCCAAATGAGGTCTGAAATCAAAATTTTGGCACTCAACTTTGCATTTTTAAGTAAAACTAACAGAGTTAGGGAGGTTTTAAATTTAAGGGTTGAAAGTAAATGTAAAAAAATCGTAGGTAATAGTAAATAAACGAAATTCAATTTTTCTTTTAAATGCTTAAAAAAATCTAATTTTAAATTTTAGAGATACAGATTTTTTATTGTTAAAAAATTAAAACAAGTTGAAAAAAAATTATAGCTGTAAAAATGTTATACAGTATAAATTGTTTTTTTTTTCATTTCTCTTTAAACTTAGTATAACAAACAGTAAATAATTCACTTAGGATAATATATTTTGATATTAATACTGATATTGAGATTTTGATATATTTGTATGGATGTAATACATGTTTGTACTGTAAAACGGAAGCAGGGCTGGTAAAAACTCCATATTTTATGCGATTTTTGTGTACTTACATTGTCCACATATTAATTAGTTTTCAGTAATTCGTTCAGATTCAAGTTTCAGAGACAGATTTTTCATTGAGTACAACATACCTATTCCTACTTACATTAAAACGGGAAGGTACGAGTGTTAAGTACGGGGACTTTATTGAAAAATTGTATACCTATGGAATGACAACGCATTATCGTTTTGATTCTTAATTGAGGATAAATGTGGATGTCTATGGGCCACAGCATCCACTGTGGTGGACTGTGCGCTCGTTTATCACCCAATGCTATAAAAAACATAGGTACGTACAAAAAAAAAACAGGTACAGTAATTTACAGACGAATTGAAAAGCCCCTTTTTGAGATGAGCCATTTACATCCTGAAGCGGCGCTTTAATTATATTTTTTTAACAGTTACTTACCTGTGATAATGTTACGAATACTTTAACAATAGATTCCATCGCACTGCTCTAGCTCTAACTGGCGGACTTCACATAATGCTAAAATTTAATACCACGACTGATATTCAAGGAAACTGTGTGTTTGATACTTACGTAGATATTTGGCAGCAGCAAATGCAATATCATTAATAAAATTGTTTAGAAATATAGGATTGAAATTTGTGCTTTGACTATTATATGCGAATATAAAAGATCCTGCATCTTGTCTTTGAAATATTGTAGAGATTCCTGGAAGAAATTAAGTATTTTAAATGTTGCGAAAATTTACATATTGGCAGTATATAATAATCCTACTATCCGTATTTATGTTTTTTTGTTAAATTGTTTTATCATTATTTGCAATAATCACTACAGTTGGTGGTGTTTGAAGACAATTCAGGGACACAATAGAGTTAAAACTTAAATTCTTCAGTATAAGAATTTGAGCTTAGCGCACTTAGCGGTCAGCCGCCGTAGAGTCTATATTACCTGAGGATGCCTCGTGTAGAGGCGAAACAACGTTCGTATTTATCGTGCAATGGTGTGTCTTGACCTGGAATAACGTGGTGTTCAGAGTTCAGTGGTGCTTGGTCTAGTGGTGACGGAGTTAGTAGTATGCAATTCAGGGAGGGACGGGAGGTGCGCTTCAATCGGTAAGACATCATTTTATATGTTTAGCGGAAAGTTGCAAAGAAATTTATATTTTTATTTTTTATGATGATGATGATAATGACAACTGATGAATGTGCATTGGTTATCGTTATTTTACAAAAGCAATTACTAATAACTGCTATCTATTTGAAAATTTGGAGGTAGGTAAAATCTATACAAATAAATAAAATTGAAGTGTTTTTTTACTAAATGCATATGAAATTACATACGGCACTTAAAAACTTTTACGATTTGTTCCGGCTAATCTCTGAAATGGCACGACCGGTTTTAAAGGGACTACACACTGGCAGGTAGCTGATGTTATGAGGAGTAATTTAGGCTACTTTTATATTAGAAAAAGAATTAGGTTTACGAGCAAAAAAATTAACCCATCAAATCGTAATGCGCACGAAGTTGCGGGGAACAGCTGGTACTTTATAAGTATAAGTAACCAAGTAATCAAACCATGTATCTACTTCAGACAGGCCATCTGCTAAGCTTCATAAAAATATTGTTCTCTTTAACGAATTACTCTCATGATAGGTGGAGGTACAAAACCTTGGGCGGCGGACAATTTTGATGGAGCTTCTTTGCATACTTATACTTATTTTCTTTAATCAATAACAATATAACAAAACCACGGACTGATCAGATAAGCGATTGCTCCCTCCCCCTCCGTCTTACCTCGCATCACGAAAAATATCAGCGTATTAATAGTAGCTTAATGCTGCTGTGTTTTTTATGGTGAGTGTAAAAAACCAGAAACCCTTTTCACTACTAGAAACGAGGCATTTCATCTTAGTCCTCACGGGTTACAACGCATCTGCATTTTGATTCGTAACCGAGGATAAATGTAGATGTCTATGGGCCACTTACCATCAGGTAGACTGTGTGCTTGTCCGTCACTCTATCGTATAAAAAAACAATCTAAAAACGTTTCTAGCACTCATAATCCGTGCCATTTATCATAATAAGCTCTTTCGCAACATTAGAGAGTAAAGATATAACGAAACTTAGAAATGAAGCTATATGAACTTAGTGAAATAACCTAACAAGTATAAAAAGTTTTTGCATGAAAAAGGTTGTATTCTTACCTGTTCGAATCTGTAATATGGAGTCATCTGTTACTTTGTATTTCCCTCCCAAATATGTGATTTCATTATCAAAGTTATTTTTATCATAAATAACATGATTAATTTGATTATTTGCACTTAAAATATCACTATAATAACCAGCGACTGCAATAACTGCTATTAAGAGAGACACAAGTAAAAATTGTTTGTAGCTAGACTTATTTTCGATGTTTACATTAGTGTGATCTTGGAAACTATAAGGTGAAATATTCTGATGTGTTATATCACTTTCATTTAGTCTGGTTCTTTGTGGCGTAGCATATATTAGAGATTCGGAACTATTGAGGTTCTCTTCATCTAAATAATTAATCTCAGGAATATCATCGGAATCGTCTCTGTAACGGTAATGTGACTGAAAGACTGCAGGTGTTGACTTTGAAAGAACATCGCTGTAATAAAACAGACATTATCGGCTCACAACACTATTGTAAGTTGCTTGCAATAGAATACAAGGTAAAGCGCCATATAGGCATGTTATTATGTTTATTATGATTGATACAGCAATAAACAAAGCGGTTATGAGATGATAATGTACTGAAAAAATACAAAAATGAAGTAATGATTATAGATATTAGCATTAGTTCAAATAAATATTAAATATCCCATCAAATTTATATGAGATAAATTTCTATAAGTGAATCTGTCGTCATTTAAGTAACCTAGTACCAATTTATTAAAATATATGATGATAATAAGGAATACATAAAAATGATAGTATAACAACAAATTATTACATTATATTAGTCATCAATCGTCAGGTATGAATTTCACGACTCCGTGGCGCAGTGGCTTAACAATGAGTGGCTGCGCTGGGGAGCGGGTATATATACCATTACCACACGGAACAAGTATTTGTATGGCCTACAAATAATTGTTCCGGGTCTGGATGTTTGTCCTTGTGCAATTTATGTTTGTAAACTGCCACCACGATATAGGAGAAAATCCTAGTGTAGGGATAACGTATTTTTAAAAAGAAAAAAAATTTATAGAATAAAATACAACATAAGTTACAAAATGACAGTTGAATGCTCAGAATACAGAAAAAAACGTAAGCTACATTCAGCTGTAATAATTACATGCCTCATGCCTTACACCGTGTCCTAAAACAAAGCAAACATCCTGCACCCATCCCACTTCCCACCCGTGTAGCTCAGTAAGTTTATACAGAACTTACCGCTTTTTGGGGTGATAACATTATAGGTAAGATAATAATAATAAAATCATTATTATCCATTCCTAAACATATTAATTTTATATAAATAACATCAAGAAATAAAAATAATTACTTAAAATAAAATATGGTTTCAGTAAGGTAACTAAACATTAAATTTCCCTTTTATGGTTAAGCTTTTTAAATTTAGACTTTGAACTAATTATCTGAAATTTACACTTGATAAATAATTAATAGCTGCTCTATTAAGTCTTCTCAAACCTCACTTAAGTGCGTTTTCTTTGTATTATATTTGTCCCCTTTGTTTTTCTTTTTCTATGTAATTTATTGCGAAAATAAACTGTTTTATTATACATAATCTAAAAAAGTTTTTAGAGGTGGAAACATTCATATGTTTTTGATTTGCTGGAAAATATTCACTTTAATTTAAAAAAATATAACATACTAAGTTATCAAAGTACTATATATATGACGGAATATTTGCACCAGAAGTATTTTTTAAAACTATGACGTCATCATTGATGACGTCATTATTGAGATTTCTAGTTTCACTCATTATTGTTTTCACAATTAACGATTTTATAAGTATTCACTATTGTTCACAATTTATAGTTCGCGAATTCAACTAACAGTCCGAACAGCACGACAGCTCGAGCAAGAATGAATCCTGTCCCTTTTTTTTTTTTTTGCGCCCGAAGCAATTAAAGGGCTACCCTATACGTAGGGAGGCGGAAAATGCATTACGCATACCACGATAGCCGGTCTATCGTGGTTATGAGGGGCTCACTGTCCTACCGGGGACCCTAAGTGATACCCTCTAAAAACCGCCTTTGGGGACAGGCAACCGGCTGATTAAGCTCTATTGTGCCTTATCATGAGCGACCCTCTTTTGGGAAAAGAGGGCGCAGGCGGCTAAGTGCCGCTGAGGGAGTGCCTACGAAGGCAAATTAATGTTAGATATTACAATAATTTTATTTAATTAGAGTTGGCCTGAGCCGCCAGGAGACAGTTCAGGTCGTTTGAAAGTTTATTAGGCGGGTCCGAGAGAGAGTTTCTCGGCCTGCGGACACGATAGCGAGAGGGGGGTGGGGCTGCATAAGAAGCTGCCTCACGAATTAAATGGTTTGGGTGCGACTCTGAGGCTTTGAAGAAGTTCTCAGAGAGTTTTTTAAGAAATCGTTGAATTGTTGGGAGCTCTAAGTCCCGATGAAGGTCGGCATTGCGGACGTACCACGGTGCGTTCGCAGCTCGACGACAGAAGAGGTGAATCCTGTCCCAGCCGTCGCGCGCCTTTTAAACTGAATGCGAGCGCAAGCCATCCCCACTTCCTGCGCTTTGAGAATGATTACCTTCAAATTGTTATAGCGACAACCCGCATTTAATGATATTGTGAATTAAAGCACTTTAAATTATTTATCTGGTAACAATAATCAACTAATTATAAAAATAAAGACACATGTTTTTTTAGCTTATAACGTTATTTCAGAAGTTGAAATAACGTCTATTGATTTTTAAATGAATAATAATTGTTTAAGTAATGCGCTGATACGTCGCTTATACTTTGTTGCGCCGATACGGCCATTCTGATTGGTGGTGCGTGCTCAGCACCTACCAATTTTTTTTACAGCTTTACTGCTGTTTGTTTATTATTTGTGTTTCGACCATACATCACGTCTACACACATAATTCTTGTCGTCTCGTAGAATGGAAATGGAGTGATGCTGTGTTCTGGGCGGTCCCGTTCGCCGTGGTACACAGGGTACACAGGGGCTCTATAGGAATTAGGATAAGGTCGATGCTGTGTTATACACAGTGGCTCTAAAATAGAAAATAGAATTTTTATTTTAATTAATTTTTTTTTGTTGATTCTTACAGCTTTACTGCTGTTTGTTTATTATTTGTGTTTCGACCATACATAACGTCTACACACATAATTTTCGTCGCCTCATAGAATGGAAATTTATTTATTTATTTATTTATTTATTTATTTAACACCAACAAGACATACACTAACAAAAGCATAATATTTTTGCAAAAAATCATAAAAACTAAGCGTAGACTTAATTATAGGTGTTACACACATTTCATTACAAAAAAATAGACACAAGTAAAACATATGCAGTGAATTAAATTGAATACAAAAATTAAGAGATCAATAAATATATCAGAATTTAGTGTTATATAATTAATTAAATTAAATCATGCATATTCCACTATTGTTATTAACATTAGAAATTTTATGAACGTTAAACATAACAAAAATAAAATCATTAATAAATTATAATATACAATCATTTCCTAATCACAATTTAGTTTAAAGAAAAATAATATAATTTTACTGTGAATTACAATTATTTGAGGAATATAAATGTAATAAATCACATAATGATTTCTTATATTTACGCGAACATTGCACATAATTAAAACTACTTTTACGGATTTTATCGCGTTTATTTTTTTTTTCTTTTTATTTTTAATTCCCGACGTTTCGGGCGCTTTCCAGCACCCATGGTCACGGGGGACTGAGATGACTGACGTCCCGATGTCATTGTTAAACCCGGAGTACCTTCAGCTTTTTTAATTATTGTTTATGGTCCGATCTATGCAAAATGAACTGACTATGTCCTGAGGTCTTGCAGTGGTATGCTTGGGTTTAGTTTTAATTTTATTGATTATAGGATCCCAAGCAGGTGGTAGTACCCAGCCTCCTTCTCTATTGAAATTAGGATGTTTTTTAATTTCAATAGCCTCACGTATCATCCTTGGTAGGAATCGGTGTTCTTTCGCGAGGATTTGTGGTCTATCAAATCTGATGTAATGGTTGGGGCCGTCTAGGATATGATCACAAACTGCAGACTTCCCGGAACGTTGATGCTTCACATCAGCTATATGTTCTTTTACGCGGGTCCTAATTGATCTTTTGGTTTGTCCTATATATCAAGCAAGTTCTGCACGACAACAAGCTTCGGGTCCCGCGCCTCCGTCACAGTGACCGAGTGAAGCCGGCCACAGTCGAGCGTGTGCCTGCTGTACTACCATATGTCAGAGGTGTCACAGACAAGATTGGCTATATCTTGAAGCGAGCTTCTATTAGAACATTCTACAAGCCGCCGAAGAAGATTAGTCAGTACCTACCATCCGTCAAGTGTCATATTCCTCTACAAGATGCAGGAGTGTACAAGCTTGATTGTGAATGTGGTCTCTCTTATATAGGACAAACCAAAAGATCAATTAGGACCCGCGTAAAAGAACATATAGCTGATGTGAAGCATCAACGTTCCGGGAAGTCTGCAGTTTGTGATCATATCCTAGACGGCCCCAACCATTACATCAGATTTGATAGACCACAAATGCTCGCGAAAGAACACCGATTCCTACCAAGGATGATACGTGAGGCTATTGAAATTAAAAAACATCCTAATTTTAATAGAGAAGGAGGCTGGGTACTACCACCTGCTTGGGATCCTATAATCAATAAAATTAAAACTAAACCCAAGCATACCACTGCAAGACCTCAGGACATAGTCAGTTCATTTTGCATAGATCGGACCATAAACAATAATTAAAAAAGCTGAAGGTACTCCGGGTTTAACAATGACATCGGGACGTCAGTCATCTCAGTCCCCCGTGACCATGGGTGCTGGAAAGCGCCCGAAACGTCGGGAATTAAAAATAAAAAGTAAAAAATAAACGCGATAAAATCCGTAAAAGTAGTTTTAATTATGTAATAAATCACGTTTAAATTTCCAAAAATTATCTGAAAATATGTCAATATCAACTTTTCTATCTTTATTTTTGTTATCATTAGTCATTATGGCACCAATACTATTCTTATGTGATAATTTATATATAGCATTAAAACTCAACATCAGTCTATTAATCGGAGAATAGCGCGCTTGACGAGAACGTGTGCTCTTTTCTACGAATGGTATATAAGACGACGGCCTTTTTGACTTCAATGCGGTACGAAAATTTAATTTGGCTAGTAAGTAAGAACTATCAATGACGCCATTCACCAACTTATACAAGAAAATAAGGTCAAGGAGCTGTCTTCGATTCGAAAGTGGCTGAAGCTTAAAGTAATTTAGCTTATCTTCGTAAGTTCTAAGAGTTTTAACTAGGTTATGATCGTAAGATAAATGCAAAAGAAATCTCTTTTGTATCCTTTCAATTCTATGTGAGTAAATATTAAAGTGGGGATTCCATACTACGCTGCAGTATTCCAAGATACTTCGTACCATGGCTGAGTAAATAATTATTTTAGTGCGAGTATCCCTGAATTGCTTACAGTTACGGAAGAGGAAGCCAAGATTTCTTTTCAGTAAGTCAAAACAGAGTTTATCGCGAGGATTGTTATATTTGCGAACTTTCATCCTATATTTATATTTTTCTTTAATACATTTTATCAGACACGGAGTAAACCAAACTGGGTATTTATGACTACGCGGTTTAGCCTTAGGTACATATTTCCGTATTAACTTACGAATTATGTCATAAAATACTGCAACCATATCATCAACACAAAGACATTCACCCAAAATTTCCCTCCAATCAATTTCATTTAGATCCTTCCTTATATTTTCATAATCAGCCTTGTGGAAGCAAAATTTTGTAATTGTGTTATTAGGGACTAGTGGTGCCGGATCTGTAAAATCTATCGAAAAAACTAATGGCGGATGAAGGGGATCAACACATGTCAAAGGATCAGGACATGACAGAATATCAACAATGTTAGTATTAGACAAGACAAGATCTAGCATTTTATTTTTTGAGTTCTTAATTAGATTAAATTGGTTCAATTCATTGCACGAGAGAAAGTCTGTTAAGAGATTCTGTAGATAGCTGTTGGAGTAATTTGCACAAAGATGCCCGTGGGGCTCTAAAGACCATGTTATACTACTTAGATTAAAATCTCCGGCAACAATTATATTTTCATCGAGTGATTCCAATACTCGACTCGAGTTATTAATAAAATGCTCAAAAATGTGTTTTTGGACGGGTGGGGGAATATACACAGCACATATATAAAGTCTTTCAGAATTGCCTTGGACGTTTTCTACTTCTACGCAAACCCAAAGATCCTCGCACTTGGACTCGAAACTAAAGAGCCGATCCGAATTTATTTGCTTAGATACAGCTATAAGTACATCCCCGCCATTCTTTGAAGCGTGAAAACCACTACTCTCCCGATCACGTCTATAAACATTATAACGATCATCAAAAATTTCAGAATCGAAAACACTCCCATTTAACCATGTTTCTGTCATAATTACAATATCGTATGAATTACAGACTATGTTATTAAATAGATCAATTGTTTTTGATCTTAGACCACGAACATTTTGGTAGTAAATAGAAATTTTATTCTGTAAAGTGCCTTTATGTAATAAAAAAACCAGTTTAGCGAATTTAGCGCCACTCTATGACAAATTATTGACAGTATCATGATTTCGTATATGAATGTAGTTTGATCCTTCACATTTTCTGACAAAAATCTTTCCATCACGTACCCAAACAAAACGGAAACCGAGCTCTTTCGCCTTACGGCGAGCTGCAGCGTGTAAGATTTTTCCCTCTGGCGTAAGATTTTCAGCAACGTATATTGGAGTATTCTTCGCGCTTGCGATTCCCAAATGGCTAGTGTTAAGCTCTGTTGCTGCGCTACAGTCTATGTTATGTTAGGTGACAAAATTAGACACTAATATTTACGCTAGCGACGATCTATAGTAAATGAGGTCAACGAACTAATGTTTTTTATATGTGAAGTACAACAGCACTTGCACGCTCCGATTACTAAACAAGGTTAACAAACGACCGTTTAACACATAATTTTTAAAAGTTTTTGCTAAATATCTTCAGACAGAGAACACTGATTGAACTAGAATTTCACATATTGTATACTGCACGATAATTAAACACAGTAAGAAGAAAATTAATGCTTAATAACTAAGAATTTTGCTTGAAACGAATTAATAACTTTAAAAACAGAATTACGGGTGTCTATTACTCGACGATCGGACGCAAACGAAATGGAGTGATGCTGTGTTCTGGGCGGTCCTGTTCGCCGTGGTACACAGGGACTCTATAGGAACTAGGATAGGGTCGATGCTGTGTTATACACAGTGGCTCTAAAATAGAAAGTAGAAAATTATTTTACAAGCGTTAAATGTTTTGTTCTTGAGTTAGGTTCTGCTGTTATGATTCTTAAGAAGTGGATGGGCCGGGCTCACTTGTTGCACTAATATTACAAGAGTATGGCTCTCTTTCCGCCGATACGGCCCTCTGGTTTCCTGGCTGCGGGGCAAGACGTAGTTGATCGTGGGCGACTTATCGAGGCCGTCCTCAGCCAATTACCTTTTTTTACCAAATAATGGTCGTTTTCAAGTACTCTACATATCTCATAGGGTTCACTAAATTTGAGATCTAATGAGGTTTGATTGCGTGGATTATTTTTGATAAGTACGTATTCTCCTTTCTGAAAATGACAGATTTTAGCTTTACGTGGATTAAATCGTTGTCTATCTTGTTCCGACGCTTGAGACATTCTATTCTGCACTTGTGTGGAAAGGGGTTCAATATCGATAGTTTGATTATCAATATTTACTAACCCGAGTAGTTCCGGTGGAACACAGTATTTTCGTCTTGTAAGTAGAGTAAGCGGAGCGACACCTGTTACTCGATGAGCAGTACAACAGTTTATGGCCAACTGAAGTTCTTCTAATGCAGTATGCCATTGTTCCGTTTCATAATTTTTTTATCATTATTAATGCATTTTTGAGCGTTGCTATTATTCGCTTAACTTGTCCGTTAGCTCGGCTAATTCCTGATGATATATCATTGATGTTTATTCCAAGCTGTTGGCAAAAAGTCTTGAATTCCCCCAAGTATTCTCTGCCTCCATCCACAATAATTTGAAGTGGTGTTGCGAATAGGTGTATAGTACGTTTTAGTGCAGCCAGTGTGCTGTGCGGACTTTTATTGGTAGCATAATAAAATAGCACATATTTTGAGAAAGCATCGATAGTTACTATAACATATTGTTGGTCATCTGTAGTACCGAGCTTGCCAGTGATATCCATATGTATCACTTGAAAAGCTGTAGTTGGCTTTTGGATTGGATGTAGTTGAGCTTGTACAGCGCCCGATGTTCCTTTTGATGTTCGCGATACAGTTGTCCGCAAATATGCGCACCAGGGTATTCATTTTATCAAACCAGTAAGATTCTTTAATTTTATGTAGACAGGGTGCTTAAGCGCTGTATGAAATGAATTTATTATACTCCACTGGAAGGATTTAGGAACCACAATACAGATTTGCTGTCCAAAAATTGGGTCTTTTACGATTCGTTTTAAAACATCGTTTTCTAGAAGGTACCCATCCACTGGATTTCCGTTATTGAAGCTGTCCATCAGACGACGTAACATCTCATCTCGGCGTTGTTCGACCTTTAACCAATCCAGGTCTCTTGTCATAATGTTGTGCTTAAGTAATTCGTTAACAATGCTACGAACCTTTTCCCTCTCCACTGGGCTGAGGCGGTATGGTCTTCGTTCAACGTATTCATCCGGGTTCTTCAATCTGATTTCTAACATACCTGTATTAACTCGGGTTTTAGGGTATCCTCGAATAAATAGATGTTCAAATTTATTAAGGAGTATGCGAAGTTGTTTGATCTCTTCAGGGTTGGAAAGATCACAGTCTAGTTTTTCAAATATTGGATTATTTGTGATGATATGATTGACAAACCCTTGGTGTACTAATTTTGTTTCGCTAGACGTGACTATAACACTCAAGTTTGTGCCTCGTATCAAGTTCATGCCCACCAAAATGTCTGTCGACATCTCATAGTCAGGCAGAACATAAAATTGAATTTCAACGCTGATATTATCTATGACACATATAGTCAGTAAGCTCGTGAGTGACAGTACGGGAAATCGTCCAATACCTCTCAAGTAATTAGCTGTTTGAACTCTTTGTCCAGGCAGAGCTGCAGCTACAGATTCCCGTATAACTGAACATTCTGCACCACTGTCGAACACTGCCCTTAAAGATTTTATTCATATCCTGATAGTTAAAGGGGCGAGTTTTGCACCTTCAATGTGATTTACATTTGATGTTAAAGAACGATCACGTTTAAAGCATTGGTCGTATGTCCTAATTTTTGACAAATGTGCAGGTAGACTTACTATCGCCTACTTACGCCCAGGAATTCTTTGGCCAGGACCCCGCCGGGACCACTCGGCCGGCCGGTCGCGGTGCCCCCCCCCCACCGCCAGTAGTGCCGGAGAAGCGGCCACTGGCGTCTCCGGAAGAAGCGCAAGCATCTTCCCAGCGGCCAAGGATGGGGAAGCGCACTGAGTCGCGGCGGAGTGTGGCACCGGTGGCAGGGCTTCTGACGAGGAATATTGAGGGATCTGCTCCCGAAACAGAGGAAGAGGACTGCTCCAAGGAGACAACTCGGGGTGCGAGGGGGAGCTTCAAGGCTACCACCGCCTCGAAGCTGGAGGTTATTGACGAGGTGCAAGAGACCGTGAGGGGGATTATGACCATCATAACAGGACTTTCACTTCTTTTACTAAATTGTTCCTGTCTCGATGCTGTTGGTTTGAAATGACATTCATCGGCAGAATGATTTTTCCTTTTACAGATGTGACAGAATGATGGAGCGTAAGCATGATTATTGCTTGATAACCGGGGACGTTTGTGTGGCATTGTCATACTACTATTTGATGGATGAACGCGCTTTAATCGTATTGAGGATGCAATAGATATAAGTTCTGGCACTGTTGTTGCGCGTGCGTTTAATAGTTCAATCCGTAGATGTTCATCACTAATGCAACCTATGACGGCCTCAACCGCATCTTCATTACCTAATTTATCCTTGGTAACTCGTCTCCATAGTACCCACGCTCTCGATAAGAATTCCGCTATATCCTTTGACGAATCAAAAACATGTTCCCTGAATCTTAATATGTCTCGAGAATACCGGTTTTCTGGTTCAAATGTAGTTATAAGTTTGTTGCGTAGTTCTTCCCAAGTAGATGTAGTTATCATCCAATCATCGACCCACATTTTAGCGCGTCCTTTCAACAAACTGCCAACCCTCATGCGTATGTCAAAATCATTGAGGTTGTACGTTTGAATTGCTTTATTAATATGTTGACACCACTCACGTACTCCAACGTTAGTATCTGGATCAAATGAAGGTAGGTAAATATCATTGATTCTTACCTTTGTTTCCGATGGAGTATTCAGTCTATCCGACATATTTTGCATCATATGCATCATCTGTATAAAAAAAATGAGATGGTACATTAATCGTTGAAGTGTTATCACTCCGATTCTGTTGCATTGTTTCAGTGCTAGATGACATCGATGGTTGTTCAATAGCAGATGGTTGAGCAGAAGTGGAAGAGCGTTGTTCACATCCCACTTCTGATGACGGAATATTTGCACCAGAAGTATTTTTAAAACTATGATGTCATCATTGATGTATATTAAAGCTCCGTTCGATACTATAACTACTAACGCTATTAGTATTTAAAATTAGGGAAAAATATTTAGCAAGGAAGCAGTTAAATAATTTTATTATTAATGCCATTTAATCACAACTAACATGGCTTCAATAATTCAAAGTAGTGAAAAATAAAACTGTTATATTGGCAACACTAAGAAAATGGACTCATCATTCTCTAATACAATTATGAACAGAACATATAACTCAATTCATAAATAAAACAACATCTGAATGCCCTACACTACATGAAATTTGATCCCATCCTATTGCTTTTGAAGCCTAACAGCTTTTTTACAGGCAGAGATGACACAAGACCTCATAATTAAATTAAATTTGACACTGGCAAAATAAATCACGCCATACGACGTTCATAGAGTGACTATTCGCATGAATGTGAAGCTACACTATTTAAGTGTAGTTTTCATTGCTTCAGTTTTAAGCACGTTCGCGGCTTCTGGATTTTTCTGTATTCTGAGGTTAAATGAATAAAATAGTTTATCTGTTTCACTTTGATATTCAGTCAGGTTAAATTTTATTAGATGGATATCTTTCTCATCTGACGATTGCAAAATCAGCCCTCAATAATCCGTGTTAATTTTTTTTAAATAACAGTAGCTCAGGAACTAAGCACTCGCTATAAATTTAATAGGACACAAGCAACCTGAACCCGATGGAACCATTACCTATGGAATTGTTAATACAATTTTGAGTGCTGATCTATGCATACGATGCATATGTGCACGAAAAACAACATGTCTGAAAAGAATCAAGGACATGTGAAGTTTATCAACATGTACTGAACACACACCTGAAACATTAGTTTTTTGCTTTGATTTTATTTTATGTTCAGTTTATGACTGTTTTGTTGTTTATTTTAGTTGATTTCATTCCGTCGTGACTGAATAAATTCAGATTTTAAATGATTTATGATGTTTTGTTTCAATTTTATTAAACCACCTTAAAACTTCGAAAAATCTGGATTTTAATCATAGGATAATTCAGAAATTCGGATTTCAAAAAATCCGGATTTTGCAATCTCTAGTCACCACCATACCTTCGTGAATCTGCAGCATTAACCCTTTCTTAAAAAGATACTTGATAATGGCGCAATGTTCCATTTTCTCAATTTTTAAAAATTGCTTCATCTCTATAAAATACTGTAAACTCTTAACCAAAAGCAACACTATAATGAAATTTCACACAGTGACAACTGAATATAATGAAGGAAAAAAGAAATAAATTTTTTAATCATGTCTATAGGAGGCTGCAAACTAATCAATCTACCCTCATATATGGAAGTATTATTATCAAAGAATATTGTACTCACTCATCATCAGATTCATTACTGTATTTATTTTGGTATAAGCCATCTACAGAATTTCTTCTTGTTTTCTTTGTAGTTGTCTTTGGGCTTGAATGACGGGCCAACTTGCTAAAAATTAAATAATAGTTTATAACAATTATTTTAAAATCTTATTGAATGAGCATATGGATTTTACAATATCCAAGCTGAGGTCAACAGTAAATCTGGCTTGTCAATATTATGTTAAGAATAGAAAATCATCAGTTTAAGTGAAAATTATGATTACACATTGTACCCTGAAAAATATTTTGCAATTATAGTTTTCATTTATTTATTTGTTCACAGTTAATCATAATATTAGCTTTATGAAAAGTTATTCAATATTAATTACACATAGTTATAGGTTTAGGAGTAATATTCCTTTCATTATATAGTTATTATAATAATACAATCTGTGTTTAATACTACCTAATTTTTAATTTTTGATACAGATAATGTGTTTATAAATTTAAACAATCATTGTGGGCACACATCAGAAAAAAGTGCATGGTATAAGTTTTTGTGTACTCCCATTTTGTTAGCGTTTTTATCAGAACTCACCTCATAACATTGTCAACTACATCTTGACCCTGATCTTCGTGCGATGAGAATTTATGCTTGGGATGAGATCTCTCAAAAACTCTATGATTTTTCTCATTACCCAGCCCATATTTCCCCATATCTTCTATCCGGAAAAATGGACAATTATCACAGTTACTGTGGATACTCTTTCTTGCTGATGGTTGTATATTAGCTCGTTTATTCTGTTGATATAAGTTATTAAAAATCTAATATTCATTAATATCATTGATGAAAATAATAATATATTCGCAATGCTTACGTCTATATCAGAAATGCTGTACATTTATTTTAATTTTAAAAACAATGCAAGACTAAACATTCTAGTATATATTCAGTAATTTAAGCTAAACATTATTTTATTTTCACTCCACTACCTTAGCCAAGAAATACCATTCAAAAGACAAAAGCGAAAGTACTCTGTGTAGGCATGTCGATCTAAAATCGATTAATCGAAAAATCGATTCTTTGGAGTAAAATAATCGATTTTTTAGATCGATGCAGAGCACCGCATCGATTCACTGAATCGATCCAAAGAGCTCTCGAATCGGACTGATTCATCCGATTCAAGAACTAGCGATAAAATTCCCAAACTGGCTGGGGTAAGACACCGCAGTTTTTTAATTTTTTGCTGTTGGGGGACGCAAAAACAACCGGTCGTACTTGGTTGATAATTTGAACGCAATATTTATTTGAATAAAATTTCGATATTGTTGGATGCGTTCATAAATATTTTTATGAACGCATCCAACAATATCGAAATGTTGTAATTTCATTTTCATTTCTTAAATTCTAATTCTAATCTTGCCTGTGGGATGTTGGTCTAACTTAATCTGTGCTGTGAACAAAGGCTACATATACATACTATAGTATAAAATTATAGCTGTGAACTTGTTTGAACTGTGAACTTGTGAATTTACTTTATTATTATCAAAAACATACATACTGTGAGCTGTGGGTACAGACAGTAAGGAAATAACCAGTATTGTGTTCGTGTAGCATTCATTTCATTATGATAAATAGTGAGTTATAAGATTGAAACAGCTTTATCGAGAAATGTACGTTGCAGTTTGCACTTTTGTTAAAGTATTGTTGTTGTTTTTAGCCTAAAATGTCAAATAAAAGTGATACATGGAATGACTTTCTAAAAAAAGGGATTGAGTGGCGTATGTCCGAACCACTCCTAACACAAGCGTTTCTAGCTTAACAGGAGTGGTTAAAAGGAATATTAGTAATATTAATTAATAAGATTACTAATATTTTATTTTAAAAAACCGGTCAAGAGCGTGTCGAGCCACGCTCAGTGTAGGGTTCCGTAGTTTCCCGTCCGTCACAATAAGTGTTCCCACTTATGAGTCTAAAGGTGGGTATCCATTATGTTCGCGCTCCAGCAGCGCTCCGCGCTCCTGCAACTGCTCCCAGTAGTGGGTACTGTTGTTTCCATCCAAGTTCAAAATGATTTTCCTAGAAAGTCCTTATAAAGTTCTACTTTTCAGATTTTTTTTATATTTTCTAAACTTATGGTTTAAAAGTTAGAGGGGGCGGGGGACATTGTTTTTTACTTTTGGAGCGATTATTTCCGAAATTATTGACATTATCAAAAAATGATTTTAGTAAACCCCTATTCATTTTTAAATACCTTTCCAACAATATATCACACGTTAGGGTTGAAATTAAAAAAAAATCACTTCCGACTTTACATATAGTGGGGTAATAATAAAACAATTTTTATTTTACCACTTTGTCGGCGTCATTGATACACATATTGGTACCAAATTTCAGCTTTCTAGTGCTAACGGTCACAGAGATTAAGCGAGGACGGACAGACAGACAGACAGACATGGCGAAACTATAAGGGTTCCTAGTTGACTAGGGAACCCTAAAAAATATTAAAGTTCAATTAATGAAAAAATCGTAAATTCTCGAAATTTCACGTTTGAAAATGTCGCGATTAATCGAAAATCGATCTTTTAATCCTCGATTTAATCGATAATCGATTCTAGTACCTTCGATTCAAATCGATTCAGAGATCGATTTTTTTAAAAGTGAATCGATATGCCTAACTCTGTGGATTGTGGAAATACCTTTGACATTTCGACAGCTTCCTGTCACATTTATTGAACTAGGATTTTTTTTACTGGCTTTACGGCTCTGGGTTCTAGCCCTTCTGAGCCTATCATTTCTTTCGGAATCTTCATTTTATATTCTTTTTCTTACCAATATGATGATGCGCCACATTGCGAAGCTCTTGGGAGATTTTGACGACAGCTCAACCAAGCGGACGGTTGATGACGACAGCCTAAAGTTCATAAGGCGCCCAAGCGATCAAAATAACTTGACGTTTATATCGACAACAAAGATACTTTTTTATGAATATTAGAACTAATATATAATAAAATTAAGATAAAAATGTATGGATCTGCATTTTTTCACGCAGGACCAGGAAGAGAGCGATAAAAAATATCACCAGCTTCTTCACCAGCTGATTTTCTTCAAACGTTTTGGTGCATTGTAATTCACAGAATAGGCGATAACCTCGCAGACGAGTAATCCGTTGATGCTCTGCCTACCCCGCAAGGGTTAAAGGCGTGTTTATAAGTATGGATCAGAAATACTATCAACACCTGTCACGCTTTCACCCTGCACTATTACTTAACTGTGGTAGAAACAGTTCTTAGTAAGCCTTATTAATAAGCCTTAGTAATATTTATTGAACGGAAATGAATACAGTTCTTATATGTGGTTATGAATGAATCGGTATTACAATAAGAAAAATTGTGCAAAATTATAAGAAAAATATTTTTGAGAGTTCTCATTATCTAACGTATACATAGTTTAAATTGATTCCGCTAGATGTCGTTACCAGGTTTTTTAAAACGCGGTAACGAAATGTTTCCTAACATGTACTTAACTCCCGCCGTTAAGCCGCGCGTCAACTTATAGTGCATACGGTACCTATACGCTCAAATTGTTTCTATTTCGTAGCTTATTCGACTACTTGCTTTCAATTTCGGTTGTTTGTTATTTGCTTTGTGATTTGGTTAAGGTTGAATGGATTTATATTGGCTTTCATTTTCGGATTTGTGTATTCTCTTGGATCGGTTTTGTTGATTTTGTTGGTATTCCTTTATACATATTTAGACTCTGGCTTTGATTTTGGATTTTGTTTATTTAGAATCGTGAATTGGTTTTCGTTTTTTTAGGTTGTTTAACAATATTTTAACATACATACATAAACACTCACGCCTGTCACCCAGAGGGGTAGGCAGAGACTACGGACTTCCATGTGGCACGATCCTGACATACCTCTTTCGCCTCCTTTACATCCATATATCTACGCATACATGCTCGTCGGTTAAGGGTACTTCTAACGTGGCCCATTTTCAAAATATCGCCAATTTGGTCGATAAACTTTTTTCTAGGGCGTCCCTTCCCGACTCTGCCGTTCACATCTGCCATATAAATGTGCTTTGTCACTCTTTCCTCTTTCATTCTTTCTACATGACCAAACCACCAAAGCATTCCTTTCTTAATCCTGATCAAAACATCATCTTGCATACCACATTTATCTCTTATCACGCAATTTCTCACCCTGTCATTCAGATTCAACCCTAGCATATTCCTTAAAGACCGCATTTCTACAGCATTTATTCTACTTTCGTGCTTCTTCTGCCACACCCAGCTTTCACTACCATACATTAAAGTAGGGACTAACACAGCATTATGAATTATCATACGTGCCTTTTTTTACACATTCTGGTTCTTCACAATAGAGTGTAGTGCCCCATTCACTCTATTCCCTGCATTTTAATTTATACACTTACTATACACTTACTTATTTTTTTCGTTGGTAATATTTATATTGACTACTACTGCTTTCGATATCGGTTTTCTGCGATTTGTTTTAAATTGATTCGATTTTTTTTGGCTATCGTTTTTGGATTCGTGTTGTGTCTTGAATTGGTTTTGTTGTGTTGATTTTAAAAAATATTTAAAAGGAAATTTAAATCCTTTTAGGTATTTTAACCATTTTTTTAAATAGGTTTTTTGTTGCTTCATAATTCCTCGCTAACGTAAGTCCAGCCTTTCAAGAGTATCTTCTCAAAGACAAGCGAAAAGATAAGCTCGATCGCTAGAATCTTTAGAAGATGCTGAACTGAGAAGGCAAGAACAAGCAGACCGTCAGGCTGCTTTTAGAGCATCTGAGACACTTTCTCAACGTCAGCAAAGGCGTCTTGAACAGACAGAGCGTCAGGCTGCTTTAAGAGCTTCCGAAACACCTTCTCAAAGTCAGGAAAGGCGTCTTGAACAGGCAGATCGTCAAGCTACTTTAAGAGCTTCTGAAACAGCTTTTCAAAGTCAGCGAAGGCGTCTTGAACAGGCAGAGTGTCAAGCTACTTTAAGAGCTACTGAAACACCTGATTGATCAGGTGTTTCAGTGTGACTTTGAAGTCAGCAAAGGCGTCTTGAACGGGCAGAGCGTAATTCTACTTTAAGAGCTACTGAAACACCTGCTCAAAGTCAGCAAAGGCTATTCGAACAAGCGGAACATCAGGTCGCCTTAAGAGCCGCGGAAACACCTGTTGAAACTCAACACAGACTCATTGAGCAAGCTGAACGTCAATCTACTACTAACTAATATGGGCATCTGAAACACCAGAACAGACACGGGCGCGAAGAGATGCAAATGCACAGCTCCAAGCTGAACGTCGGCAAAATTTTCAAAGAAAAAATTGGTCGGTTTTTAATGACGCAGCATTCAATTATGATCCGTTGATTGATTATAAAAATCACAGGTTAGTTGTTATCGGACTGATGGACAAGGCGTGTCGATTTTGCAGCGCTTTAAAATGGAAAGATGAGACCGCAGGCATGTGCCGTTCCAATGGCAAAGTGTCTCTTCCGTTACTTGGGGAACCAGAAGAACCTTTGAAAACTCTTTTTTTATATGATGCTAATGAGTCACGGCGCTTTTTAAACAGGATCCGGAAATATAACTCATGCTTTCAAATGACGTCCTTCGTAGTTGACCGGGAAATAATAATGCCGGGATTTTCGCCTACATTTACGGTGCAAGGGCAAATTTATCATAGAATAGGTTCACTTTTTCCAGCTGAAAACGAACAGTATAAATTTAAAAACGAGTATATTTTACGGGTGACGAAGAAATTGAGGTAGACCGTCGCTGCCAATTTATCCAGAGAGTTGAGAGAGACACAGAGTTCAAAATTCAAGGATTTTTGCATGAACGTAACATTTTAGTCAAAACATTTAGAACTGCTTTAGAAAACCTACCTAAAGAGGATTATAAAGTCGTCATTCACGCAGATCCGACCCTTCGAGGAGAGCATGAAAGGCGCTACAATGCACCTTTGATAAACGAAATAGCAGCCGTAATTAGTGGTGATCAATTTTCTTCACGAGACATTGTCTTGAGAGCACGTGATGATACGTTGCAACGGGTAGCCGATACACACAAGTTTTATGACGCTCTGCAACACCCATTGATTTATTGCAAAGGACAAGAGGGTTATCATTTTCAAATTCCACTCATTAACCCGGTCACAAAGGAGCCTACTCCGAACAAAAAAGTATCATGTATGGATTTTTATGCGTATCATATGATGTTGCGAGAAAATGATTTTAACCTCTTAGCCCGGTGTAGACAATTATTTCATCAATTTTTGGTAGACATGTATGTGAAGGTAGAAAGTGAACGTCTCCGTTATATATCTTTAAATCAAAAAAAGCTGCGCGTTGAGAATTATATACATTTACAAGATGCAGTTTCTAGCGACGCCAAAGTAAACCCCAGAGATTTAGGTAAAATGGTAATTCTGCCCTCATCATTCGTTAACAGTCCCCGCTACCTACATGAGTACACACAAGACACATTCGCCTAAGTACGAGCTTACGGAAGACCTCATCTTTTTGTTACTTTTACGAGCAATCCCACATGGAAAGAAATAACCGAGGAGCTAATGCCGGGCCAAAAAAGTACTGACAGACACGATTTAGTTGCTAGAGTATTTAGATTAAAAGTACAAAAATTAACGAATGTAGTTAACAAAGGGAAAATTTTCGGAGAGGTGCAGTGCTTCATGTATTCAATTGAATGGCAAAAAAGAGGATTACCGCATGTCCACATTCTAATATGGCTTAAAGAGAAGTTGCGGCCCAGCCAAATAGACGACATAATAAGCGCCGAGATTCCGGATCCTGAGCAAGATAAATAATTGTATGATACCATCGTCCGAAATATGATTTACGGTCCATGTCAAGCACGAAATTCAATATCGCCAAGTATGAAAGAAGGAAAATGTACAAAGAAATTCTCTAAACAGCTATTAAAAGAAACAGTGCATAATGACAATAGCTACCCTTTATACAGACGCAGAGCTCCCGAAGATGGTGGCTGGAAAGTTACAATCATATCTCGCTCTGGAGCGTTCGTAACCTTAGATAACAGCTGGATTGTCCCGTATTCGCCCATTCTATGTAAAATGTTTAATGCCCACATTAATGTTAGAGCAGAAGCATGTAGCTCTGTCCACGCAATCAAGTATGTCTGTAAGTACATAAATAAAGGAAGCGACCAAGCAATATTTAATCCCAGGAGTGAAGGTGAGGCAAATCCCGTTAATGAAGTACAGACCTTTCAAGCAGGGCGTTATGTCAGCAGTAACGAGGCAGCGTTGCATCTCCTTGGCTTCCCTTTACACGAAAGGCACCCAACAGTTACTCACCTTGCTGTGCACTTAGAAAATGGAGAGCGTGTATATTTCACCGAAAGAAATTTCCAAGAAAGAATTGCGTCACCGCCAAAAACTACACTAACAGCTTTCTTTCAACTTTGTCAAACCGACCCCTTTGCAAAAACGTTGTTATATACTGAAGTCCCGCGCTATTATACTTGGAACACATCTAGGAAGGAGTGGTAAAGTCATCAGATGCCCTTAGTCGTGTGTATACCGTCCATGTAACTAATTTTGAATGTTTCTGTTTACGATTGCTGCTGCACCATGTTCGGGGTCCTACAGAATATAAAGACCTTAAAACTGTCTACGGTCAGGAATGCGCAATATAGAGAAGCATGTGAAGCTCTGCATCTTTTAGAAAACGATAATCACTGGGATGAAACCATGGAGGAAGCTGTTCAGTGCCAGTCACCAGCCAAAATTAGGGATCTTTATGCAACTCTCATATCATCTTGCGGGCTATCTAATGCACATGAATTGTGGGACAAATATAAAGAGTACATGGCGGAAGATATTTTGCGAAGGTTACAGCAGACACGCGCGAACATGACATACAATGAACACATTTATAATGAAGCACTTGGAAAAATTGAAGATAAAGTAATGGCAATGGTAGGCAAAAAATTAAGCGACTTTGGAATGATAAGACCTCAGTGAACAACGGAATATGAACTAAGTGATGAAATTATAGGTGAAACAAACTACGATATACCAGCTTTGCAGCAGCAAGTAGCCGAATTTGTACCCCGCTTGCTTCCCGAACAAAAACGAGTTGTGACAAAATATAAGGACAAATTGAATCTAGAAATGGTGCACTTTTCTTTTTAGAGGCCCCTGGAGGAACATATCTTTACGCACAATCCCTAACGGGGTAGCCAGAGAGAACAGATCGCCAAGTGTCACGATTCTTACATACCTCTTTCGCTTGTTTCAGGATTTTCCCCTCTTCGAGTAATTTGCTCACATGGTCTTCGAAAGTTAGTCTCGGTATTCCTGGAGTAACTGGGAAGACATTTTTGTTAAATTTATTATTAGCGCAAGTACGGAAAGATAAAAACATTTCTGTGGCCGTAGCTTCCTCCGGTATAGCCGCCACGCTGCTAAGCGGCGGCCACACTGCACATTCTGTTTTAAAACTCCCTTTAAATCTTGCCCAGGAAGAATCGCCGATCTGCAACTTAGCAAAAATAGTGCACGAGGTATAATGCTACGACAATGCAAACAAAATTTTAATGTGGGACGAAAGTACAATGTCGCATAAAAAAGCTGTAGAAGCACTAAAACGAAATACCGATGTAATGGGAGGAATGGTGGTTTTACTGGCTGGTGACTTTCGCCAAACTTTACCTGTCATTCAAAAGGGCAGCAGCCTGCAGATAAAATTAAAGCATGCCTCAAGTCGTCTATTTTATGGAACGAGGTGACAAAATTCAGTTTAACTTCGAATATGAGAGTGCATTTGTTTGCAAAATTGGCGATGGGCGGTTGGAAACGGATGCTAAGGGTTGCGATAAATTGACGAGAGATTTTTGTAATTTAGTATAGAGTCATTCCGAATTAATTGCGAGCATTTATTCAGATTTAACGAACAACATGCATGAAGACAAATGGGTATGTAAAAGGGCGATTCTTACACCAAAAAATGAGAGCGTTAACAAAATAAATTCAGATATATTAAGCGAAGTAGCAGGAGAAATAACAGAGTATTTGTCAGTAGACACAGTTATAGACACAGAACAGAGCACTTCATATCCCGCAGAGTTTCTAAATTCTCTAGAGTTGTCAGGTGTGCCCTCACATAAACTTCAATTAAAATTAGGCGTCTCAGTCATGCTAATGCGAAATTTAGATGCTCCTCGGTTATGTAACGGGACAAAGCTGCGTGTGACACATCTTGGACGGAACATAATCGGTGCTACAATTTTGACAGGCGTAGGAAAATGTGAAAATGTTATTATACCACGGATCCCTGTCATTCCCACAGATCTTACTTTTCAATTCAAAAGGTTGCAGTTCCCTATTAAGCTCAGTTTTGCAATGACAATTAATAAAGCGCAAGGCCAAACGTTACAAGTAGCGGGGGTCAACTTAGAAAAACCGTGCTTCTCTCATGGTCACTGTATGTAGCATGTTCGCGTGTGTCAAATGCCCAGAATCTCCACACTCTTTCCCCGAATGGAAAAACATATATCATTGTGTACAGTAGCGTCTTAAAATAGTGTTCAGTTAGTTTTTGTTCCAAAATTCCCACAATCAATTAATCAGAATTCCCACAGATCTTCCCTTTTAATTCAAAATTTTCCTATTTAGCTCAGTTTCTTTTCAATTCACCTCTGACGGACCTATTAAGCTCAGTTTCCTTTCAACTCAAAAGGCTGCATCTCTGACGGATCCTTTATTTTGCTCAGTTTCCTTTCACTTCAGAAAACTGCATCTCTGACGAATCAATTTAGCTCAGTTTCTTTTCAAAAGTCTGCATCCCTGACGGATAGTTATGCTCAGTTTCCTTTAATTAAAAAAATATCCCATTTCCATTTGGAATAAACAGGCTATTTTCATGCTTTCCTATACGCTGCGTTTCAAAACATTTAAATAGGTTGACGAATCAATTTTGCTCAGTTTCCTTTTAATGGCTGCAACAGCTAGTCACTTCGTAATTATTGCGTACTGATTTCTAGAGAAAAAGTTATATAAATTTAGATTGAAAACAAATTTATTTAATCATACTATTATTTTTTTTTTTTTTTTACTTATTACTTTGTAAAAATGATCTCCTTTTGCGTCGTTTCTCATGTATATCGTCAGTCTGAGCGAGATTAGAATGGCTCTCCAGCACCATAAAAACGGTAGGGCCCCAGGCGAGGATGGAATTATAGCAGAGCTTCTGAAGGCGGGTGAACAACGGTACTTAAAGTCCTACAGAAGTTCTTCAATTCTGTCTTCCATGGTGGCACTACTCCGGAGGCGTGGAGCAGAAGTGCGGTGGTCTTGTTCTTCAAGAAAGGTGACATCGTTCTCTTGAGGAACTATAGACCGATTTCCCTTCTACGCCGCGTCTACGTGTTGCTTTCGAGAATCATTACGAATCGTCTTGCACTCAGACTCGACGACTTCCAGCCTCCCGAACAAGCCGGTTTTCGAAAAAGCTTCAGTACCATAGACCACATACATACTCTGCGGCAGATCGTACAGAAGACCGAAGAGTACAATCTGTCACTTTGTCTTGCGTATGTGGACTATGAGAAAGCCTTTGATTCCGTCGAAATTCGGGCGGTGCTACAGTCCCTTCAGTGGTGCCAAGTTGATTGTCGGTATATCAAAGTGCTGAAGTGTTTGTTGGGCTAAGATGGCTATCCGAATACAGAACCAGAGAACAAAACATATCCAACTGCAGAGAGGTGTGACACAGGGTAACGTTATATCCCCGAAACTTCACCACTTGGAAGATGTTTTTAAGCTACTGAACGGGAAAGGATACGGTATTAACATCAATGGCGAGTACGTCAGTCACCTTCGATTTGCCGACGATATAGCCCTTATGACAGAATCGCTGGAGGACCTAAGCACTATGATCTCAATGGTGTCTCCCAATGGATAGGACTTCAGATGAATATGGACAAAACAAAGATCATGTTTATTGTCCATGTCACATCTATGCCGGTAGTTGTTGGGAGCACTATACTCGAAGTTGTTGATGAGTACGTTTACCTGGCACAAATAGTCCGACTAGGTAAGTCCAACTTTGACCGAGAGGTCAATCGACGGATTCAACTCGGCTGGGCAGTGTTCGGGAAATTACGACACATCTTCTCGTCAGGTATACCTCAAACTCTGAAAACTAGATTGTACAACCAGTGCGTGTTGCCAGTGATGACTTACGGATCTGAGACGTGGTCCTTCACAGCTGGCCGTATGAGGACGCTCAAGGTCGCTCAGCGAGCTATAAAGAGGGCTATGCTCGGAGTTTCTCTGCGTGATAAACTCAGAAATGAGCATATCTGCAGTAGAACCAGAGTGACCGATGTAGCTCAACGGATTAGTAAGCTGAAGTGGTAATGGGCCGGCCATATAGTTCGAAAAACCGATAACCGATGAGGAAGAAAGGTTCTCGAGTGGTAGCCTCGTACCGGCAGGCGTAGTGTAGAGCGACCCCACTAGATGGGGTGACAACTTGGTAAGACATGCAGGAAGTCGATGGATGCAGGTGGCTCAGGACCGTGCTTTGTGGCATTACTTGGGGGAGGTCTACGTTCATCAGTGGACTTGTGAAGGGCTGTAATAATGATAATGATGAATGATCCTAAAATGCTTTTAAGAATTTCTCGACAAAAAATCCAAAAATTGATTTGGGCTCGACACAGGAGTTGAATTAGGGTGGACCAAAGAAGTAGTTGTACGTTCCATTTGTTCAACAAAAATATTAAAAAATGTGATTTAAATTATAATTTATTCACACGCAAGCAATGGGTGAATTAGTTGGGAATGAAGATCTGGCACTGCAAGAAAGGAATGAAGTGTGGCTTATATCCCCCCTCCCCTATGAGACAATCTATGGGGAGGCCTATGTTCAGCAGTCGACTTCAATAGGCTGTAACGGTAACAGCAGACCTGTCACATGTGCCAGTTGATAACACACTGACATGTTGAGAGGAATTGAGAAATAGGTATATGAAGAAACTATTGCAGTCGCGCTGCGCCCGAGCAAGCGAGTTACGGAGGAGGTGAGTGACTAATCTGTATTTATGTGCGCAGCTCAGTACCGCGCATCTCCCTAATTGGTTGTTAACGATTTTACTCTCTAGTTTATATGCAGTAATCTATGGATTTTACCTACCATTAAATCATGACCGGTTGACGTTTCGTATTCCCCTGTTCTCTTTTCGAAAACTAAGCCAATTAAATTATTTTCATATCAAAATTTGAAGGAAGATAGGTCTATGCTCCTATCACTTGTTAAATGTTATAAACTTTTGAAATTTCTTTGGTAGTCATCTCCTTACGGAGGTAAAAACGGGGCATTTTTTTTAGGTTTTGGAAAGTCATATTCACTTTTGTAATATTTAAAAAAAAATAATGACAGGGGCATGTCTTCTATAGATTTTTATAATCAAAAAACGATGACTCTAGGCATTATCCAGGAAGAGAATAGGGGAATACATTTGTATAGAAAAAATGCAGGCCGTCTACGCTCTTAAGACATTTTTGTGTAAACGTTGCATATTCGAGGATTGAAGCCCAACTAAAACGAACTGCTATTTCGTCCGTGAACTTAAGCGCCCACAATTATGTGTATGTTAATTAGATTTTCCCTACATGTAGCAAATTATAATATCCCTCGAACATCAAATTTTGGTAAGAATTCGACTATCGTATATAACTAAGTTTCTTGTAATTGCCTATTAATAAATGTTTACTGTTTTTTTACAGATTCATTACCAAACATTAGCTATAAAAGTTAATTCAAAGTTACAGCTTATATACGTCCCACTCCTGGGCACAGGACTCCTCTCATTTCTGAGAGGGTTTTAGGGCAAGGAATAGTCCGCCGCGCTGCCTCAATGCGTGTTGGCGAACTTCACATGTCTTCGAAATATTTTTTTCTTATTTCTCATGGCGCACACACATCTCGATCATACGTGTGTGCGCCATTTTCAAAATGGCGCACACACGTAACACAAGTCTTAGGCATTCGAATCAACACCTGCCGCGCAAAACCGTATGAGTCACAAAACATACCTCAACATATAATGGACCCGGGCTTCGCGCAAACAAACTTAAGAAATAAGACTAGTTATCAAGTTACGTACTAATATAAGATAACATAAGTAGGCCGTCCTTTCGACGCACAATTATATCAATCTCGCGACCTCTAACTCGACCCTGGAACGCCGGCGTTCAACTGGCGCGGTCCCACCGCTCAAAGATTCCGCCGACCGCCGTCCGGCTTCGCTGCTGACTGCCGCGACGCGCTCGCTGGCCGCCGCATGCCCATAGCAAGCGCCTCTCTGCCCCTCAACGCTAACCGGTTCCCCGCGCGAGACGCGCGTACGCAAGCTATCGCTTGTAACAATTATAGGAATCGATCAATCGTTCTTCCCTTCAACGGAATAAACATCGATTTGCTAGGTCTGTTACAAGGCTGTGTTTATTTGATGTTATGTGATCTTACGTAAAGGTTTCCGAAAACTATATTAAGGTGAAGAGGGCGCCAAAATCAGATTTTTCACGCTTTTTATGGACTGTTTGTTCGGCCCGTACGCTATTTAATCGCTCAATATTCATTTGATATATTTTTTTTAAATTATATATACTTTTTTATCGAAAAATAAACCCATAATTCACTCACGTATTTAGTGGTGAATACATAGCCTGAATTTAATTGAAATTGATTTCATTACATTCGAATGAAACAGCTTTTTCACTTAGTGGACGTACCTAAAATTGTAGATTTTGAGGAAACTTTGCGATCTTTTTCTATCGAGCCAAAATGTGTCAATTGTGTGTTGTTTCGTAGTTTTTGATGACAAAAAATTGCTTTTCTGCGCACCTATAAAACGTGAAAAATCTGCTTTTGGCACCCACATCACCTTAAACGCAATTGGCACATCTTTTTTTCTCGCGAGAATTTGAATCGTTTTGTTCGATCCAGCTAATATCGGGCAGGCTCAGTCTTGTTAAAATAACCAAAAAGGTAATATCGGGTAGGTTCAGTCTTGTAAAAATTAAGTCTTGTCAGTTGCGGGGTCACAGATCACAGTGCGAAAAATGGATAAAGATACAAAATTGATGATATTGCGACAGTGCTGGAGAGTTTTGAAGCAATAATTCCAGATATAATATTCATCATATCTGGAAATATTGCTTAATAATAATAGTCATTTCAAAAACATCTGCATCTAAAGCAATCCGAAATCTAGTCCATAGAATTATTGTTAAGCTAAAGTTAGATTTTAAGTAAGAGAAACATTAAACTGGTAATTCGGCATGAGACAGAATGCTAGATATTTTGTATACCTACTAAGTACCATAGCATTCAAGGTCATTTTGTTGTTATCAGAATGTAGACACAATAACTGTACATAAATTACCATTACCACGAGCTTTATTAGGTAAATGGAGAAAGGTACATAGTATGTGCCAAATCAATTGAAAAAAAACGGACAATGACCTTCAATATGAGCCGAGTGTCAAAAGGCGTAACTTACAAAATCTCAATTTAGATGTGATAACAATATTTAAATATTGATATTATTCACACTTCTAGGTCAGCTCATATGATTTTTTTGTTTCTTAAATAATATAGACTGTGGTTCCTACAAACATCGTAAAAGCTTACGGTACATCGCGAAAAATGTATTATATTTTATATTTCAGTTTATGGTAAGTAACGCAGCAATTCATTTAATAAAAATTTCATATTAAAAAAATATTTTAAGCAGTATAATTACCATATTGAGCTTTTGCAAATTTATCCTTTTAAAATAAACAAAACGCGCGTTACGTCAGTTTGTTCTAAAAGAAACGTGACAATGGCAGACAGAGATGTGTCACCTTTTTTTGCACGTGGCATGGATGATAGAATTGACCAAACTGCAGATCGCTTTATAATTAATGTTACAGACAGTTCATCAGAATACACATCAAGTGAAGATATGAGTGATGATTGCACCGAATAAAAATAAAGTTCTTATATAATAAAGAAAATAAAATAAAATATAATAAAGAAAATAAAGTTTTATCTTTTCAAGAAGTACGTACTTATACGGTGTTGTTATCACTCGAATCTTTATATGTGGTATAAATTAATGCTTTTTGTTGTTAAATGAATAAAGTACTTTATAACAATAGACGATTTTTCTTCTACAGCGATCTTTTACATAACTGTTTAATATAGTTAATATATATATATATATATATATATATATATATATATATATGTAAATCAATCATTATAAAAAAATAATATTAAAAAAATCAATATAAATAAAGAAAGTACTACATATAAAATGTGCCTATATATTGAAGTTTTGTAACCCCTGGCTAAACGACCGAAAGTCATTGTCCGTTTTTCTCAATCGATTTGGCACATACTATAGTTTCGTAGTAATAAGTCAGTCTTGAGCACCAGTATCGGAAAGCTCCCGCTTGTGTGAAGCGATGGCGACGGCGCAATTGCCCAATTTGCGATTATTCACTTTGTTGGCGAAAGTGCATTACGTGAGAAGTTATTGATACGTAAGTTGGCAAACAGCTATAGGATATTTATCAAGACATCGATTACAAAGGTACAGTCTTTACATGTAGCGATCGTTCTTTAGACGGTACTTGTATAAATTGGGGACACATTATAAACTATGGGAGAAACTATGCATGACGATGGTAATTTATACAAGTACCGTCTAAAGAACGATCGCTACATGTAAAGACTGTACCTTTGTAATCGATGTCTTGATAAATATCCTATAGCTGTTTGCCAACTTACGTATCAATAACTTCTCACGTAGTAGTAACACGATGAGATAGTTTACTTGGCAAGATGTCAACGAGAGAAATATTACCAACATTATCATGATGATGACCCTCGTCTTCTAAGAAAGTCAGCAACTGGTCAAAAGTAGGTATAAAGTTAATGTCATCACCATATCAACGTTTAAACTTTAATTTAATATCAGAGGTAACTTACATGGACATATAAAGAAAAACATGTGGGACTAATGCTTAAAAGGAAGATCTCAACGTTCCAAACAACGAAAAGAATTTGATAATGGAAGGATGGAAGAATTTGATAAGAATTTTATAAAGGCAGTACGGAGACCAATAAGCGCTGTCGATACGTCAGACAAATACATTATTTGCCTTATAACCTCATAACGTTATCCGCTTGAACTGCTAAATAGTGATCTTTTCTTTAGAAGTCCGCAGGCTATTGCATATGCCATATGTATGTTTAGAATGAAGAGTAAGGCGGAGTGGTTCTTCCATCAAAGCACTGACCCATTATTGAAGTTTTAGTGAATGAGTAGTAGGTACGAAGCTAGATATCCACCACATGATCAAATTGATCCAGGAATGTAATCAAACCATCAGAACGACCATTAATTGTATGTTTGGGAAGTTCTGTAAATTTGTCGAAACAAAACCTTGTGTTCGCACCACGGACCACCCAGGGTTGTGTTTTTGCGTAAAATACTTGCCGCCTTAACAGGATTTGGTTCCACGTAGGATGTGAACAGTTAGAGCAAATATTTATGCCAGTTTTTCAACTAGCATCTGTTTAAAAACGGCGCTTGATAACAAATGGTTTTGATTCTTACAAAAAGAACAGCTAGGAAAGGTAAATGTAGCTGTACCTGATTAAATTAATTTTTGAATCAAACTTTAAATTGCTTTGATTGCTATCTTAATAATTTTGTAAAAGATCAACACGATCTTTAAGAAAAGGTTTTATAACTTGAAGAATTGGCATGTCTACAAGGGTATTTTGGTACACTTCCCAATCTCCAAGCGTCACCGAATCCAGTTTATAAGCTACGAGAGAAATAATCAATATGTCCCAGTATTATGTGTTTTGACCTAAGTTTTCAAGTGCTCTAAGGATTTTATTGAGTGATTGGCCTCAGTAAGGCCGCATATTCTTTCTGTATTTATACTAAATAATGCGTGTATATGTTTGTTGATAGCTGTCGCATGTTAATGTACCTCTCATTGATAAGTTGCCAAGCAAGGCGATAATTGTCTCATGAGTTATGACATTACTTATATTTTTACTATGATTTGTGAAGCCTAAAGCCTTTCATAGAAGCTTTCAATTAATGAAACTTTTGTATGTTGTCCAATGTTGTGTTTTTATGAATGAGTGATCAGAAAGAGTCTCTGAATTCAAGCCAATTATAATATTCTCCAGAGAAGCATGGAAAGACAGTAGAACCCACCATAAATGCTTTTGTCCCTATATTACATGTATTTGGAGTTTGTACAGACTCGTCGTTGCTCGTCGTTTCATTGTGTAGTAATATATGAATGATTTAGTAGTTTAACTGCTGAACTGAAAATAAAATTATGTATTTTATTAAAGTAGTGCCTTTCAATTCAGAGGAGTACCTAAAATTTTGGTCGAACTCAAAACTGCTGGTACCAAACCCTTTTTTCTTCTGTTAGTTACTTGTTGATGAATTGTTGCCTTTTTGCTGATTAATTGTGCCGTGACCTCACTGCTGCGATGACGACCACGTGGTCGACGTGTATGATCCGACTTCTTTCTTGATCGCGACGCGAAATTTAGTAATCAATTTTTGTCTGCATTTAGAAAAAGCCAAATTTAGGGGCTTTTTACTAAGTTTAAAAATGAAGTGTTCTAAAAAACGCAACGAACTGTTGAAATTTTCGTTGCTGGCAAAATGTATCGTTAGCAACGCAGTGACGATAATAGATATACGATAAATAATAATAGCAAAGAATTAAGTGCTACTTAAGTGCTGAAAGATTATTGAGGTCGGATGAAGATGATTCTGGAAAATATTGGGTCCACCATTACCTTACTATAAGGTATAAACGGCATTTTTGTTCTTTATTAGTGATTTAGTATATAGCTAGTGAGACAAAACTGAAATTTGTTCACTGGTGTATTCACAACAGCCGCGATGCGCACAATTACTTTACCTCAAAGTCAAACCGTCACTATAGATCGGGAATTGGATTGAAAAGGAGTAAACCAAATGGGGGAGGGACAAGTATGTAAGCATCCGTATGCAGAATAATGGAATGCAAATTACTAGGATTTTTTGCTGTACATCTTCGAAATGGGTAGCCCTGACGGCAATATTTTAACGGGTTCTTACCCAAATGTATCAGCTCTGTGAACTTGGAACTCGAACTAAAAAAAATATTTTTTTTTAATGAAATATGCAAATTTTCGAAAAATCTTGATCGTCAATGCATTCAGCATCGTTTGTATTTCATGAAAAATTACAACTTTTAGTGATTTTCATAAGATTTTTTAGCACTATAAACGATCAAAAGGTATTACAATTATCTGCGTTGTTTATAGTACGCGTATTGATTTCTATTTTTTTTATTTTTTTACTTCGGGTTCTAAGTTCACAGAGCTAAATGTATCGGTTGTGATTGTAGTCAGCCGGAACTAAGTTAACTGCCAGTTCAAACGCATTCTGCGGCAACCGGGTGGACTTTTAGTTAAGTACTTTTTTATAAATAAAGCCTGCAAAACAAACAAAATAATGAATTTCAAGTTCTCGATGTGTATTTATTGTATCCCTGTTGCAAAATAATATGAAGGACATTTTTAACGGCTATAGGCTACTTCTTAATGTTATTTTAAGAACATAATATTAAAACAAATATACTATGAACAATTTTTATTGAAAACCATTACATAGATACAAAATTTAAAAAGCCAAATTTTATTTCAAAGATATGTTAATAATGTTAATAAATATATAGGGAGAATGCTCAGTGAACATCTCTGAGAAATATTTCTATTGATACTTGTAGTTAATACATGATTCACTTGACGAAGAATTGGTTTGGATGGATACGTCATTAAAGTTGCTGCTTCTTGTTCTTCATACTTTTTTAGTCTCTCCTCTATCCATGCTTTAAAGGTGAAAGATGGTAGAAACTCGATCATCTGTTTATTTATAGCATATCGCGAAGAAATTTCTCTAGTACAATCATTTTGACCTTTTACAACAACACCCACAAGCTGATTTTCGTATATTACTGGGCCTCCAGTATCCTTAAAACAGGACTTCAATTTGGTTTCTACACAATCAATAAAAGCAATATAATATTCATTATGTGTAAGTCGATTTTCTAAGCCAACATATTGCAATTCTTTAACTTGTCCAGCATCAGCATTCAAGCCAAATCCTAGAGCTTCTACGTCCACAAGCTGGTCCGCAGCAGTGATATTGCTCAAACTAAGTTTTGTAGCAAATGTATTATTATGTTTTTCCGTATATATGAGTCCAACATCTTTGCCTACTCCAGAAAACGTCGGAAATTTTTCGCTCTTTACTATGTGCAAAACAACTGCTTTGTCATCCTTTTTAGCGAAAGTAGTGTTAAGTAAGACGTAATTAATTGGCTTTTGAAAACAATTAGCCGTTGTAAGAATAAGCCCATTAGCTACTAGAGAACCCGCACATAAATATTCATGTTGTTGAGACATTATTGCTGCCATAAAAGGAAATTGCTTGATTTTTGCTTGACGTATTTCGTGCATTTGGCTGTTTTGTCTTCTTGTGCAAGTAACATTGTTTTGCTCAACTTCGAAAGGAATATCCATGGATTCGTCTTTACCGTCATCATTAGGATCTCCGTTATCATCTCTGTTTTCATCGACACTCTTTTTTACATTATCACTTGAAATACATTGTAAAAAAAATATAACAAGAACCAAAATCTGCACGAAATCAAGTACTTTTTTCATTGTAAAACTAAAGATATATATAAATAGCAACAAATTGTTATTATTATAAAAAGAGATTTGAAATTCTGTATTCACTTCTTTACTTCTTTCTGTGCATTTTATTTTTCAATACAGCCGTTTAAGTTTTAAGGCCAGTACTATTAAAAAAATGTAACTTCTCTCTGGGTAAATCATTCTAAGAAGTATGTACTGAACATATTAATAAAATTAAGTGAAAAACAAACACAAGTAATAAAATCTTAATTTTCTATCGAAATTCCTCAACTTGCACAACCTGCCAACTACACATTATTCACACATTTTTGTTACAGAATTTCAAAGTTCCTCTACTGAACATAGGCTTCCCCAATTACCTTTTATATAAAAACTAGCTGTTACCCGCGGCTTCGCCCGCATGGTCACTGGGAAATGAACTATCCATTGCTTTTTAAAACTTTAAAACTGAGTTTTATAGATTTGTCAGAGATGCAGCCATTAAAAGGAAACTAAGCAAAATTGATTCGTCAGCCTATTTAAATGTTTTGAAACGCAGCGTAAAGGAAAGCATGAAAATAGCCTGTTTATTCCAAATGTAAATGGGATATTTTTTTAATTAAAGGAAAGAGTAGGGATGCAGACTTTTGAAGAAACTGAGCTAAAGATTGAGATGAGTTTTCTGAAGTGAAAGGAAACTGAGCAAAATAAAGGACGTCAGAGATGCAGCCTTTTGATTGAAAGGAAATGAGTGTTGGGTGTGAAGAAAGAGTAGGAAAATTTTGAATTAAAAGGGAAGATCTTGGGAATTCTGATTATTGATTGTGGATTTTGGAACAAAAACTAACTGAACACTATTTTAAGACGCTACTGTACACAATGTTATATGTTTTTCCATTCGGGGAAAGAATGTGGAGATTCTGGGCATTTGACACACGCGAACATGCTACATACAGTGACCATGAGAGAAGCACGGTTTTTCTAAGTTGACCCCCGCTACCTGTAACGTTTGGCCTTGCGCTTTATTAATTGTCATAGCAAAACTGAGCTTAATAGGAAACTGCAACCTTTTGAATTGAAAAGGAAGATCTGTGGGAATTATAGGGATCCGTGGTATAATAACATTTTCACCTTTTCCTACGCCTATCAAAATTGTAGCACCGATTATGTTCCGTCCAAGATGTGTCACACGCAGCCTTGTCTCGTTACATAACCGAGGAGCATCTAAATTTCGCATTAGCATGACTGGGATGCCTAATTTTAATTGAAGCTTATGTGAGGGCACACCTGACAACTCTAGAGAATTTAGAAACTCTGCGGGATATGAAGTGCTCTGTTCTGTGTCCATAACTGTGTCTACTGACAAATACTCTGTTATTTCTCCTGCTACTTCGCTTAATATATCTGAATTTATTTTGTTAATGCTCTCATTTTTTGGTGCAAGAATCGCCCTTTCACATAACTATTTGTCTTCATACATGTTGTTCGTTAAATCTGAATAAACGCTCGCAATTAATTCGGAATGACTCTGTACTAAATTACAAAAATCTTTCGTCTATTTAACGCAGCCCACAGCATCCGTTTCAAACCGCCCATCGCCAATTTTTAATAGTGTGTCAGCATAGTTTCCAGCATTGATATCATTATACAAATGCACTCTCATATTCGTAGTTAAACTGAATTTTGTCACCTTGTTCAATAAAATAGATGACTTGAGGCATGCTTTAATTTCATCTGCAGGTGTGCCCTTTTGAATGACTCCCATTACATCGGTATTCGTTTTCGAGCGTTCGATTTAGTGCTTCTACAGCTTTTTTATGCGACATTGTACTTTCGTCCCACACTAAAAGTTTGCATTGTCGTAGCATTATACCTCGTGCACTATTTTTGCTAAAGTTGCAGATCGGCGATTCTTCCTGGGCTAGATTTAGAGGGAGTTTTAAATCAGAATGTGCAGTGCGGCTCCCGCTTAGCAGCGTGGCGGCTATACCAGAGGAAGCGACAGCCACAGCAATGTTTTTATCTTTCCGTACTTGCGCTAATAATAAATTTAACAAAAATGTCTTCCCAGTTCCACCACTCGTTTTTGTTCGGGAAGCAAGCGGGGTACAAATTCGGCTACTTGCTGCTGCAAAGCCGGTATATCGTAGTTTGTTTCACGTATAATTTCATCACTTAGTTCATTTTCGGTTGTTCGCTGAGGGCTTATCATTCCAAAGTCGCTTAATTTTTTGCCTACCATTGCCATTACTTTATCTTCAATTTTTCCAAGTGCTTCATTATAAATGTGTTCATTGTATGTCATGTTCGCGTGTGTTTGCTGTAACCTTCGCGAAATATCTTCCGCCATGTACTCTTTATATTTGTCCCACAATTCATGTGCATTAGATAGCCCGCAAGATGATATGAGAGTTGCATAAAGAACCCTAATTTTGGCTGGTGACTGGCACTGAACAGCTTCCTCCATGGTTTCATCCCAGTGATTATCGTTTTCTAAAAGATGCAGAGCTTCACAAGCTTCTCTATAAGTTGCGCATTCCTGACCGTTGACAGTTTTTAGGTCTTTATATTCTGTAGGACCCCGAACATGGTGCAGCAGCAATCGTAAACAGAAACATTCAAAATTAGTTACATGGACGGTATACACACGACCACGGGCATCTGATGACTTTACACCGGGCCAATTTGCAATAGGCGCGCCTTTCCACTCCTTCCTAGATGTGTTCCAAGTATAATAGCGGGGGACTTCAGAATATAACAACGTTTTTGCAAAGGGGTCGGTTTGACAAAGTTTAAAGAAGGCTGTTAGCGTAGTTTTTGGCGGTGACGCAATTTTTTCTTGGAAATTTCTTTCGGTGAAATATACACGCTCTCCATTTTCTAAGTGCACAGCAAGGTGAGTAGCTGTTGGGTGCCTTTCGTGTAAAGGGAAGCCAAGGAGACCCCACGCTGCCTCGTTACTGCTGATATAACGCCCTGCTTGAAAGGTCTGTACTTCATTAACGGGATTTGCCTCACCTTCACTCTTGAGATTAAATATTACTTGGTCGCTTCCTTTATTTATGTAGTTACAGATATACTTGATTGCGCGGACAGAGCTACATGCTTCTGCTCTAACATTAATGTGGGCATTAAACATTTTACATAGAATGGGCGAATACGGGACAATCCAGCTGTTATCTAAGGTTTCGAACGCTCCAGAGCGAGATTTGATTGTAACTTTCCTGCCACCATCTTCGGGAGCTCTGTGTCTGTATAAAGGGTAGCCATTGTCATTGTGCACTGTTTCTTTTAATAGCTGTTTAGGGAATTTCTTTGTACATTTTCCTTCTTTCATACATGGCGATATTGAATTTCGTGCTCCACATGGACCGTAAATCATATTTCGGACGATGGTACCATACAATTATTTATCTTGCTCAGGATCCGGAATCTCGGCGCTTATTATGTCGTCTATTTGGCTGGGCCGCAACTTCTCTTTAAGCCATATTAGAATGTGGGCATGCGGTAATCCCCTTTTTTGCAATTCAATTGAATACATGAAGCACTGCACCTCTCGGAAAATTTTCCCTTTGTTAACTACATTCATTAATTTTTGTACTTTTAATCTAAATACTCTAGCAACTAAATCGTTTCTGTCAGTACTTTTTTGGCCCGGCATTAGCTCCTCGGTTATTTCTTTCCATGTGGGATTGCAAGTAAAAGTAACAAAAAGATGAGGTCTTCCGTAAGTTCGTACTTAGGCGAATGTGTCTTGTGTGTACTCATGTAGGTAGCGGGGACTGTTAACGAATGATGAGGGCAGAATTACCATTTTACCTAAATCTCTGGGGTTTATTTTGGCGTCGCTAGAAACTGCATCTTGTAAATGTATATAATTCTCAACGCGCAGCTTTTTTTGATTTAAAGATATATAACGGAGACGTTCACTGTCTACCTTCACATACATGTCTACCGAAAATTGATGAAATAATTGTCTACACCGGGCTAACAGGTTAAAATCATTTTCTCGCAACATCATATGATACGAATAAAAATCCATTCATGATACTTTTTTGTTCGGAGTAGGCTCCTTTGTGACCGAGTTAATGAGTGGAATTTGAAAATGATAACCCTCTTGTCCTTTGCAATAAATCAATGGGTATTGCAGAGCGTCATAAAACTTGTGTGTATCGGCTACCCGTTGCAACGTATCATCACGTGCTCGCAAGACAATGTCTCGTGAAGAAAATTGATCACAACTAATTACGGCTGCTATTTCGTTTATCAAAGGTGCATTGTAGCGCTTTCATGCTCCGAAGGGTCCGATCTGCGTGAATGACGACTTTATAATCCTCTTCAGGTAGGTTTTCTAAAGCAGTTCTAAATGTTTTGACTAAAATGTTACGTTCATGCAAGAATCCTTGAATTTTGAACGCTGTGTCTCTCTCAACTCCCTGGATAAATTGGCAGCGACGGTCTACCTCAATTTCTTCGTCACCCGTAAAATATACTTGTAAAAATTTATGCTGTTCATTTTCAGCTGGAAAAAGTGAACCTATTCTATGATAAATTTGCCTTTGCACCGTAAATATAGGCGATATTCCGGCATTGTTATTTCCCGGTCAACTCCGAAGGACGTCATTTGAAAGCATGAGTTATATGTCCGGATCCTGTTTAAAAAGCGCCGTGACTCATTAGCATCATATAAAAAGAGAGTTTTCAAATGTACTTCTGGTTCCCCAAGTAACGGAAGAGACACTTTGCCATTGGAACAGCACATGCCTGCGGTCTCATCTTTCCATTTTAAAGCGCTGCAAAATCGACACGCCTTGTCCATCAGTCCGATAACAACTAACCTGTGATTTTTATAATCAATCAACGGATCATAATTGAATGCTGCGTCATTAAAAACCGACCAATGGTTTCTTTGAAAAATTTGCCGACGTTCAGCTTGGAGCTGTGCATTTGTATCTCTTCGCGCCCGTGTCTGTTCTGGTGTTTCAGATGCCCATATAGTAGATTGACGTTCAGCTTGCTCAATGAGTCTGTGTTGAGTTTCATCAGGTGTTTCCGCGGCTCTTAAAGCGACCTGACGTTCCGCTTATTCGAATGGCCTTTGCTGACTTTGAGCAGGTGTTTCAGTAGCTCTTAAAGTAGATTGACGCTCTGCCTGTTCAAGACGCCTTTGCTGACTTTGATCAGGTGTTTCAGTAGCACTTAAAGTAGCTTGACGCTCTGCCTGTTCAAGACGCCTTTCTTGACTTTGAGCAGGTGTTTCAGTAGCTCTCAAAGTAACTTGACACTCTGCCTGTTCAAGACGCCTTTGCTGACTTTGAAAAGCTGTTTCGGAAGCTCTTAAAGTAGCTTAACGCTCTGCCTGTTCAAGACGCCTTTCCTGACTTTGAGAAGGTGTTTCGGAAGCTCTTAAAGCAGCCTGACGCTCTGTCTGTTCAAGACGCCTTTGCTGACGTTGAGAAGTTGTCTCAGATGCTCTAAAAGCAGCCTGACGGTCTGCTTGTTCTTGCCTTCTCAGTTCAGCATCTTCTAAAGATTCTAGCGATCGAGCTAATCTTTTCGCTTGTCTTTGAGAAGATACTCTTGAAAGGCTGGACTTACGTTTGCGAGGCATTATGAAGTAACAAAAAACCTATTTATAAAAAACGTTAAAATACCTAAAATGAATTAAATTTCCTTTTAAATATTTTTTCAAAAGCAAATCCTAAATGTCTAATAGGAATAAATATTCCTTTTAAATATTTTTTAAAATTAAAACAACAAAACCAATTCAAGACACAACATGAATCTGAAAACGATAGCCAAAAAAAATCTAATCAACTTCCAAATCAATAAATTCGAACAGCCAAATCTCAAAACAAATCGCAGAAAACCGAAATCGAAAGCAGTAGTCAATATAAATATAACCAACGAAAAAAATAAGTAAGTGTATAGGTACCGTATACACTATCTATACTATTAATATTCCTTTGAAATATTGTTAAACAACCTAAAACAACGAAAACCAATTCACGATTCTAAATAAACAAAATCCAAAATCAAAGCCAGAGTCTAAATATGTATAAAGTAATACCAACAAAATCAACAAAACCGATCCAAGAAAATACACAAATCCGAAAATGAAAGCCAATATAAATCCATTCAACCTTAACCAAATCACAAAGCAAATAACGAACAACCGAAATCGAAAGCAGGTAGTCGAATAAGCTACGAAATAGAAACAATTTAAGCATATAGGTACCGTATGTACTATAAGTTGACGCGCGGCTCAACTGCGGGAGTTAAGTACATGTCAGGAAACATTTCGTTACCGCGTTTTAAAAACCTAGTAACGACATCTAGCGGAAACAATTTAAACTATGTATACGTTAGTTAATAAGAACTCTCAAAAATATTTTTCTTATAATTTTGCACAATTTTTCTTATTGTAATACCGATTCATTCATAACCACATATAAGAACTGTATTCATTTCCGTTCAATAAATATTACTAAGGCTTATTTTTTTTTGCGCCCGAAGCAAATATGGGCAACCCTCCGGAAAGCGGGGGAGGGAGGTTGGGAATGCTCATAGCATACCATGCAGCCGGCTGCGTGGTTATGTGGTGACTTTTACCCACTAAACTCAACCTTTTAGGAATTGGCTTAACGATCTGACTAGAGATCTCTAAGCCGTATACACAGAGTACTTTTGTATAAACTGGCCGTATACGAACGCGACCCTCCTTGGCAGAAAGGAGGGCGCAGACTAAGGCTTATTAATAAGGCTTACTAAGAACTGTTTCTACCACAGTTAAGTAATAGTTAAGGGTGAAAGCGTGACAGGTGGTGATAGTACTGCTGATCCATACTTATAATCACGCCTGTAACCCTTGCGGGGTAGGCAGAGCATCAACGGATTACTTAATATCGTCTGCGAGGTTATCGCCTATTCTGTGAATTACAATGCACCAAACGTTTGAAGAAAATCAGCTGGTGAATTTTATGTTTTTTATCGCTCTCTTCCCGGTCCTGCGTGGAAAAATACAGATCCATACATTTTTTATCTTAGTTTTGGTAAAAAGACATAATAATCCAGATATTCTGACCTTCTGTGTTCGTCCGTCGTACCGTCGTCCGACTTGTAGAATCACGGTGGCGTCACCTAGCTGAATTTAATTTTGCAACATATTCTATTTTCCCACGGGAATGAGATGTTTTTCCGCGGAAAAAAGTAGCCTATGTCACTCTACAGCCACCGAACTATCCCCATACAAAAAATCATGCCATGCCGGAGCTCTGTTGCGACGTGAAAGAACGACAAACTTGTGCAACATATTCGATTTTCCCACGGGAATGAGATGTTTTTCCGTAGAAAAAGTAGCCTATGTCACTCTACAGCCACCGAACTATCCCCATACCAAAAAATCATGCCATGCCGAAGCTCTGTTGCGACGTGAAAGAACGACAAACTTGTGCAACATATTCTATTTTCCCACGGGAATGAGATGTTTTTCCGCGAAAAAAAGTAGCCTATGTCACTCTACAGCCACCGAACTATCCCCATACCAAAAATCATGCCATGCCGACGCTCTGTTGCGACGTGAAAGAAGGACAAACAAACAAACAAACACACTTTCGCATTTATAATATTAAGTTTGGATTACGGGTCACATTGTTTGTCCGCGATAAACTTAAAAAAATGTGTATTACTTGTTCCAACTTGAGAGATAGAATAGATGTTATCCCGATAAGATACCCTCAATATTTTTAATGCGAATTTAAAGGACAAATGATCGTCGGAAAGGGCAGAACAAAGTTTGCCTGGCCAGCTAGTATGCATGTAAAAAGGTAGATATGTTACTAGCACGCTGAAACTGTTATATTAGTAGTATAGTTTTAGCACGAATGGGTTGGCTCGACCGGGGAAGGACCCCTCTCTCACAGAATACCAGTGTAAAATAGTAGCTTAATGCTGCTGTCTTTCTTATGGTGGGTGTAGAGAACCGGAGACCATTTTTACTGGAAACGAGGCATTCCATCTTAGTCCTTCCGGGTGACAATGAATCTGCATTTTGATTTGTAATCGAGGATAGGTGTAAATGTCTATGGGCCACAGCAACCACTTACCATCAGGTGGACTCTGTGCTCGTTTGTCACTCTATCCTATAAAAATAAACCATAGATATAGTATAAATTAGATTGGGGATGGAGTGATAGGGTGAGACCAAAAACGAATCACCATGCATCAACTTCAATTATCGATACTGAGCGCTCTGTCCGTATCATAAAATAAATATCTTTATGTATGAAAAGTTTGTAATATTTATTTTCCACCAAAAATAACAAATTTATTGTAAAAATGTCTTAAGCTCTCCTTAGAGGTATTTTGCAAATTGGCTTCATTATTCAATCAAATAAGTTTAGATTATTAATTTAATAGCCAAGTGTTTATGGTTTGATATTGCTGGTGAATCACACATATCTATGTCAAGTATGTCAAAATAATTTTTGCAGGACGCAAGGCATTCGTTACATCAACATATTTTCGTTTAAATTTTTTCCTTTCATATGTTTTCGAAAAACTCGTTTAGAAATACCTATCTCATAAACGTCTTGAGAGGGATACACGAGGCCACCTACATCCTTCATGTTTTTAAGTAAACCTTCCCTATGAAGATAGGGAAGGTTTACCATAAAGTACATTTACACAAGATTTGCGTTTAATTTTATTTGCGATTTTTTTCACCACGTAATCACATATGTACTGAACAATGGACTTAATTACAGATTCCATGCCTTCAGAAATCCATGGCATAGATGATACAAAATTAGAATCTTCATTATCGATTTGGCCTGGGCCAATAGCCACATCGTCGTTTGGCGTCGTCATTGCACTAAGGTCAGTTGTCGTATTTAATGTTTCTATAGTACACGGTCTTTGTAGTTTGAGCATACTAATATTCTCCAAAGGTAAACAATTAGTTTATCGCTGATTTGCACTTCCACGTGGCAGGCTAATCGTTCGTATGCTGCTGTGAATTGTCTGGCTATAGGATGTTTGTTAAATCCTTCTCTAGAACGTACTGTACTAAAAAAAGTTTCTATATGATCTTAAGATAGTTTATAGGTCGAAAGAAACTTTAATTTTCTCGACTATAAAATTGACATATAGCCACTTCAAAGCTATTGTATTCGCCAAAAAACCGATAAATCCAAGTTTTTTTTGAGTCTATCAAAGCTTGGTTGTTGTATTTTAAATTTTTAATATATTCACAGACTTTGTCACATTCAGCTACAACATTTTCAAAAATTTTTTGCATTTAAGGCACTGACCTCTATATATACAAGTACGCTGGACTGGCTGTACCATACAAAATGACTGTGCTAATTTGAAGCGCCGCTAAAGGATGTCTTGAAAAATAAAATTGACATAATTGGACATAATATGCCAAAGTCTGTTGTCTTATTTATATTGTCATATTTAAAAAGTCTGCATTTTGAACTTTTAAACTACAAAACGGAAGTATTTTATGTTGCCTGATTGTGTATAATGTTAGTTACATATTAAGAATTATTTTTAATAATAATGAGAGTGAGCGTAATCTGTCAAACTCGTTACCAAAAGGGAAGTCGTATAACATTACACAAGTAAGTATATTTGCAGCTAATATTTAACAAATTAAAACTATTTGATAATATAAGTACTTAAAATTTTGTTACTAATCTTAATATCATATATTATACCAACATGTTTGGCTGTATATTACTGAGTTTTGATAAACAATAACATTCAATAGGGTTGTCGAGTTCCTTGTCTATAATACTTATCGATGTTCTTTCCTACCCGTATCTGTTAACAAACAAAGTCGCCAACAACAGATGATTATCAAATGTTTATTAATTAACAGGTTTACAACAGAGCCTAGACTAAAATTATGGCTTAAAAGCATAAATATTGTGAATTGGCGTCCGAAACAAAATGATCATATTTGTTCCAAACATTTCACAGACGATTGTTTTATTAGAAGTGAGAACTGCACCACTTTGAAAAAGTACAGTATACCGACAATATTTTCTGGTAGTATCAGTACCAGTAAGTATTAGAAGTATTAGATTATTATTTGGAATGTTTTTTTATTTCTTATTTCCTCATTTTCCACCAAACTCAAGGGCCATAGCCGAGTATCGAAAGGTCGTCTGTTGATGTCGAGCCACGTTGGATGTGTGTTAATGGGCTGCGGCTAGAGGAGATTCCTCTCCCTGTACCGCTGTAGTTGAGGTGGAGTAGTAAGGGAAGAGGAGTGTTGGTATGGCGATTGGCGATGCGCCATTCGATTATCTTTAGCGACTTTGTTGAGGCTGCACCACTTGATGTTTCCAAGTGCTCGTTTTTCCCTGGCTCCATTTACATATCGGGCTCGTGAAGTCCGTAGTGCAGGTGGAGTTAGAGGTTGCGAAGGGCAGTGTTGCTTGTATTTCTGGTGCGCCTTATCTGAGAAAGAAAACAGGGAGGAGAAGTCAGCAACTAAGGAGGGGCTGCCATTGGGCGGCTGGCGTCAGAGGGATTTGCGGCGGAGGTATAAAACTATGGCGTTTTAGTAAGTGCGATTTAGAGAATTAATTCTCTCTCAATTGCAGGCATGTAATAGTATAAGTACATATATGTACTATTTGCTGTAGAGACTACTAGTCCGCAGGGTGCATGTGCGGTGTAGTTCCTAAAAAACTGTATCTGCGACTGATCATCACTGCTGGTAATAAGAAATCGTTTAGTTTGTTGCTTCCTTGCATTATCTTGCTAGCTCGCACCCGGCGCATTGCTGCCGCAGAAGAAATAATTGTGGAAATATCGTTAAAAATGTGAAACAGTTATATTGTATAATTAGGAATGATAAAACAATCATTGAAATATAATGATATAAAACTTTCAAATAAATAGTAAGTATAATACGCACGCCACTTAGTGTCAGTTAATTGTACCATGCGTATAAACTTCGCACAAGTGCAACCAATAAGTTGACTAAGTTTTAACACAATCTGATGAACGGTATGGCATCGTAGAAAGTACGAACAAATATAAATTTTTATATAGTAGAAAATATTTTACTGTTTATGGACAGACCTGTAGTTGATTAGAATAAGCGTTATTATAGCAGCTGATTTATTTTTCTTTATAATACTAGAACTAAATGAACGGTTGAAAATAAATTATTTTAGAAATTATGTTTTTTATTTTTATTTTGTGTAGATAGTTTAATCTTAATAGTTTTTAGTAGAATGGTCTAAAGGCTACGATGGCTATCCGAGTACAGAACCAGAGTACAAAACTAATCCAACTGTAGAGATGTGTAAGACAGGGTGACGTAATATCCCCGAAATACTTTACGGCTGTATTGGAAGACGTCTTCAAGCTACTGGACTGGAAAGGATACGGTTATGGAGTGTAGAAGTAAGGAGTACCAACTCCCATAGTAAAACAGTTGAAAAAGTGACCATCAGTAAGCAGCAAATAATAGCTCAAAAACTCTCCACAACAGCGCTGGAGTAGCTACTGGGATGAAATGAACTTAGAATTTGTCGACGGTTTAAGTGTGGTGCGAAACTGCTCAGTAGCTCTAAAATCTAAAATAATTTTATTTAGTAAATATAACCTCGAAAAAGTCGTCTATCTATCTAATATTTTTCGGTGCGTTCTTTAAAACTTACCTCGTAGTTATAGTGACGCCACCCTTATTTAATGGTTTTTATGGACACCTTTTAATACACAGTCTGTACTCCTTACTTCTACACTCCATAGATACGGTATTACAGTACAGCTCCGTTAATCGATTTATATAAAAATTTAAAAATGAAGCTAATAACATTCGCATTCATTATTCTTTTTTTTTTGCAAAAACCGGCCTTTCTGGGTACTACCTCCTTAACTAGCTAACAGAGAAACGTGCATGTGTGCTACTTATGTGAATGTGGAGTTGTTGGAAAATGCCTTTAATAAGGCATTTATAATAAATGAAAAGAAACCAGAAGACATAATAAACAAGTTGTGTTGCGATTCATATAACACAGAATGATTGAATTTGTTTGAAAGAATTTGCCAAATATGTGCAACACGCAACATTGTGTACAGAGAATTTAATAATGAAATTGATTTAACGATTTTCAATGGAGGAGCGTTAAAAAGGAAGTCGTTATAAAAATGGAACTAAGAAAACGCAAATTGTAACGAAAAAAACAGAAAATAGTAATGAAACCCTTAGAAGCTACTTCCAAATTAGAAGCAGAATTACCAAAGTACCTGGACCATATGTACAAAATCGTTAATCAATACAAAGCAATTAAGTCACTTAAAACTAATTTGAATATCCCTTTCTCCGAAAACTATAATTTAAAATTTGCTAATGAAGTTCAATCTTTCCACTTCGGAGGAAGTCGGCAACAAGTGTCGCTTCACACAGTTGTGATTTACACTCACAGTTTTATAACTGGACAAGTAGGTCCAACATCTATGTGTACTCTTAGTTCCTGCCTTCGACATGACGCTGCATCAATTTGGGCACATTTACTACCTGTTCTTGACAGAGTCATAGAACCTAATGCATTCGTGGATACTGTTCATTTCTTATCCGACTCTCCGTCGTCACAATATCGTAATAAATATATGTTTTATGTTATCCGTCAATTGTCATCGCAACACTCTAATATAACCAGAGTAACCTGGAATTATTCCGAAGCTGAGCATGGGAAGGGTGCTCCTGACGGCGTAGGTGGTAGAACCACGTGGCAGTTTTGATGTTGCACGTATGGGCTGGCTCAAACCGGGGTGGTACCACGACCTCACAGAATACCGGCGTGAAGTGGAAACTCTGCTTCCGCGTTTCGTCTGGTGAGTGCAGTGGCCGAATGCCCAAATCCCCTCCCCCCATCAACATGGTAGCGGAATTAAATGATGATAGAAAGAAAGAAAGAAAAATATTTATTTGGTACACAAATGTAAAAAACACATAAAAGACATAAACACAGTAATATAGTTACAAGGAGAAAAAAATTATTTTATGCTATTAGTGCACCAAAAAGGTTTCCACTCAGCGTTAAATTCACGAAGTTTAATACTAAGAAACTTCATGAAAGCTGATTTTCAGTGCAACCTATATATAAAAAGGTAGATGGCGATTCCGTCAGCTTACACAAATATCTTATAAACCAAGTAACAGATCTTAAAATATGAAATAATGATAGTAAAAACAAAAAACGAAAACAATAATGTTTTAAAAATCGTAATAAAAACAAACAAAAGTACATGTGTGTGTGTGTGTGTGTGCGTGTGCGTGTGCGCGTGCGTGTGTGCGTGTGAGAGAGGGATGTGGAGACAGGGATGAAAATGATAAGTAACAACTAAGTGCTAGACTTTTGTAAGGAGAGCAAAAACATTTTAAATTTTAACTTGAATGAATTAATGGTTTTCGAGTTTCTTATCCGGGTGGGGGGGGGGGGGGTAATATCATTCCAGCACTTAGTAGCAGAAAAATGAAAACTACCACGAAAAGCAGCAGTGTTATACGGTGTGTAATTAAGTCGCGGTGCTGCTCTAACGCAACGCTGTGAGAAATTGAGCTTGTCGTATAAGTAAGAAGGTTCCCCAGTTTTAACCACTCCGAAGAGCAGGGAGGCGAGGTGAAGCTTCCGTCTGGTGGACATGTTCATCAAGTCGCGTCGGTTTAGGAATGGAGTGACATGAGATCGAGGTGGTATTGAAAAACAGAAACGTGCGCAAGCGTTTTGTATTCGTTGTAACAGTTTTTTAGTTCTTGCCATTAAGCATTCACCAAAAACTGCGTCACCATACGACAACTTTGACAAGATATGAGTTTCACAAAACTTAATGCGCATATGAACAGTCAAGTACTCGCGAATTTTGTATAAACTTTAAGTCTATAGAAACAGTTACGCATTGTCTCTATAGCATGTTCCTCAAAGCGCAACCTGTCATCCATAATCAATCTCAGGTTCCGAGCTTCCGAAACACGATCAATAGGACAACTGTCAATAGAAATTTGGGGATTCCATGCTAAGATGTTGTCAATTTGTTTACGTGTTCCGAGCAACATGCACTTTGATTTAGAAGGGTTAATTACCAAACTGTTGTTACTGCACCATTTTGAAATACATTTCAAATCAGCTTGAATTTTACTAATAGCCAACTCTGTATCGCAAGGTTTAAACGATATAAATAATTGGAGGTCATCAGTGTATAAGTGATACTTACTAAACTTGAGTGTAGTAACGATATCTGATATGTATAATATAAAAAGTAGTGGCCCTAAAATAGAACCCTGTGGTACACCTCTAACAACAGGCATTGTTGACGATACTATGTCAGAGCCGTTATCACCGGATATTTTAACGTACTGCAGACGATTGGAAAGGTAACTTGTAAACCACTTTATAGTGGAAATGTTGAAACCATAGTAGGCTTATTTAAAGAGAAGAAGCGTTATATTTATCGTATCAAATGCACGGGAAAGCAAGAAAAATCAAGCAAGACCAATAAAGTACCTTACCCACTGTCCCGTGCTGTTAAAACTTCGTCCACGACATCGATCAATGCCGTAGTAGTACTACGAGACCTTCTGAAGCCGGATTGTTTTTCAGGTAGGATTTTATTTTCTTCTAGGTATTTTGTCATCTGTGTACAGACAATTCTTTCTAAGATCTTGGACATGAATGGTAGAATACTAATTGGACGAAGCTCCCCATAGTTAATGATTTCTTATATTTACGCGAACACTACACATTGAAATAATACTAGTTTTTACGGATTTTATCGTGTATATTTAACTATAAATACCCGACGTTTCGAGCGCTTTACAGCATTCATGGTCACGGGGGGGACTGAGATGTTCAACGTCCAAATGTCATAGTTAACAGAGGTTACCATAGATAAAAATTTTAACTTTTGTTCCGATCTCCCCGTAGTTACTCGGGTTTGGTTTCTTTGGAATCGGTTTCACAGAGGCTACTTTCCATTTTTCGGGAAAAACGCTCGTTCTAATAGATTCGTTAACCAATTACGTAATTAGTTGCAGAGTTTTTGGTAAAGTAAGCAATATTATATTTAAAGTAATGCCATCATCACCCGGTGCATTTATTTTAAATGATTTTATTACGTTTAATACCATTGTTTCATCAACTGTCTTTAATTTGAAAGTATTAATTCCAAATCTATCAAATTCAAAGCGAGTTAAAACTGACAATCTAATGGAGTCTTCACTGATGTCGGGAAGTTTAAGAAAGTATGTATTAATATCTTGGTTACATAATGGGATGCCATAATACAGTCCTCTTTCTTAAAGTTTTTTTAAAGGCAACACTTTTTTTGATATTTTTTTCCTTAAGAGTTTTGGCTTGTTAGTAAAATTGATATATTTATTGAAAATATGCTATTTTTTCGCTACGTATTGCCGAATTTACAACGTTTTTCAGATCTTTATAGAATTTTATGTGAATATCTAATTAAGTAGTTTTACTTTTAGTGTATCCTAATCCTGCCCTATCGCGTAACTTCATCATTTCTTTAATAGTAAAAGGTTATCCATGGATGTGATTTATTTCTTATTAAACAAGTTCTCATAGGAGCATGTTTATTAAAATTTGACGTGTTATATTTGTAAAATTTTCCACCATTTTATTTAAATCATCATTTATTATATTTTCCCATTCTATAGGTCCAAATTAAAACTGTTAATTTCAATTTCTCTTAATGGTCTGTAAGTAATTAATTTAGGAGGTCCTCTAATATTTTTAATATTTAACTGGCATGTCAATAGCGCGTGACTGCAAAGATCGGGAATATGATTAATAGATACACAATATACATTCGTATTGGCACATATTAAATCAATTAAAGTTTCACTATTTCCTGTGAAATGGGTCGGCTGGTTCACATACTGAGTAAGTTTCATGTAGTTAAAGAAATTTTGTAACTTTTGCGCGTTAGATTTATGCGTATGTAACAAGTCAATATTGAAATCTCCAAGTAAGACGGTATGCTCGTAATTAGCTATAGAGGAAATCGAATCTGTAAGTGCATCAATAAATTTATCTACATTAAGCCAAGGGGGTCTGTATGCTGTACCAATGGCTACCTTGATACCATTAACATTGAGCCCTATCAACATCTGCTCAACAGAGTCATTTTTACCTATTAAAATTCTACGAGCAGTGATACCAAGCCCAATATAAAATCCCACGCCACCTCCTCGCATACGGACTTTGGGTGAACGTGGTAGGTGAACTAAGCGATAACCTGGTGGCGATGGTGCACGCTCTTCCTCCCCTTGCTTAAGCCATGTTTCACTTATGGCTAAAATGTCCATGTCGAATCTCGATATCGCTGCGAGAAACTCATCATGGCGGGTTCCCAAGGAACCAGCATTTAAAAACCCGATTGATAGTCTTTAAAAATTTAAAAACAAAAGCATACGAAATTTGGTAGTACTTACAACGATCTAAGAAATTGCACAGAAGTGTTAAATGACGCCATCGGTCCATTGGAGGACCAAATAAAATAAGTAGAATAATTGTTATTTTCATAGAGTATATAAAATAGGGTATCGAATATGTGATTTGTTAAGTATATGTAGATAACATCAATATGTATGGGGAGAGTACAATGCAACGTGAAAGAATAACACATACATAAACATAAACACTCACGCCTGTCACCCAGAGGGGTAGGCAGAGACTACGGACTTCCATTTGGCACGATCCTGACATACCTCTTTCGCCTCCTTTACATCCATATATCTACGCATACATGCTCGTCGGTTAAGGGTACTTCTAACGTGGCCCATTTTCAAAATATCGCCAATTTTGTCGATAAACTTTTTCCTAGGGCGTCCCTTCCCGACTCGGCCGTTCACATCTGCCATATAAATTTGCTTTGTCACTCTTTCCTCATTCATTCTTTCCACATGACTAAACCACCGAAGCATTCCTTTCTTAATCCTGGTCACAACATCATCTTGCATACCACATTTATCTCTTATCACGCAATTTCTCACCCTGTCATTCAGATTCAACCCTAGCATATTCCTTAAAGACCGCATTTCTACAGCATTTATTCTACTTTCGTGCTTCTTCTGCCACACCCAGCTTTCACTACCATACATTAAAGTAGGGACTAACACAGCGTTATGAATTACCATACGTGCCTGTTTTGACACATTCTGGTTCTTCATAATAGAGTGTAGTGCCCCATTCACTCTATTCCCTGCATTTACTCGTCGTTCTATATCCCTATCATATCTACCATCCCTGCTAAATACACATCCCAAATACACAAACTCATCCACTTGCTCAATTAACTCTCCTTCTATTCTTATTTCACATACCGTTTTGCTTTCTTCTCTTTCAAAAACCATCACTTTCGTCTTACATGCGTTCACGTTCATTCCCCTTTCTTTTAATTCCCAGTCCATTAATGTAACCATCATTTGCAACTCAGCCGCCGATGACGCAAATATGACTTGATCATCGGCATACAAAAAGCATTTGACGGTTAACTCGCCCATTCTTAACCCACATTCTTCATCTTTCAAAGTTTGCAAACACCGGTCCATAAATAGGTTAAACAGCCAAGGGGAAGCTACACAACCCTGTCTGACACCTTTATGGATGCCAAACCAGTCCGAGTAGACCCCATTGATCCTGACACAAGCACTAGAGTCCCTATAAAGAGACCTTAATGCCTGTATCAAACCAGCGCTCAACCCATTTGAGTTCAGTGTTTGCCATAACACATTCCTGTCCACTCTGTCATAAGCCTTTTCCAAGTCCATGAACTGGTTTTTGGCCAAAAACTTCCCCCGCAATCATGCGCATGGAAAAGACTTGATCTGTACACCCCATTCCCTTTCTAAAACCCGCTTGCACATCCCAAATTTTTCCATCAGTTTCTTTCATAACTCTTTCAATTAACACCTTAGCATACAGTTTACCCACAATACTATGCAAGCTGATACCGCGGTAGTTTTTGCAGTCCTGCTGTGACCCTTTTCCTTTATATATTGGTACTATAACTGCTTTACACCAGTCATCCGGTACCCGTTTTAATTCCCAACATAAATTAAACAAGGTGTACGGCAGGTCTCCCACCACTCCCTCTCCAGCCCTTAGCATCTCGAGTGATACTCTATCATATCCAGCTGCCTTACCTGCTATCATGCTTTTTATTGCTTTCATTATTTCATCTACACTTATCTCCATACCCCTTTCCACTTCTTTCGGAATTTCTAGTTCATTTAATTCAGACGACTCTTCACTCATAAATACGCTTTCAAAGTATTCCTTCCATCTGTATAAATTCGAAACTTCATCATTCAGAATACATCCATTCTCGTCTCTTATAGCATTTATTATAGGCTGTTTTGTATTTCCCTGGCAGTTCTTACGAGTTTCCAGAACATTTTTATGTTAGCCTGGAAATTATCAGATATCCTTCTCATTCTTATCCATTCTTTCTTTCTTTTTCCTTTCAACAACTTCTTTTACTCTCTTATTTAGACGTCTAAATTCTGCCTTTTTTCTTTGAATCTCATCATTCATAACAGAAGAATTACCAGCTTTGGTTGCTAGTAAATCTAACCATGCTTTCTTCTTTGATTCAACTTCCACCCGTACCTCATCATCCCACCATAACGTATTACTTTTACTTTCATTTGTTCTCTTACTTACACCACATACTTCGGTGGCTGTATCCACCAAACCTTTCTTAATATTATCCCACACAGTATTCAAGTCTAAATCACTCATACACAACTCATTCAAACATCTAATATTTTCTCTCAGTCTACATTTATACTTCTCTTTCACATCTTCATCTTGTAACTTCTCTATTCTTATACGCTGTAACGCAGTGGTAGACACAGATGTCCGATGCCGCCAACGCTTGAAAAGACCATTAATTCGACATAAGACCAAGTAACGATCCGTCCCTACGTTGGACCCCCGGTAAACCCTTGTATCTACGGCTGCGCTCCTCATTCTTTCATCCACAATTACGAAATCTATCATGCTTCTATCATCACCTCGTTCCCATGCATACATGTGAATCTTCTTATGACGAAAAAAAGTATTCGTCACAAAAAGATTCTTTTCTGCACATTCGTTGAGGAGGTCTTCACCATTCTCATTTATACTTTCATCACCAAACGTTCCCAATATCCTTTCATAACCAGACCTCTTCACACCAACCCTTCCATTAAAGTCTCCTAACATAATAATATTTTCATTTTCCTTACATTTTGTCAACACCATCTTTACCATGTCCCAAAACTGCTCTCGGATGTAAGTGGGCTTAGACATGTCTGGGGCGTACACCCCTTAGCAGGAACAGCTTCTTTAAGCCCACTTTCATTCATATCCATAGCAGTCTCGGGCTTACACATTCATACTCTTTCACACATTGACCCATTCTTTCTGAAAGGATGAAACCGACTCCCTGGCATGCCCGTTCGGTCTCGCCTACACCAGACCAATACGCGGTATACGTGCCATGTGCAGTGGCATCCTTTCCCTTTCGTTTCGTCTCATTCACACATAACACATCTATTCCTCTGTCATTCATCATTTCGCATACTTCATCCATCTTATCGTTCATTCCTCCACATACATTCAGCGTAGCCATACGGGTTTCCGCAATCCACTTTTCGCCCCTCCGGGAGACAGAACGTGACGGGGAACTTGGGTTTTTCTCCCGGAGATTCTCTTGGGGGGGGTACATTTTTTTTTCGGCTTTGTCGCTCGTTTAGCACCACCCGGGGGACACGTGTAGGGTGGGCCTAAGGTTAGGTGGTCGAAGCCTACGGATGAGAGCGACTCATCCCCCAAAGTGAGAGAATAACAACAATTAAAAAAAGATTTACAATAAAAGTGGGTGGAAAAATGATTAGCATTAAAAATGAGATCATATTTAGGACCGGACAATACTATTGCCCAAAAACTTTAATTAAGTCGCTTTAAAAGCGCACTCGATGATGGGGTTCACCGTTTTCTCTTCTAGCAAAAACTTTACCTTGCCGTGTCCAGACGTACTTCCAATTATTGCGTTTCACTTTTGTACGTACTTTATAAAATAGTTGACGATTATGTCTGGTTAGCCTTTCTTAGAAGGGACAGTCGACGGAATTGAGTCCCAAACCAACTGTAGTGCAGCTTCGACGGACTCGCGCCACTGCTAGCAGACTATCGCGATGAACACGGCGTGCCAGCCGCACTACGATGGGACGCGGCCTAGATGTCTCATTCTGCTCTCGCCGCAAAAGGCCTGCACGCTCTGCACTTACTATATCGCGATCTTCTAGCGCTATACCTAATTTAGTTGCTACTGCCAAAGCAATATGTGTAGAACGTTCATTTTTGTCTTCGGGTAATCCCGAGACCTCGCTATCATTGCTTAAGAGTTCCTGGTCACGGTCATTAAGCTCAATTTTGAGATCCGTAATTGTATTCTCGAAAAATGATATGTCATTGGACATCTTTATCTGCGAATTTTTCTCCACCACCTCCATTCGTGCCTCCAGGCAGTCAAGTCGCTGATTGCACGCATTTATTGCGGAAAGCAGGTTGGTCATCGTTCCCCTAAACTCTTGCATATCATTACACATTTCTTTGATGTCTTGGCGCAATAGTTTTAGCTCATTTGCTAGATCACTAGTTGGCAAATCAGGTGTTGATGATGCGGATGTTGAAATGGCCGTACATTTCGGCTTTTCATCCGTGCGACTACGCAGAGTCACATTTGTACGTTCGATGTCTTGGTTGCTATTTGGTGACAATTGCAGGCTGTGTTTTATTGGTGTGTAGGTATTGTCAGTCTTAGGTTCATTCCTTCTACATTCCTGACATTTCCAGTTGTTCTTATTATCTGCTGACATAATATAAAACCGCTTTGAAATAATACTGGTTTTTACGGAATTTATCGCGTATATTTAACTTTTTAAATACCCGACGTTTCGAACGCTTTACAGCACTCATGGTTACGGGCGGGACCATGAGTGCTGTAAAGCGTTCGAAAACTAATATTATTTCAATGTGTAGTGTTCGCGTAAATATAAGAAATCATTATAAAACAGCTTTTCTGACACGTTTGTGCAAGGAAGATTTGCAACATTACATTAACATTATTTACAACAAACATGACATTTTAAATATTGCTTGTCAGTTATTTACCGGTGACTTTATCGACTTGTGATCTGATTGGTTTAGTAACAAATGTCTATGGATGATTCTAGATGGCGTTGTTTCAAACAAATAAAATTTGAAAGGATTCAAACTTAATTTAACGGTCACCCAGAAAGAAAATTCCGCTCAAGACTACAACTGCTCGGGGCAAACATCTAGGTGCTTCAAAAAAGTCATTGCCAAGGCAAAGTCAGAGCACATAGACAGAATTGGCGAGAAACTAGTTCACCTTCCTTCTGGAACCCGTGCATTCTGGTCTCTCGACAAGGCTGTCCAGGGGAATTTCTGTCAGCCATCTTTTCCATCTCCTATACCGCAAGGGAGAAAGCCGATCTTCTAGGCTCTTTCTCTGCGTCCAACCCGACTCTCGATGACGGGGGGAGTACGCCGCCGACCATCCCGCGGTGTGAGTGCTCCATGCCGAAAGTGCAGTTCACACAGCGCTCGATTCGAAAAGCACTCCTCTCTCTGGACACCCACAAGTCGAGTGGGCCTGACGGAATCCCCCCAATTGTGCTGAGGACGTGTGCTCCAGAGTTGGCACCGGTTTTAACGCGTCTTTTCCGGTACTCCTACTCCGTAGACGTAGTCCCAAAATCATTGAAGACGGCTTTCGTCCACCCGATCCCTAAAAAAGGCGACCACTCAGACCCGTCCAACTACCGGCCTATTGCCATCACCTCCTTGTTCTCCAAAACAATGGAGTCATTGTAAACTGCCAGCTCATGAGGTACCTTGAGGATCACCAGCTGATAAGTGACCGCCAATACGGTTTTCGCTGTGGTCGGTCAGCTGGTGATCTTCTGGTCTACCTAACTCACAGATGGGCGGAGCCAGTAGAGTCCAAGGGGGAGGCATTAGCCGTTAGTTTGGACATTGCGAAGGCCTTCGATCGGGTTTGGCACAAAGCGCTTCTTTTGAAGCTCCCTTCCTATGGGCTTCCCGAGAAATTGTGCGATTGGATCACCAGCTTTCTTGCAGATCGGAGCATCAAGGTCGTTGTAGACGGTGCAAGCTCCGATGGCAAGCCTATTAATACTGGTGTTCCACAAGGCTGCGTACTATCGCCAACGCTGTTTCTACTGCATATCAATGATATGTTGCAAACCCGTAACATTAATTGCTATGCAGATGACAGCACTGGTGATGCTCTTTACACCGGCCGAGCCAATATTTCTCGGGAAAACGTATCCGAGTGCCGGGACAAACTTGTGTCTGAAGTCGAGTCTTTGCAGGGCGACTAAATCTAGTCCAGTTTAACCACCAGAAGACACAAGTTTGCGTGTTAACCGCTAAAAAGTACCCCTTTGTCGTATCTCCTCAGTTTCAAGGCACTCCCCTTGTTGCCTCAGCCAGTATCGGAATCCTCGGCGTCGACATTTCGAGTGACGTGCAGTTTCGTGGCATTTGGAAGAGAAGGCCAAATTGGCCTCTAAAAAGCTTGGCGTGCTCAGCAGAGCGGGACAGTATTTCATGCCGGCACACCGCCTGCAACTTTACAAGGCGCAGGTTCGGCCGTCCATGTGCGGCCATACTGTTCCCATCTCCTTTCACTTGACCGCATCCAGCGCAGAGCGGCTCGAATCGTCGACGACCGAGTACTTTCCGATCGGCTCGATTCACTGGCACTGCGACGAGAAGTTGCATCTCTTTGCATTTTCTTTCACTTATACCATGGAGGGTGCTCTGAGGAATTGTTTGGATTAATCCCAGCAGTCAAATTTCGTGAACGCACTACGCGGCAAACGTCCCGATATCATCCACACCATCTGTATGCTTGGCGGTCCACCACTGTACGTTTCAAAAGGTAGTACTTTCAGTTCCGCGTACAACCTCTCTGTGGAATAGTTTACTTCCGGCGATTTTTCCGGACCGATACGACCTGGGGACCTTCAAGAAAAGAGCTTACTCCTTTCTAAAGGGCCGGCAATGCACCTGCAATTCCCCTGGTGTTGCGGTTGATCATGGGCGGCGGTAGTCACTTAACATCAGGTGAGCCGCATGCTCGTTTGCCCCCTCTTCTAAAAAAAATGGTGTCGGTTCAGATGTTGGAAAATTTGATCAGTTGTATGAAATCATGGAATCAAGATTAGGAAATATTATAATTAAAAGAGTGTCAGAAGAAGACGTAATTGAGAGGGAGAGATTGATTCCAGAGCAGTTGAAGCAATTCAGGGGCAGCCTTTCTGTGCATCAGGTTCTTTGGAACATGTTCAAACCTAAAATTACTGTGAGAAATACGGGTTGCTTCTTATGTGACGCTGGTGAAATTTGCTCCCATGCTAAGCATGTGGGTTACATCAACAATATGTCCGCTACAAATCAGGAGGACGACTTCGATTCTTGTGTAGTTACCCTGGCAAATACTAAGCGCAAATCCAAAAATGAAAACGAAATTTAGATTATTTCTAATGTTCTTCTTGATGTCACTAATAAGATTCTACTTCAGTGAGAATTGACCCCTTTTGATGAGATGATGTGACACGTTTTATTTTTTGCGATTAATTTAAATCCTTTGAATCCTAAAATTGTGAGTAGGTACCTACTACCTGAAACTTAATGTTAATTGTCTATCCTATGAGTAGATCAGGGATGTTGCGGATGCGGAGATGCAAATGTCAATATTTTTTAAGATATACAAATTTTAGGTACATATGAATAAATGAAAGATCAATATCTGCATCTGCAATGAATCCGCATTGCATCCGCATCCACAACATCCCTAGAGTAGATTACCACTTAAATATGTTGTGGTCGCTTAATCTCAGTTAGTTTAGTTTAGTTTAGTTTACGACGGGCTGTTTTCCGCAACTCCACGTCTAAGCGCGTATTTTGCGTGTGGGCAGGAATAATATGCTTATTCGAGCCATGATATCTCCTCTAAGAAGCTCAGCAGTCCCTTGATGTTGCTAGCAACTTCGGGGAGCGATCCCGGCGTGCCGAGATGTTTAGCCCTGTATGAAGCGACTTCTGGACATGTCAGCAACAAGTGAGCCGCCGTTTCTTCCTCTCCCATGCATGCCCTGCACAGGGGGCTGTCAGTAACACCTATGGTGAACAAATGTTTGTTAAAAGAGCCATGTCCTGTGATAGCACTTGTTACTATCCTGATCTGTGGCACATTAGAACCTTGGTTAGACGACTGTTTATTTTAGGTAGGGCCTCCCTAGCTTGTCTACAGTCTACTAAATTTTTCCAAAGCTGAGCGTGTAAATTATTGAAGTATCTACGTACCAGTGAACGAACGTAGCCAAAGGCGATTGGTATTATTGGTTCCGGCCCTATAGTTGCTAGGGCCGATCCCCTTCTGGCCAGTTCATCTGCTGCATCGTTGCCTCTAGATCCACTGTGTCTCTTGATCCATTGCAGAGTCACATTGTTGTGCTTACATACCTCATTCAATCGTTGATGGCACTCGTATATCAGTCCCGAGTTCGTCACATTGCAACTCAGAGCTTGTAGTACCGCCATACTGTCGGTCAGTATTCTGATAGAGAAATCTTTCACCTTCCTAGTATCTATTGCAATGGCCGCTTGGATGATACCCATGCATTCAGCCTGGAAGACTGTGTTGTGGGTACCCAGCGGTGTGCATATGTGGATATTAAGGTCTTCAGAGAAAGCCCCAGACCCCACACCTTCATTTGTCTTAAAGCCATCCGTGAAAACTTTGAGCTCTATTGGACCCAATCCTTCCAGATGGTCAGTTTCCTTCAATTGTATCCTGTACTTCTTATCAAATACAAATTGTTTTGGGATCCTACTTTTGTAAGATAGGAATTTTTGAGTAAATTCTATTGATTATATCTGTATGGGGTCTCTACTCTTACTTAAAAGATTTAGGGTCTTGAGTCTAATGGCAGCTAAAGTTGCTTCTTGTTGTATATATAGATGAAGCGGTGTTGGCTCCAGCATAGCCTCCAAAGCTGCTGTTGGTGTTGTCCTTATGCAGCCCGTGGCAGCCATACAAGCTAATCTCTGGTAACGCTGTAGCTTTTGTATAGTGGTGGCTTCATTGGTTTTGGTCCACCATACCAGAGAGCCGTATGTGATCATGGGCCGAATTACAGTTTTGTACAGCCACAGTATAATTTTTGGCGTTAAACCCCATCGTTTGCCAATCATGTTTCTGCACTGCCAGAAAGTTAAACTAGCTTTGCTGATTTTGTTTTCTATGTGTTTGTTGCAGTTGAGTTTACTGTCCAAGGTAAGACCTAGGTTTTTTTACCTCGGAAGAAAGTTGGAGTTTTGTGCTGAAAAGACTTGGAAGATGATAGTTATTCAGCATTCGTTTTTGTGTGAACATTACTATAACCGTTTTATTTGGATTAACGGTTAGGTCATATTCCCTGCACCATCTCTTCACAATACGGAGAGCCGCTTGGGTCAGGTCGCACACAATGCTTGCTGTCTTACCGGAGACCAGTATTGTCAGATCATCTGCATAACCGACTGTGTAGAAATGATTAGCGTTTAATTTGCTGATGAGCACATTAATGACCATATTCCACAGGAGAGGTGAAAGAACCCCACCCTGCGGGCATCCTTTCATGATCTGAATTGTCTGAGATTCACCAGCAATCTTTATTGTTCGTGTACTGAGCATGTTTACTATCCAGTCAATCAGCGCCGGTTCAACATTATGTCTACTTAGGGCACCTTTTATGCTGGAGAAATTTGTTCTGTCAAAAGCACCTTCTATGTCTATGAAGGAGCCTAGACATATTGCTTTGTTTTGGATGGCCCTCTTCAATCTTTGTTATTACCTGGTGAAGTGCCTATTCTGTTGATTTACCTAAGCTATAGGCGTGTTGTTTTTCGTGTAGCGGTAAGTTAATTAGCACCGACCCTCTCAACTCCCGTTCACACATCCTCTCCATCGTCTTTAGGAGAAAGGATGTGAGGCTAATAGGCCTATAGGATTTAGGGTCTGTATAGTCGTTCTTACCTGGTTTGGGTATGAATGCGACTTTCACTTCCCTCCAAACCCTAGGAACATATTTAAGAGCCAGACATGCTCTCATTATGGCAACAAGTCTGACTATTAGGACTTTACCCCCCCCCCCCCACTGAAGAAGTGCCGGGAATAAGCCGTCAGGTCCTGCTGCCTTATAGGGTTGGAAACTATGAATGGCCCAATGGATTTTGTCCATCGTCACCACTCTTTGTGCTAATTCCCAGTCTTCTTTTGTTGGTGTCAGTGCATCTACATGCCGGTTCACCCTTTCAACTACATAGCAACCTGGGAAGTGAGTATCAATTAGGATGCGTTGGGTTTCATCCGGCGATGTTGAGTAGCTTCCGTCGGGTTTCTTTAAAGAGATAGATCCCGGCGTGTTCTGTTTAGCTAGGATTTTCCTTATCCGATTTGCTTGTTCACAGGTTTCTATGCTACCACAGAATTTGCGCCACCCTGTTGAGCGTCGATACATGATACATTTTTTGTATTCAGACCTAGTTTTCTTATATAGAAGCCGGTCTTCATCCTTTGAGGTATTCATTGCCCTATTTAGGGCTTTTCTTACCTTCTTCCGTTTCCTGTCTAGTTCTTTACCCCACCACTGTTGCTTTTGCTCAGCATGTTTTGGTGGAGTGATTACTGGACATGATTCATGGTAGCTATCGATCATGGCTTTAGTGACAGCTGCTACCTGTTCTTCTAGGAGCGATTGATCTGCTATGGTATTAGTTCCCCCAACACCCGCGAGCGAAGACGTCAGCCTATTGAGGTATTTTGTTTTATCCGTCTTGCAGGGATTTCTACTTGGTGGTATAGCGGGGATATCGACCTGTAGTACGCAGCAGATCCATCTGTGGTCTGAGCATGAGGCCTCTTTCGACACATGACATCCCGTTATTAGCATAGCTGCTCCTTCTGTTGCAAGTGTGAGGTCGATTATTGTGCGACAGCGTTTATTTATGAACGTTGGTTCAGAACCAGTGTTTAATATGGTTAGGTTAGTGCTAAATAAATATTCAACTAAAACCTTACCTCGTTCATTAGGTTTTCCATTCCCCAAAGGGGATGATGCGCGTTGGAGTCCATCCCGATCACAACCTCTAGTCCGGCCCTCTCACAGAAATTCACCAGCCTGACGACGTCGTGAGGGGGAGGGGTGTCTTCCTCAGGCATGTAGACCGAGGCCACGACTAACCTTTCCTCCTGTGTGTTTTGTAATGCTATGGCATACTTGTCTCTGGAACAGAAATCTGTTAGTGGTTTTGCACAGATATCTTTAGTAGTATAAATACACGCTCTAGGCTTGTCGTGCTCAGAGTTGTAGAATAACTCACCTCTTAGGTTGTTTAGGCCTTTAATTTTACCGGCCCCAACCCATGGCTCTTGGATTAGGGCTATGGCCGTCCTTTGTGCCTCCAACCACTTGCGTAATTGAGCCGACGCTGTCTCACTATGGTGGAGGTTGGCCTGCACTAGGCTAGTTTTGGACGAAGGGCACGCCTCTGTAACGATGTTTATCGTCACCGAGTCGGAATTGGACGGCAAGATGCAGTCCTCTTCGTCGCTCAGTGAGCTGCCGCTGAGCCCAGTTTCCACTGGGGGCTTCGGCTCGGTTGTGCAGGCAGTTTTTTCACTGGACTTGACATCCAGTGATTTCGATGTTCCGGCAACCATGGCCACGGTATCCATGACTTCCGGGTTCTTTTCTGCCTCTTTGCTAGGTGGGGAATCAACGAATTTTCCTCCACGACCCTGGGATTTAACGTATACCGCCCCACATACACATGCGAGACGGCGCCCGGCTTTCATCAGGGTCGGGATATGATCCTCCGGCACCGAAACAACGAGGAACCACCCGTCCGTCTGTTTGTCCGCTTTGAGTAGAAGCCAGTCCTTGATATTTACCCAGCGGTTCTGGTATGCAAGCACACGACCAATGTCGCGTGAGTCCTTCCAGTCACCTTGGGCATCAGGATAAGGATACCTTTGATTCTTTGTGGTATCTCTGACTGTTTCTTAATAGTCAGCGAGGTGTTGGATTTGAGGTCGAGGGTATTAATATTCCCCTTCAACCGGTCCAGAGCCTTCTGGTCATCGCACCACAGCTTTAGGACACCCTCCGTGTAAACGGGTTTGCCTCTAAAAACCGGGCCCGACGCATCAGGGTCCTGGTTACTCCAGGCCTCGCTGATCATCCTCCTCTGTATGGCCACGAGGATGTCATCAGCTATCTCCTTTGTTATGTGACCTGAACGCGCACACGTTAAGGCCACACCCAAATCTGCTTTAGCAGCAGAAGCGTAGCTTGTTCTTGCAGCCTTTGTTTGCTGTTCAAGTCGCACTTTTTTGTGCTCTCCTCTCGGCGAGGTGGACTCTTCCAGCAATCTTTTGGCTGCTCTTTCCTTTTTTCCAGGACGCTTGGCTGCTCTCTGGTTCCTGGCGGATTTCTTAGAGCTGGTTCCGGCGGCCGTTCCTACTGCTCGGGCTGGATTTTCACCCTGCCCAGTTTCAGCACGACTACTGGTTCCAGCCCCAAGCACCGCAGTAGCAGTAGCTTGCCCAGCTTCCTGAGTCTTGTTCTTGGAAGCAGCGAGCGCGGCTCTTTCTCTGCGGCCTTTTTCTCGCTGCTTCTTATTCTTCTTTTTGACCTTTGCGCTACTGCTTGCTGGGATAGACCCACCTGAGGGTGCGCCGGGTCGGCAAGTCACCATTTTGGGTGCCTTGCGCTTCCCCTTACGGCTTACCACTTGCCAGGCAGCGGAGAGAAGGTCTTCGGTCTTTTGGGGCTCCGCAGGAGTTTTGATACTCGCGACCCCTTGCTCATTTTTCTCGTCCAGCTCCTTGGATTTGGAACTCGATTTAGAGACATCCAGCGCGGAAATTGCCCCCTTGGTGGGGCCACCTACGCTGGGTGGTACAGTCAGTGGAACGGCCGGTTTAAACACCTCTGACACTTCTCCTTCTCTACTAATGGGCCTTGTGTTGTCCATAGTTTTGACATGTGTAATAATTTGTCCCCCCGGCTTCCCACCCCCATGGAGCCCGCACCTTTGGGAATGCCCTACTTTATTAAAAAAATTTCAGGCGTTAGGATTACCGGAGGAATATAGGGACGCAGAGTTAGCTCACAGCGCGACATCGGGAGCTCGATCCAGCTGGCAGATAGGGCTGAAAAAGGCCCATCCCCACTGCCCGAGTTGACTTTCACTTGCCCCGTCAGCATGGCCTTTACCACCACCTAGCTCTTTTCAGGGAGACTAGGCAGCCCCCACATCCCTCGCCTGCGACCCTCTGACGGGCTGCTTGGCCATTTCCTTATCTGTGGCTAGCATCTGCTAGGCCACCGTTTAGTTTGAAATTCGGACCAAAGAGAGCGTGTTGCCTCTCGACACTATATATCCCAGTGACGATCGGCTCAATTCCTCCAGGACTCCTTCATCCCCGCATACGGCGCTCAACTGCGTAGGTCCTAGCGCAGGTGGGTGTGTTAGTCCACCGGATATACCCACTCTCTCCGGCGGAACCGTTCCCTCCTCTTTTCCGGGCTTGGGACCGGCAGCAACAAAAAGCATTGACAAAGTTAGTTGCCCGTGCTTCCTGTTGCAGGCAGAGTTAAAATCGCTTAATCTCATTCGTAGTAGATAGATTATGTGATAGATTTTAATATTTGTTTGTGATTTTTAAATAATTACTAATACCAATTTTTAAAGAATATTTACTAAAACATAATGATTAAGTTATTTGAGTGTGACAAGAAAACTAAAGAATTTTCCAAGTACTCTAGCGTCATAGTTGCATATCTAAGACTTCAACGCTATAAATCTTTTTTTTATTTACTCCGAGTATTTTGTTTGTTTTTGCAAAGTTACTAAAAACTTTGATGAATAAACGATTATTAAATGATTAAATAATTATTTATCATAGAATACCCAAATTAAAACCTTTCATATCATCCTTTGCAATATGTCGTCATTATGATCCAATCTAAAGTCATTCTCAGTATGTGGTTTCGTCAGCATCAACGTGAATAATTGGGAATTTACAAATATTAACCAAAAAATGTGTGCTTCTTTAGTATGCTCAGATTTCATTTAGCTTATTAAAAATGGTTTACATGAGGTTCTAAAAAAAACTGAAATCTTTTCACACACACACATCACACTATATTGAGGATTTTAACTACTTCGGCTTGTGGAAATTGGCACATTATATTATTTCCGTGATCCTTGAATAATCCCCATCAAAATAAAAATAAAAATTAACTGCGCTCGAGTAAATCCAGGTGACGTTCTTCTTTACCACTTTGTGACTTTATTATTTCCTTAAGTGAAGTGCAAATCGTCAGATTATTGAAATACACACTTTTCTACATGTAATTAACTCACCTTTCCTTAATCTGACGCGTTCGAGTTTTCGACCTTTCGATTTTTTTTACTATTGTTGCGCGCCTAAGTTGACGTCATGTACCCGGCACTAGCGCCATCTAGTATCGGGGTCGAGAGCGAGGGGAGCTTTCCAGAAAATGACATCACTAATCTTTCAACCGACAGCGCCATCTAGTATCGCTGTGAAGAACTAAGCTTTCTGGAAGCCCCACACTCAAACTTTCTGCGCTTGGTCGGTTGGAGCGCGTATTTACTCGAATATTCTGGAATATTCTGGATATTTTTGTGGAAGAGCCCTATATAAAGGCGCTGCAATACGCGATCGGGGAAGTATTGAATTCGGCGAGACAAGCGAAGCTTCGGAGCGAGATAAAGTGAATCAGTGTGATTAATTATTGGTGTTTTAAGTTTAATTTGTGTAAAGAAAATTAAAGTGTTAATTTAGGTAATTCTATCGGCAATTTTTATTGTCACGAACCCTATTCTGATCGGTTGCCCTAAGCGCACGTCCCTATATAAAGAGCTCAAATTTGTTGGGGGTACTTAGTAGGGTGCAAGGTTTCCCCCATCATGTTATTCTACCGTGCGAGTAAATCCCGAAATCCCCGCTTGAGCTCCCCTATTAATCAACATCATACAGTCAAGTAGATATTATATAAGATCATAGACAGATCACAGACGTTGCCAAATTTATATCAACGACATCGGATATCCGAAGCTGCAAAATTCCAATGCGTGCGCGTTGAAATTTTGCTAACCTCACTTCAGTTGACGTAGAGCGTCTTTTTCAATGTACAAATGAATTTTAGACGTTCGGGGAAATTCATTGAAGCCAGAAAATATTGAAAAGCTAATGGTTATATACTTCAATTCTCATAAAAGTTATACATTAATGTCATAAGCGAACACTTAACAACTTAACAGCGAACAAAGCTTAGTAGTACGTTGAATGAATCGAACAAAGATTTTTTAAGAAGTGAATTTTCTTAAGGCTTAATAATTTGTATTGTGAGTTAATGTAAATACTAATAAAATTAATTTAGTTAATTATCTTTGTTTTATTTGTCTTATCTATCTCTGAGGTTTTGATTATTATTTATTTGTAATATTGTTGGCCACATAGGATTGTCTATTAGAAATCCCGGGAAGATCCATATTAATATCAACTTTTCGATGCAAGTAAATTAATAACTTAACCTAATTCCGACCTCTCATATAATTTCCTTTCCTATTTTATGCATTACTTTTCAGGTCGGAAACGTACAAGATTTCTAGAAAATTAATTAAATCGAATGGCTTTTTACATATTTTTGGTTGAATATCGTTATGGCCTATTCATGTTATACTTCTACCTATAAGCTTCTATTGAGTTACATATTTCTTTTGGGTGAAGTTTCTGACTCGAATCTTATAGCATTGCAAGCACAATTTAGAGCAAATAAAGTAATGCAGAACTTATAAAGGAAATGTTGGGGGCAGAAAATATTTTTTCAAATTTTCACAATAATGTACAATATTCCTAGGAAAATAAAACAATACTGCCGCCTAATACAATGCTAACATTTGTAAGTACGAACTATAGTAGCCTAAACACGCTAGTGTGTAGCGGATGCTCCACTACCAGCGGAAAATGTTTTTTTTTTATTGAACCAATTTGATGCATTCGCATACGGCAATCCGTAGTAGACTAATACGTGATAGTACGGATGCTTAGTACTGATAAAAAACCTTACGTTTTTTGAGTATTAAACCAACTGATGAGGCCATGCGTGTTAATTTCTAAACAAAAAAATCTGTCAATGTCAGGGGGCGCAAAAAACACACTACTGCACACGCACACTACAGCATTTGCGTTTGTGTTCATCGCATATACGCATACCATCAAATTGTACACGTGTCGATACACTACACTGGTACTGCTGTCTACGTGCGTAAGCAACGTAAGGAAGGACTGTGTCGATATTAATTGCGTATTAAAACAATAATAAGACATAAAACTCCTTTCAACAGTTATTACAATTATAAGATACCTAACTTCAACTTTAGTAAATTTTTACGCGATCACAAGGGCCGAAACGAAGTCTATCAAATGGTTGTTTGTATCTATTTATTAATTATAATAAATACAATAGTTTGCGAACACAATGAATCTTGCATCATTTCGGATGATAAGCTAAAATAGACGTTATTGAGTCGATTTAACTAACGTCTATTCTTTTTCCTTTGCTAATATTCTTTACCGCCTCACCGATTCTCTCACTTTCGTATGTTCTTGTTCGTACTTTCGTTCGGTGTACGAAAAGATTATTAGATCGATTAAGAAGCAGCGATCGGAAACATTTCTTTTAGTACAGTGTTATCATGAAGGTTAGAGAACTCTAATCTTCATGAGTGTTATGGTACGTTTCCTATTCGTTCATCGTTCGCGAATAAGACCATTATCTCATGGAGTATAGAGGTAAGGAGGACAATCTCCCATATGAGAATATGTAGTTGAAAATGTGTCCATCCGTAAGCAGTAAATAACAGTTCAATAACAGCGCTCGAGTAGCTACGGGGTATGATAAATCACCGTAAAATACGTTGAGAGTGATTTTGAAAATAAAAATTTGAAAGCAATAAAATAATAATTTTAAAAAGAATTATGGTTAAAGTCTGTGCAATAAAAAAATTATAAAAAGTTCTTTAAAATTTAGACCGTAGCTACAGTGGAGCCACCCTTATTTAGCGCTGTACTCCATACCTCTACACTCCATACATCTCTTCAAGAGTACACCTTATAGCTTGCTACATATCTATTTATCTATGGAGTACACGACTGTATACTACATAGTCACTATAATATACTAGTAGTAGTACATATTATATACTATAGTTCGGCCGTTCGGAGAATGCGTTCCTGACACCTATCAGTTAGTCCCGACTAGTGATGGGCACAACATAACACTGAGTTCGTTACCGTTCCTCCAAAATGAACCGCCGCGTTATTTTTAAGATTATTTTCGTTTTAAATTGGCGGAATCATTTAAAATTTATATTTTAGTAATTTAAGTGGAAACTAAAAAAAAGGTAATATTAATATAATAAAATTGTTTTATTTATTCTTTGTTACGAAGTTACAGTCTGTATTTCTATGCAATAAAGTACATTGAATTGAATGTGCGTACAGAATATTAATCAGACTCCGATTCGCTTGAGGAGGTGGTGTCTTCATCATCATCTTCGCCTACATGTATAATTATATTATTATCAATAACAGAATCAATCCTGATATCTCGGTCAAAATGTTCCACAATCAGATTTTTAGTCTTCTCAACCACCTCTTCCAGTCATCTCTTGTGACTTCCCCGCAGGCTTCTTTTAATAGGGTCATCATCTATTTCGTGCTGAATGGCGGGGAAGTATTGTGGCGGGCGGCGTAACCTTTTATTTGAGCCCAGATTAGCTCAATCGCGTTATATTGGCAATGATACGGTGGAATTCTTAGAACGCGATGACCGTACTCCAGAGCCAGTTCATCGATTTCGTATCGCAAATTTGCCGCTTTATTTTCTTTTACTAATTTAATTAGCTCTGGTTTTAGCATATGCATATTTGCGTCAATGCCTTTTGCTTGTAACCAAGCCACCATTTCTTCTTTTTTATTAGCTTGGGTAGGTGGTTTCTGTATTTGAACCGAGGGATAGGAGGCATTAACCACGAATATTACAGAAGGCTCTGGTAGGCTGGGCAAAAGCATGTTCTGGAACCACTCTTTAAATGTAGTGGCATTCATTTCCTCGTGGTAGTCATTTGTGGTTTTTGATTGAACTGCCAGTAACGCGTTCTCCACAAAGCCGTATTTTGCAGAACCTGCATGGCATATTATCAGACGGGCCCCTTACCCATTGGTACTTTCGACGTCGCCGCTTGTGTATCATCCGTCCAAGAACGGGAAGGTTTCTGTTCTTCATTTTTTTTTTTTTGCGTATCGTTCTAATAAAATTTTTCTTTTGTCTGTTGTGTTATACGAAAAACCAATATCTTTTAAGATTTTGGTTAAAGTGGTTTTACCCCCGCTAAACAGTCCAGCTTCTCTTAACAATGCCAAAAGCTTCTTCCTGTTAAGATATTCATTTCTGGAATAGTAACCATATATATGATTTCTGATTGCATCAGCGTCAAAGGTGTCAATATCTGTCACGGGTTTAGTTCTACGTTTCTTCTTCGGAGTACGTAAAATATTATCTTCCGTGCCAGTAGAGCCGAACTTTTCTTTATTAATATTTGTTATCGTTCGTTTGCTAACTCCAAGCGCCTAAGAGACGCGTTCTTGTACTTGTTCGACAGGTAACAGGGGTCCGCCATTTTGCCGCTCCTGCTCAAAGTAATCTTGCAGCTTGATGATTAACTCACGGGCTCCAGTTTTCAATGTCCACGTTTAGGCATTATTATGCACCAAAAGTAAAAAGAACGCAATACAAAACACAATCGAAGTCCGACTTAGCGCCGATGTCAGTTTGAAAAGCAGAAACAGTCCATTAAACGAAAGCCGGGTAATCAAATAAAAACAGATCGAAAACACTTGAAGAACGTGGTCTATGCGCACGAACACAGATAACTATACACTAGTCAGAGACGCACGAAACGACAACAGACAACTGTTTTAGCGTCACAAAATGGCGGTCCATAATGCCATTTGGGGTTACCATTTTCAACCTAAATATAAAAATGCTACTTTCTTTCGCGCGTTCGGTTTGGTCGTAGTTTTATTTTTATATTTAATAAAAGTTATCTTATAGTCCATTATTTTCAAATTCTTAAAAAGAAAAACAAAACGTATTATTTATATTTTTAAAGTATAACTGTATAAGAACAGATTACGATACTGTTATTGCCCAAACTACCACACCAAATATAAAGCGCTGACATAACCTTGTAATAGCGCATTATAGATTTAGAAAAATATTGTTTACCAAGTTATTTGACACTCAGTTTGACACAAAATTCTAACATTCATTGATTATTGATATAAAAATGTTGTTTTAATGCTCATCAATAGTTAAAATGGTAAACAACCAGCAAAAATATTTTTATCGTAACTGCAACGCCATTACAAAGTTACGTCATCAGTTCAATCGCGACGTGTCAGGAACGCATTCTCTGAACGGCCCACGGCCGAACTATAGCACTCTTATAGTTTGTGGTAGTCACTATTACACAGAACACTATTACTTGCCCTATTATTTATTCTGAGACATAGTATTCTGTAGAATTAGAATCCACTAGTTAGTCTGTGGACATAGTTTTCTGTTCAGAGTAAAAGTATTCTGTGGTTATCATAGATTACTGTATATATACTACTGTACGTTAAACATCGATAGTCTATCGATAGTTTAAAAACTTGTAGGATTAGCTTAACATCAATAAAATAACAAATGTTATACGAAACGTAGAATTTTATTTTGATATATATATATATTCGAAATAACAATCAAACAATCAAAAATCAGTATTCATCATTATTATAGTTAGAAACCAATCATTAAAATAACAGCTATTTTGTTTTATAAACAACAATTCATTTAATCTTTTTTCTTTTAACCTATTTCTGCGTTCGGTTAAAATTTGTCCGGCCTTCGAAAATATTCGTTCTGAAGGCACAGAAGATGCTGGAATACAGAGATAGAGCATCGCTAATTCCTTCAATTTATTGTTGGTGTATTTCCAGTATGTTATAGGACACTCTTTTCTGTCAATTACTGGCTTCTCGAGATATTGCCTGACATCTACCAATGAGTTACTCAACGGGGTCGATACGTCCGGAACGTCTAGAAATCCCAACAGGTCATTAGATGTTCCTGAAGACGTGGATGGTGTTGGTTGCGTTTCTTCTACAGCCAAGCGTTCTTTAGTTAAATGGCTAGCATAGGCCTTTTCCAGCCACTGACCAGCTCGCTTCTCGTCGTCACTTGTTTTGAACCCCTTCTTCTTAAATCTGGGGTCCAATATTGTAGCAAGTACAACAGGTGTCCTGCTTTCATAGGGACTTAGTCTTTTGTCAACTGATCCCTTCATGCAGAGTAATATTTTGTTTCCGCTTTCAGTAACAATTTGAAATTCAACTTCTACTAATTTCGTTTTTATTCCACGAATCAATGGTATTATCAGTGACAATGTTATATAGCTTTCTCCGGAAATTTTTGTTGTAGCTAGATCGAAAGGTTCCAGAATTTGAATTGTTTCTTGAATAATTAGGTATTCGTCAGCATTGACTCCTGGTGGAGCCCGATTACATTCATTAAGTGCGAGAGTTAATTCTGTCTTCATTGTAACAATTCTTTGCAGCATGTGGTATGCACTGTTCCAGCGGGTGGGTACTTCCTGGATCACTTTCAGTTCTGGTTTATTTAATTCACGTTGAATAGCCCGTAATTTATCGCTAGCTAGAGTACTCATCTTGAAAAAAGTCACAATCGATTTACATTTTTTCAGAATCTGGTCTAAGCAGGTCACAGCAAACGAATCACTTACCGTCAGGTTTAGTGTGTGCGCAAAGCAGGGTATATGTCGTATATGCAGTTTGGCTGCGGCGTTAATCATTGTTTGAGCGTTATCAGTCGTTATTGCTTCACATTTTGACCTGATATCCCATTTTGAGAGAGTAGCATCCAACATCTGAAAACAATAATAATATTGTTTATGTCTGATTATAAAGAAACACTGAATTGGTAGGTATCAAGGCAATAAAATTTAAAAATACTTACACTGGCTATATTTTCTGCGTTATGACTTCCTTCCATCTTCACAACTTCCAATAATGGTGCAATTAATTTTTCGTTGTGAAAGAAATGACAAGTAACTGAAAGGATGCCTTCATTTGCAATTGATGTCCATAAGTCAGTAGTCACACTAACATGTTCTGCTTTCGATAATGCTATGACGAGCTTCTGTTTCACGTTTTCATAATATTCCGGCAGTAATTTTTTTTTCAATATTGTTGTATCAGGAATTTCATATCTACTATCGAGAGCATTTACAAAATCCCGAAATCCTTCATGTTCTCCTTTTCGCAAAGGTTCCATGTCAACAGCAATCATGCGCACGTATTTGTTATCCAAATTTTGCTTTGTTTTCCCATCTGGATATTTACTACTTCTATCAAAATAATTTTTTAGCGTATTTCTCTTTTTAGGGCTTGGGACCATTTTCTCATTTTGCTCAGTGGTATCTACGTCTTGAGTAACAGAAACAGTGGATGACCACATCCATACCTCATTATGTTTTCTCTTCATATGATCGATCAAGTTCGTAGTATTTCCACTTAGTTTAAACTCTCTTTTACACAAAGAACACTTGGCAAACTTTTCATTAGTCTTTTTGAAGTAATCCCACGCACGTGACTTACTACTCATGTTTTATTGTTTAATTCTAAATTGTTTGTTACTCCACTCAACTTCAAACATCCACAATAAAAAACTGACTGACTGACTTTTGTCTTGTAAATGAATGATATACGCACTGTAATTCCCCAAACATAGAGAAGAATCTCAATGTCTACGCCTTTGAATGTATGATATACGCACGGTAATTCCCCTACCATAGAGAACAATCTCAATGTCTATACCTTTGTCACTATAGCCGGGGAATAACTTACATACATGCATACCTCGACTCTAGGGATGTAAAAGTAGTACCCGAGTAAACAATCGATCGATAGTTTTAAAAACTATCGATAGTATCGATAGCCATTTACTATCGATACCATCGATAGTCTATCGATGTTTAACGTACACTAATATATACTAGAGAGTGGTTATGTTTCTGATTTCTGTTCTGTGGTACTCCTATCCTAGTCCACAAACTATATATTATAAGTTTCCTTATGTATTTACTATAATATAAGAGTATATAAAATTATATACTCTTTACTAATAAGAGTAGTAATCACAGAGTACATTATATATACCTGCTGTCTACGCCTGGAATAGTAATCAGTACTCTGTGATAGTAATCCTAGTCCTACCAGCTCCTAGCTCTTACTCCTCTTGTAGTCCTCTAGTAGAAGCTCTCGGCTAGAGAATACTATATTCTTTGAGTAGAAACATAAAAGTACTCCGTGAGTAGAAGTCCCTAAATCCTTATAATATCAACATGTCTAAGAAAAAAGGTAACAAAAAAGTTCAAGATTTTGATGACGAGTTGGACGAGAAACAAGACCGTAATGACTCGAACGCTATAACCTCTAAAAGTAAAGTTAAAGCAAAAAAGAAAGGGAAAGTTAATGCTGACTTAAGTGATACCGAAGAAGTAGATATTGTTAAAAAAACTATACATTCTGAAAATGAGGACGAAGTAAAACCTACAAAAAAGGCACAAAAAAAGGGTACGTCAAATCGATCTCTAGGCATTAGGTTTTGTTTTTATTTTTTATTAATAATTAGTTATTTGTCTTTTGTAGCTAAAAACAAAAAAAAAGGTGATATTTCTGATGATGACCTAGAGGAAATTCAATCAAATATCAGCACAAATTTAAGCACGGCCCCTAAAACAACAAAACAAACCAAGAAAAAGAAAGGTATGTTCTGCAAATCTGTTTTTCCTTAAAGATATTATTTATAAAAATCTGAAGAGACTTGACTATTAAGACATTTAAGAAAAATCAAGTATATTTATAAAGTTATAAATTAAAATCTACCCCTTTGATGACATGGCATGTTCATATGTCAAATGACACCACATACTTTACAACAGGATTAGTTTTTGTGGCTTACAAAACTTTTTTTTAAGTTAGAATAATAATCAGGTAGCAGAAAAGATAGACTAAACAGTAAAAATAATTTTAGTATTGTTTGTCAGGTAAAGGAAAAAAAGATGATGACTGGTCAGAAGAAGCCAGTGATATTGAGCTTAAGGAAGTGTCAGAAGATGAAGTTGTAAAACCTGTTAGTAAAAAGAAATGTAAGTAGTAAATAGAGTTGACAACTATACTTTTATTTCTCTACAGTTTTACTTTTGTGTAAAGTTCTGGGTCCTAAGCTTTATCTTTCTCTGGTCTTGTTGAATTGTCATCCTATAGACTATCATAGTGAGGGAATAGTGTGTGTTTATGTGCATTAAGTACACATACTCATGCACCATTATCCAGTCCTGTGTAGATGACTAGTCTCCATTGAGACTGGCACTGGTGACTGAAATTCTGCCTGGAGAACATTATTTTTAATATTTAAAAGTCACTAACTATCAATACTATGGATAGATGTCAATGAAATTTTGGTTTTTCAGGATCAGTTATTGATATCAACATTATTGATTATTCAGATTTGCTAGTTGTGGGTCGCAGCCATGTAGTGGCGGCTAAGAATATCCACAACCACATATCTTACCATAGGTGTCGTAAAAGGCGTTGGAGAAGAAATGGGCAGGAGATGGGCAGTAGCATCTTCCTGATAACAGCATCTGTACAACAAAAAAACTGCCAACCCGCTCGCCAAGCTCGCCCCATGAGCAAGGACAGAAATAGATGGCCCCCAGTATCCGGCCACCCCGCTATAGCTAGGTGGCAACTATGATAATGGTGAGGCATTGGTACTAAGAATCTCCAGTGGAAGTTTGTTTGCCACTGAAAATGACTCGACCTGCCGACATACAATAACCGCACCCTGAGGACTGAGGAGAAGATCCTGGAGCTGGAAGAAGAGATAGACAAGTTGCGCTGGTATATTATAGGGTTATCTGAAGAGAGGGGAGGACACATTTATTTTCGAATCCGGCAACTTGTTCTATCACCTGAAGGGCAACCATCTGTATTAAGGAGGTGTCGGATTTATCATCCACAAATCTATCATTATCAATCTTGTAAAGATTTGGAGTGTGTCAATGAGGGTTGCGTACCTTATACTCAGAATCACCAAAAGGTATTCGCTGAAGGTCATACAGGTTTACGCACTAATGTCGGCACATCCCAATGGAGGTGGAGAGAATGTATGAGGATATTTCTAGAGCGATACATTCCTCCAAAACTCACTATATGGTGTTAATGGGAGACGTCAACGCAAAGCTAGGCACAATAAAAAATGGTGAGATGAAGGTAGAGAAATTTGGGATAGAGCAACAGAACCCAAGGGGCCAGCAACTGGCCGACTTTATGGAGAAGGAGGGCTCTTTATGATGAACCCATTCTTCCTGAGTGGCCCCATAGAAAATTAACCTGGATAAGCTCGAATGGTTCCACAAAAAATGAATTGACTTCATTATGACGACTAGACCAGTGACGTCTCAGTGAAAACTTGCAGTAGTCACCGAATGGTTAGAAGCACACTGAACCTAAACGTTAAGTTGAAGAAGTCTCGTCTCATGAAGTCAACACTCCATCCCCCTAGTGCTCTAATTCAAAGTCCCGAAACCTTTCAGCGCGAGTTACAAAACCGCAATTGCAATTGCAATGCAGTGTGCGATATGAATGACAAGCTCGTGGAAACTGTCCATGCTTTCAGAGCTAAGTTCTGCAAGACTCGCCGCAGATGAACACCAAAAATCGTATCTCTCCAATCACCCTCTTAATCTCATGGCTGTTAGACGGGAAATGAAACTGTAGTCAGACAGATCTCCAAATACATGTGGCGGGACTTACGCAACTTTAATACTACTCATAGTGAAGAAAGATCGGGAAGGTCTCCATAGATCTATCTGCCAGAAAGAACCAACTATCAAAGCTGAAGACAGTGTGGCAGCATCATTTCCGGTACACCTGAGATTTTGAGTGAGATTGAGAGGTTCTATGGGCAGCACATCATTGTTGATGGCTCCAACAAATGCAAGTGTAAGTAACGCTCCAAGAGCAAGTCTAATTATCAAGTACATCATACAAGTAATTAAGACACTATTCCGATGATATCACAGACGTCAGTCAGAGCGAGATTAGTATGGCTCTCCAGCACCTTAAAAACGGCAAGTCTCCAGGCGAGGATGGAATTACAGCGGGGCTTCTGAAAGCGGGTGGAAAACTGGTTTTTAAAGTTGTTTAGAAGCTTTTCTGTTCTGTCCTCCATGGTGGCACTACTCTGGAGGCGTGGTGCAAAAGTGTGATGACTGATTTTAAGCTTGTTCTTCAAGAAAGATTACAACACTCTCTTAAAAAACTACAGACCAATTTCCTTTCTGAGCCGCGTCTACGTGTTGTTTTCGAGAGCCATTACAATTCGTGTTGCATGCAGACCGAAAAGGCTTCAGTACCATAGACCACATACATACCCTGAGGCAGATTGTACAGAATACTGAGAAGTAAAATCTGCTACTTTGCCTTGCATATGTGGACTATGAGAAAGTCTTTGATTCCGTCGAAATTTGGGCGGTACTACGGTCCCTTCAGCAGTGCCAAGTTGAGTTTCGGTATATCGAAGTGCTGAAGTGTAAGAAACTCATCCAACTACTGGGAAAGACAGGGTGACGTTATGTTCCCGAAACTCTTCACCACTGCTTTGAAAGACATTTTCAAGCTACTGGACTGAAAAGGATACGGTATTAACATCAATGGCGAGTACATCACTCTCCTTTGATTTGCCGTTGATATAGTCCTTATGGCAGAATCGCTGGAGGACACTATGCTCAATAACCTCAATAGTATCTCCTAATGGATATGTCTTATGATGAACATGGACCAAATGAAGATCATGTTTGATCTCCATGTCATACCTATGCCGGTTGTTATTGGGAGCACTAAGTTCGAAGTTGTTGCAAGTATGTTTACCTGGGACAAATAGTGCGACTAGGTAAGTTCAACCGACCGAGAGGTTAATCGAGCGGATGCGGATTCAACTCGGCTAGGCAGCATTCTCGATCACATCTACTCGTCAGGTATACCTCAAAACTTGAAAACTAGATTGTACAACCAGTGCATGTTGCCAGTGATGACTTACAGATCTGAGATATGATCCTTCAATGCTGGCCGTATGAGGACGTTCAAGGTCGCTCGGCGAGCTATGGAGAGGGCTATGCTCGGATTTTCTCTGCGTGATAAACTTAGAAATGAGGATATCCACAGTAGATCGATGGATGCAAGTGGCTCAGGACCGTGTTTTGTGGCATTTCTTGGGTGAGGTCTATGTTCAGCAGTGGATTTGTGAAGGGCTGTAATGATTATGATAGTTGTGGGTCACAATTATTGTAAATTTTGCAATTGTGTTTTCCATATTATGTTATACTAGTTATGTGTTAATTTGGCTCTGTTATATTATGTTAATTATTATTTTTTCTTTAATTGGTTTCAATATATATTAGTGACTAGTGATCCACTCCAGCTTCGCATGGGTAATTTCTGTATCTCGATAACAGCTCCAACTAATGGATCCAATTGTAAATCTAAACCATCCATGGTTTTTCTAAACATAAACAATTTCATCGGAATCGACTCAGTTTTGCCTTTTAGCAAGAGGACAGCAATTGATTTTTATATATAGAGATAATTATTTTATATTTACAGCCAAAAATAAAAAGAGAACCGTGGATGAGCTCAGTGGTGATGAGGATCATAATGATTCAAAGTCATTAGTAAACGATACATCTAGCAAACAAACCAAGGGAAAAAGTAAAAAGGGTTAGTAAAACTTTTTAATTTACTTATTTACAATATATGCAGAAGATTACTATAATATATTAAAATACCTGTAACACTATAACATAAACAAAAATTAGTAGAATTGGTGTCTTAAAATATAAGACATAAATATTTGAGTCTCACAGTCTGTAATATTTTCAAATAATAATAGAGAAACTAACTTATTTGAAAGGTCAATAAAAACAAAAGTACTTCAGTTATTGTTTTAATTGTTTTTTAATTTAAGAATACAATATCCCAAGTTTTTTTTCATACAGTGTTAAAAATGACATCGGTTAAATGGTGACCCCCATTGTGCATACACTGATTGAGTCAATTTCTAAAGTTCGTCTCCACTCTTCGCAGCATATCAATTGGTATGTTGGCAATGGCGTCACCAATGTTGTTATTGAGGTGAGCTATGGTCCATGGTCGATCGACATAAACCAGGGATTTCAAATAACCCCATAAATAAAAATCACATGGAGCCAAATCTGGAGAGCGTGCCGGCCATGGGAGATCACCTTTGAGAGAGATGAGGTGGTTGGGGAAATGTTGTCGCAACAAATCCATTGGGGCTCGTGCTGTGTGTGCTGTGGTTCCATCTTGCTAAAACCACACGTTCCTAACATTCATTTCTTCGAGGCTTGGAAGAAAAAATTCCTCGATCATGTTCCTGTAACAAGCTGCATTTATGGTAACTGCATGTTCATTTTCTTCAAAAAAACTAAAGACCAATTATTCCCATTACCGATGTCGCACACCAGACAGTAACTCGTTCACAATGAAGTGGCTTCTGGTGAAGTTCACACGGATTTCCACCACTCCCATAACGCATGTTTTGTTTGTTGACACAGCCGGTTGAAAAAACGACCGTCTCTTGAGACACATTGTCAAGCAGCACTTCACATGCATTTTAACGGGCAACAACATCGCGTTTAGTTAATTCTTGCACAACAGACAATTTATAGGGATGAAATTGAAGGTCTTCATGGAGAATTCGTGCGAACAGTGGTGTCAGAAATTCCCAGAGCAGCTGCATGTTTGCGAGCCAACACCGGGAAGAACGCAGAATTGACTGTTTCACTCTTGATATTTTCCGGAGTTCTGATGGTCCATTGTTGTCCATTACTGAGTTTGGCTACACTTCCACACTCCTGAAATGAGTGAACCCACGACAGAATCGAATTACGGCCAGGAACGAGTCTATGAGGAGGAATTTCAAAAGGAGTGCGAAAGGCACGTTGCGTAGCAACAAGTGAGCGACTGTTAGAAAAGAAGCTCTCGACGGCGAACGCCCGCTGCTCTCTAGACAAGAGCATGATGGCAACTGACTAGAGGGGGAAACAAATTTGGGGACTTCCCACTCCAGATGCACCACCTCTCTCCCCTCTACCCTCTCAAATCACCACTCGGGAATTTTTTCAAATAAGTAAGTTTCTCAGGCGTACCCTATATAATTGCAAAAAATTTATAGTGACAAGTGAATCCAGACAAACTGAAACAGGAGATGGGCAGCAATATCTTCCTGATAACAACTCAAAACAATAATAAATGGAGTGCCAACTGCCAACCCTGTCTGCCAAAGATGGCAACTTTGGCTGATATGTTTCCTATGAGTCTATCTATTGGGAAAGCCTATGTTAAGCAGTGGATGTTTGATAGGCTGTAATTAATGAATGAATAAATGTGGTGGTGACCCAAAGGAATCCATACCCCCAACCCATTTTGCCCCTTGGGTGATTATGGAATCAGGAAAATACCATAATCATGTCAATTAAAATCATGATTCCAATCGAATGTGGTATATTTTGATTATGCCAGGTATTAAGATTAAGAGTGGCAAAAGGGTTATCAGTTTATTTATGAATTGTTGATGAAGGAGAAATGTTTTTGCATAGTAAGTGGCACGCGCCATGAGCCCTGATATTTGCATGCTCTAACATGTGCAGTAACCATTTGTAGGTCTGCTGATATATTTTAAATGGGGTGTGATTCAAATCTTATTGCCTGATAGGTTCAGTGTTTGTTCATTTATTAGTCGAAAGGCAAGCACTATAAGTAAAGTACACAATCAGGTAAAATATAAACTACAAAAACCAAAATTGCCTGATGCTCAAAACATTCAACTCCTATAAAATTCCTTGATTTTTGAATTTGTTTCATTTAACTTTATTGTTTTATTAAAGGTAAAGGAAAAAAGAATGATGATTGGTCAGATAATGCTAGTGATGTGGAGCTTAAAGAAGTATCAGAGGAAGAAGTTGCAAAGCCTGTTACTAAAAAGAAATGTAAGTGATGCTATAATGTTCTTAACTATATATATATATATATATTTTATCATATGTATCTTTGTGGCGCTTGTGAGCTCGTCTTTATGATTTATGTCCTTATAAAGATGTGATAACTGTCATGAGCTATAGAGACGCACGGCGCAATTTAGTGTCGTTGCCTTCTCAGCTAGTTGTTGAATGTTGATTACGATTGGTATTGATTTATATTAAAGTATAAAAAATAATTTTTCCGTTAAGGAGCTTTGTAACACAAGGATTGTTATGATATTTGATGATGTTGTTAATATGTAATGATATTGATGACATTAAATTGAAAATGTAATATCGGTTGAATAACTACCTCCTGAGTTGATGCACATTTGTGCTTGTTTTATGTCAATAATTCATTGCTCGCAAAACATCTGGCACCAAATTGTTGATTTTTTCTCCAATGTTAGCTTTCAAGACTTGCAAAGCTTTGGTTTCTTGCAGTAAATGTGAGATTTCAAAAACCTTAAAGAAGGGAAGTCTGGCACCGACACATATATATATTACTTATACATACATTTATGGTGTAGTGGTCATAAACACAGTTGATTATGAGGTCTTGGGTTCGAATCCTGGATAGGGCAAAAAAAACAAAACAGTTATTGAGTTCTTCTGTCAAGAAATTCTCAGTAGCAGCCCGGAGTCAGTTGGTCTTACTCCTGATCTCCCTCTGGTCCTGTTGACGGAAATTCGGTCTGTAGGACAATATTTATATCGGACTTTATTGATGGTACAGAGTTTCCTCTTTTACAACGCGGAGTCGGGATAATTTCTGGAGCAAATGCCAAGTGTCACTAGACAAACAGTTGGTAAAATCAGTAAATGATTTTATTGGTAGTATACCTTCATTGCTTGCAGTTCTTGTCAGTACACCACTGCAGTGGATTTAAAAAGAAAAAGAAAAAAAAGTCTCAGAAAATTAAGTTGTTTTCTGTAATTCAATATGTAGGTAATTTCATACTACATTCATTTGCTGTTACATCATATTATGAATATTATTGTGTGTCTTTCTTTATATGGTTAATAAAAATACTACTATTAGTATCATTATTATAATTTTTTTATTAATTTATAAAAATTGCAGCCAAAAATAAAAAGCAGGCAGCAGCTGTACAATCTTCAGATGAAGAAGACCATGATGATTCAAAGTCAGTACCCAGCAACGTTACAGAATCCACTGATAAGTCAAAGAGCAAGAAAGGTTTGTTTCAATTAAAGGTAGACAATAAAAGTAATAGATTTTTTTATAGAATAAAGGTAACAAACGAGCACACAGTCCACCTGATGATAAGTCAATGCATGTGAACAAAGATGGGATGCTTCCATCCAGTAAAAAGGGTTATTTGTTTATTATTTGGGTTAATGTTTACCAAGCTGCCAACCATAACATAGATAGATAGATGGAAAATTATTTATTGCACTAAAACAAAAAGAATTTTGTACAAACATGAACTTAATGCTGAAAAGGCATTCTCTGCCAGCTAACCTTTTGTAGTGTGGTGAGGGCTATGGGTAGAGCGGTAAGAGAAAAAATCTAACTGATTTACATATACTACTCAAAAGATGTTATATAATATAAATATAACAATTTTAGCTCGGAAGAGCATATATCGATTTTTATGATGATAATGGAAGAGTAAAAATATGTATTATGATATCCTTTTAAAGTAAAATATATACATATGTCTATTTGGCTATACAATAGCGGCAGAAGAGAAATATTTGCAGTACTCTCTATTGAGTTACCATAGTAAAATTGAAAAAATTGAAAAATCTTTATTGCAACATAAAACGAATTTAAATACATATCAATGTGATCCTAGTCTCCTGTAAAAGGTTAACCTGAGTAATAGGAGCTAGTTCCTTCCTAAATTTAACAAGCTTTATGTTGAATAAAAACGCTCAAAAAAAATATACTCAAAAATGCATAGTTATATAGATGCTACGCTGTTACTAAACTGTACGTACGTGCGAGCGTTGTGTGTGTGTGTGTGTGTGTGTGTGTGTGTGTGTGTGTGTGTGTGTGTGTGTGTGTGTGTGTGTGTGTGTGTGTGTGTGTGTGTGCGTGTGTGTGTGTGTGTGCGTGTGCGTGTGCGTGTGTGTGTGCGTGTGCGTGTGTGTGTGTGTGTGCGTGTGCGTGTGTGTGTGTGTGTTCGTGTGCGTGTGCGTGTGCGTGTGTGTGTGTGTGCGTGTGTGTGTGTGTGTGTGTGTGTGTGCGTATGCGTGTGTGTGTGTGTGTGTGTGTGTGTGTGCGTATGCGTGTGCGCGTGCGTGTGTGTGTGTGTGCGCGCGCGCGCCCGTACATAAGTATAATATGATATATAGAGTGTACGTGTGGTGAGTGTGTTTTTACTATTTTACTGTGAAGATTTTATATTTTGAAATGTGAAATGATTATTAATGATTTATACGTGTAATAACAAATAATATGAGAACAATAAAAAATTACAATTACCTTTACATATTAGAGGAATTACACGAAACGAAGAGATTCGCAATATGGCAGAATTGAAAGATGACCTTATCACAAAAATTGATAAGGGCATACTCCAATGGTTTGGGCACGTTAAACGAATGAGTGAAGACCGGATGGTGAAAAAAATATATAGAGCGAAAGTAAATATTAAAAGGTGTCGAGGTAGACCGACACTAACTTTCGAAGACTATGTGAGCAAATTGCTCGAAGAGGGGAGGGTCAAGAGTACTCGGATACCTAGATGTGCATGTATGAAGAAGTTAATGAACCTGAAAGAAGCGAAAGAGGCCTATGTTAAGCAGTGGATGTTTGATAGGCTGTAATTAATGAATGAATAAATGTGGTGGTGACCCAAAGGAATCCATACCCCCAACCCTTTTGCCCCTTGGGTGATTATGGAATCAGGCAAATACCATAATCATGTCAATTAAAATCATGATTCCAATCGAATGTGGTATATTTTGATTATGCCAGGTATTAAGATTAAGAGTGGCAAAAGGGTTATCAGTTTATTAATGAGTTGTTGATGAAGGAGAAATGTTTTTGCATAGTAAGTGGCACGCACCATGAGCCCTGATATTTGCATGCTCTAACATGTGCAGTAACCATTTGTAGGTCTGCTGATATATTTTAAATGGGGTGTGATTCAAACACTGACCTCTACATATACAAATACGCTGGACTGGCTATACACCGTGACATGATGAAGCGATTTGATTTCCGCCATTTTGGCGCTGACAGCAGAAGTGCACGTCCACGGAACTAATACTAGGGATAAGACAGTGTACCAAATTATATCGATAAAAATTCTATACCCTACCTATACTTAAATAAATAGAACGGACTCTATGGATAGATGGACTCTACCCGTAACGTCTATTCTATTTATGTATCATATTAATATAATGCCATCATTCATCATCATTGAAACACTTCACAAATCCACTGCTGAACATAGGCCTCCCCCAAGGAATGCCACAAAACACGGTCCTGAGCTACCTGCATCCATCAACTTCCTGCATGTCTTACCAGGTTTTGACTCCATCTAGTGGGGGAACGTCCTACCCTTCACCTGCCAGTACGAGGCTGCCACTCGAGAACGTTTTCTCCCCATCGGTATTCGGTTCTACGAGCTATATGGCCGGTCAATTGCCACTTCAGCTTACTAATCCATTGGGCGATATCGGTCACTTTGGTTCTGCTGCAGATATCCTCATTCCTAAGTTTGAACCCCTGAGCATAGCTCTCTTTATAGCTCGTTGAGTGACTTCGAGCTTCCTCACACGGCAGCAGTGAAAGGCCTCGTCTCAGGTCCATATATCATCACTGGCAACACGCATTGTTTGTACGATCTAGTTTCGAGGTATTTCTGACGAGAAGATGTGTTGTAATCTCCCGAACGCTGCCCAGCCGAGTTGAATCCGTCGATTGACCTCTCGGTCGAAGTTGGACTTACCTAGTCGGACTATTTGTCATCTCATCAACAACTTCAGCTAAGTGCTCCCAAAAATCACCGGCATAGGTGTGACATGGACATTACACATGACTTTTGTTTTGTCCATGTTCATCTTAAGACCTATCCGTTGGGAGACACTATTGAGGTCATCGAACATAGTGCGTAGGTCCTCCAGCGATTGTACCATAAGGACTATATTGTCGGCAAATCGAAGGTGAGTGACGTACACGACATTGATGTAAATACCGTATATTTTACAGTCCAGTAGGTTGATAACCTTTTTCCAATGCAGCGGTAAAGTGTTTCGGGGATACTACGTCACCCTGCCTTACACATCTCTACAGTTGGATTACATTTGTACTCTGGTTCTGTACTCAAATAGCCATTATAGCCCCTAACCATTCAACTAAAAAATTATTAAGATTAAACTAAGTACACAAAATAAAAATAAAAACAATTTCTAGAATAAATTATTGTCAACCGTTTATTTAGTGTAGTTTTAGTATTATAAAAAACAAATCAACTGCTATAATAACGCCTAGTCTAATCAACTACAGGTGTGTTTATAGACAGTAAAATATTTTCTACTATATAAAAATTTATGTTTGTTCGTACTTTCTACGATGCCATACCGTTCATCAGATTGCGTTAAAACTTAGTCAACTTATTGGTTGGTGGTTGTACTTGTGCGAAGGTTATACGCATGGTACAATTAACTGACACTAGGTGGCGTACGTATTATACTGACTATTTATTTGAAAGTTATAGAAAGTTATATATCATTCTATTTCAATGATTGTATTATCATTCCTAATTATACAATATAACTGTTCCACATTTTTAACGATATTTCCACAAGTACTTCTTCTGCGGCAGCAATGCGCAAGCCAGCAAGATAATATAAAAAAAATATAAACTTTGAATTACATAGTTATCAGTTATTTACAACGTAATTTTCGAAATTAAAATTACAATATTAAAAAAAATAACTGAAATTATCAATCGAAAGACAGTCGAGTGGCGCATCGCCAATCGTCATACTCATCAGCGGTACAGGGAGAAGAATCTCCTCTAGCCGCAGCCCACTAACACACATCCAACGTGGCTCGACATCGTCAGGCGACCTTTCGACACTTGGTTATGGCCCTTGAATTTGGTGGAAAATGAGGAAAGAAGAAATAAAAAAACATTCGAAACAATAATCTAATACTTAGTACTTGGTAGTTGGTAGTGCTTGATACTGGTACTACCAGAAAATATTGTCGGTATACCGCACTTTTTCAAAGTGGTGCAGTTCTCATGTCTAATAAAACAGTCGTCTGTGAAATGTTTGGAACAAATATGATCATTTTGTTTCAGACGCCAATTCAAAATATTTATGATTTTAAGCCATAATTTTAGTCTAGGTTCAGTTAGAAATCTGTTAATAAACATTTGATAATCATCTGTTGTTGGTGACTTTGTTTGTTAACAGATATGGGTAGGAAAGAACATCGATAAGTATTATAGACAAGGAACTCGACAACCCTATTGAATTTTACTGTTTATCAAAACTCAGTAATATACAGCCAAACATGTTGGTATATAAGATATTAAGATTAGTAACAAATTTCTAAGCACTTATATTATCAAATAGTTTTAATTTGTTTAATATTTATTGCAAATTCACTTACTTGTGAAATGTTATACCACTTCCCTTTTGGTAACGAGTTTTACAGATTACGCACCCTCTCATTATTAATAAAAATAATTCTTATTATGTAACTATTATACACAACGAAACAATATAAAATACTTTCGTTTTTTTTTTTAGTTTAAAAGTTCAAAATACAGACTTATTAAATATGACAATATGAATAAGACAACATACTTTGGCATATTACGTCAATTTTATTTTTCAAGACATCCTTTAGCGGCGCTTCAAATTGGCACAGTCATTTTGTATGGTATAGCCAGTCCAGCGTACTTGTATATATAGAGGTCAGTGGATTCAAATCTTATTGCCTGATAGGTTCAGTGTTTGTTCATTTATTAGTCGAAAGGCAAGCACTATAAGTAAAGTACACAATCAGGTAAAATATAAACTACTAAAACCAAAATTGCCTGATGCTCAGAACTCATTCCAACTCCTATAAAATTCCTTGATTTCTTTGAATTTGTTTCATTTAACTTTATTGTTTTATTAAAGGTAAAGGAAAAAAGAATGATGATTGGTCAGATAATGCTAGTGATGTGGAGCTTAAAGAAGTATCAGAGGAAGAAGTTGCAAAGCCTGTTACTAAAAAGAAATGTAAGTGATGCTTTAATGTTCTTAACTTTATAACTATATATATATTACTTATACATACATTTATGGTTTAGTGGTCATAAACACAGTTGATTATGAGGTCTTGGGTTCGAATCCTGGATAGGGCAAAAAAAACAAAACAGTTATTGAGTTCTTCTGTCAAGAAATTCTCAGTAGCAGCCGGGAGTCAGTTGGTCTTACTCCTGATCTCCCTCTGGTCCTGTTGACGGAAATTCGGTCTGTAGGACAATATTTATATCGGACTTTATTGATGATACAGAGTTTCCTCTTTTACAACGCGGAGTCGGGATAATTTCTGGAGCAAATGCCAAGTGTCACTAGACAAATAGTTGGTAAAATCAGTAAATGATTTTATTGGTAGTATACCTTCATTGCTTGCAGTTCTTGTCAGTACACCACTGCAGTGGATTTAAAAAGAAAAAGAAAAAAAATGTCTCAGAAAATTAAGTTGTTTTCTGTAATTCACAATATGTAGGTAATTTCATACTACATTCATTTGCTGTTACATCATATTATGAATATTATTGTGTATCTTTCTTTATATGGTTAATAAAAATACTACTATTAGTATCATTATTATAATTTTTTATTAATTTATAAAAATTGCAGCCAAAAATAAAAAGCAGGCAGCAGTTGTACAATCGTCAGATGAAGAAGACCATGATGATTCAAAATCAGTACCCAGCAACGTTACAGAATCCACTGATAAGTCAAAGAGCAAGAAAGGTTTGTTTCAATTAAAGGTAGACAATAAAAGTAATAGATTTTTTTATAGAATAAAGGTAACAAACGAGCACACAGTCCACCTGATGATAAGTCAATGCATGTGAACAAAGATGGGATGCTTCAATCCAGTAAAAAGGGTTATTTGTTTATTATTTGGGTTAATGTTTACTAAGCTGCCAACCATAACATAGATAGATAGATGGAAAATTATTTATTGTACTAAAACAAAAAGAATTTTGTACAAACATGAACTTAATGCTGAAAAGGCATTCTCTGCCAGCTAACCTTTTGTAGTGTGGTGAGGGCTATGGGTAGAGCGGTAAGAGAGAAAATCTAACTGATTTACATATACTACTCAAAAGATGTTATATAATATAAATGGCACGGAAGAGCATATATCGATTTTTATGATGATAATGGAAGAGTAAAAATATGTATTATGATATCCTTTTAAAGTAAAATATATACATATGTCTATTTGGCTATACAATAGCGGCAGAAGAGAATTCAGTACTCTCTATTGTTACCATAGAAAATTGAAAAAATTGAAAATTGAAAAATCTTTATTGCAACAAAAACGAATTTATACATATCAATGTGATCCTAGCTACTGTAAAAGGTTAACCTGAGTAACGGGAGCTAGTTCCTTCCTAAATTTAACAAGCTTTTGTAAATAATTTTGAATTTTTTGAATAAAAACACAAAAAAATATACAAAAAATTTATATAGATCTACGTGTTACTAAACCTACGTACGTGCGCGCGCTGTGTGTGTGTGTGTGTGTGTGTGTGTGTGTGTGCGTGTGTGCGTGTGCGTGTGCGTGTGCGTGCGCGTGCGCGTGCGCGTGCACGTGCGCGTGCGCGTGCGCGTGCGTGTGTGTGTGTGTGTGTGTGTGGCGCGTGTGTGTGCGCGCGCGCCCGTACATGAGTGTACGTGTGGTGAGAGTGTGTTTTTACTATTTTACTGTGAATATTTTATATTTTGTAATTTGTATGATTGCCTGCATTATTAATGATTTATACGTATAATAACAAATAATATGAGAACAATAAAAAATTACAATTACATTTACATATTAGAGGAATTACAATACATAATAGAATACTATATAATACATACATAATAGAACGGGGGTGTGGGCGGAGCCCATGTTGCCACTAAAATGCCACTAACACGTCAATTTACACATATAAATGTCAACACGACATGTGTTTTGACGTTACAACCGTTTCCAAATTTCGCATGCAAATTATTTAGAAAATGCCAAATTGCACGCTATTTACAAACAAATATGTATTAAAATCCGTCTGTCATACGACGTAATTGCTTGTATGTGTGCTCCCAGCGACGCAATTCCTCGTACAAAATAAGGTTGACAGCGATTCTATTGTGTATTATAGTATTCTATGAATGTTCCATTGGTGTTGTGAGAGGCGATAGAGGAAAACGGAAGTAGAAGATGGGCAGAAGTATCTTCCTGATAATAGCAATAATGAAAAGAACCTCAATGGCTAAACCGCTTTCTAAATGTGGCAAATATCCAGCATATGAGTGGGCGAGATCTATGTTTGCAGTAAAGCTTTGACAAGTTGTATTAAATAAATGAATTAAATGTACTTATTACAAAGATTCGTGACATTCAAACTTGTAATGATACATATCACTCCGACTGTTTTGTGTTGGACAATAGCCTGTCTCATAAATATCTTGCATCTAATATTTTAATACAATATGAATTTATATTATATTTATTTTTTAGAAAAAGGTAAAGCAGATGATCGGCCTGATGCTGACAGTGATAATGATTATAAGATGGAACTTTCTGAATATGAAGAGATCATACCTGTAGCTAAGAGTAAAGGTAAGGATATATTTAATGTGTTAAAATTAAACAATAATTAATAATTATAAAAATACTAGCGATCCGCCCCGGCTTTGCACAAGGGATTTCTGAATCTTGACAACAGCGCCACCTATGGGTCCAAATGTCTATAAACTAAACCACCTACTCAAACACAAAAAATTTCATCAAAATTGGTCGAGCTGTTTTTTTTTAGTTTAGTTTTAGCGAGACTAACAGACTGCAAGAAAAAGAGTAATTGTCTCTGTGCATTAGTAAGCTGAAGTATTGATTGGTCGGTCATATAGCTTTGAAACTGACACTGAAAAGGAAGCAAGGTTCGGGGGTCCTCTTGGTTCGGCCGCGAAGGACCAATTGAAAAGGACCAACAGGGATTAAACGTTCGATTAAGAAACAGAAGGGAGGAATCGAGGCTTCTCTCGATCCGGCCTCCTATAACGCCTACCTTGGGTTCGGGAACAACGTATGTGATCTCCGCAACGTAGTAACACACAAGGGCGATAACCTCTTCCTTTTCAGCGAGTAGGTTCAGACGGGGATTACGGGTCTTCCGAAGTCGTCCCGGTCCCAACGCCTTAATTCTTCGATGTGGACTGTATAATCTTGAGGGATGAATTACTTGGGAATAAAACAGCATCATGCAACATCAAACAGCACATGTTTTCCACTTGAAATTATACATATGTTTCTCTATTTATTTCACTATTAAAACACTTTTAAATTTCTTATACAAAACTATCATTATTTCACTTATACACAGGAATTTTTACATAAAAATAACACAGAATTCACCTTTTTAGCACGTACAATCAACCTGAAATGTTTCACAAGTCATTTTTACATAAATTGCTGAAATTACAAATATTTAAATTTTTACATATTTGGCCTCCTAAGTACGTGGCTAGCGTGCGTCTATGAACTCACACTATTTGAACAATTAACTTTTGCACGGCTCTCGGCTATCAGAAAAAATGAAAGTCTGATATACACCAATTTTAACAATATTGGGTTAATAAATGCTTCTACACAATTTTCAAACTGTAGGAAACTATTTCTAATCAGATTCTTATCAGTTATCATGTTTCTTATCAGATAACAATATAAGTGAATGTTCTCATAAATCAATCATGGCAAATAGGCATTTGTTTTCGTACAAAACATATCAAACTTATATAAGACAATACTTATGCGATTAATTTCCGTTAATTCTATTTATGCACAGAGTGATCATCTCGACCGGGGAACAAATCCGATTTCTAACTTCACTTTAATATTCCTTTGAATTTACATCATTGGAAAGATGATTTCAACCGGGGAAACAATCCGGTAACATAATTTATATCGTAAATTCCTTACGAATTTATTAAGCGATATTACTTAGGAAAACAAATAAACTAGTCCGGCCTGGGAGTCGAACCCAAGACCTTCATATCATTAATTCGGTATTTCTTTAAGATTTAACTAAGCATTTTCTTATCAGAACATTGCTATTGGACAATTTGCCTTTTAGAAGCTATTCGTCATCGGTTGACTTAATAAATTGAAATATTCTTATAGGCGCGTCGCCAACAATCTCCCCTCCGTGCGTAAGCACCATTATTTGGGAGGCGTCGCGGGTACCAGGACTATTATTCTGGATGTAGGTCTCCTCAAGATACCTGTGCTAGTAATGACGTCAACCACTCTGGTGTGACCGTCTGGTCCCGGTAGCGTTCTACTAATTTTGCCTTTCGGCCACGTATTTCGTGGCAACGAATGATCTATTATCAAAACAATATCACCTTCTTTAGGTTCCATGAATTTTCCGTTATTACCTGTTCGAGGTATTAAAGTAGGCATGTATTCTTTCAACCATCTTGTCCAAAAATAGTCGGCTAACCTCTGTGCAGCTTTCCAATTGAGTTGACCCGTCAGATGTTGCTCTAAAAATAATCCAGGTGGTCGATCACCACATGAGCGTCCCAGAAGAAAATGATTGGGTGTCAAACCCTCTTCAGGACTATCCATACTGAATGTTACCAGAGGCCTGGAATTTACCGTATGCTCTGCTTCTAAAAGCAGCGTATGCAGAACCTCCTCCCGTGGGCTCCTTTCTTTGAGCGTAGCGGTCAACGCAATTTTAACCGATCTTACTAACCTTTCCCAGGCGCCACCCATATGCGGTGCTCCCGGAGGTATAAATTTCCATTTAATATATTTCTTAAATGACTCATTTTTCATGCCCTCATAGCATTCTTCGCATGCTTTCAATAATTCTTTATTCGCAGCTTTGAAATTCGTCCCGTTATCGCTGTATATAACGGCTGGTTTTCCTCTTCTGGCGATAAATCGCCTCAATGCCATTATCATTGACGCTGGTGTCAATGAGGCTGCTAATTCCAGATGTACTGCTCTGGTGGTCAGACACGTGAATAAAACACCCCAACGTTTTTCGTGTCGCCTTCCTATAGTCACACTCATAGGTCCGAAATAATCCACAGCTGAGCATGTAAAAGGTGGTTCATGATGAGCTATTCTCTCCAGAGGAATATTTCCTTGTGGCACGTTCTGCGGTTTTGACCTGTATGTCCTGCACCACTGACAGTGATGTGACACACTTCGTACTACATTACGCAAGTTCAAGACATAAAATTTCTGGTTCACCTCATTCATCACCGTCTGGTGATTGGCATGTCCAAAATGATGGTGAACTTCTCTAATCATCATTTTAACGATTTCATGTTTACCGTCTAAAACGACAGGTTTTCTACTTTCCTCGGTCAAATTAGACTTAAAAGGTAAACGTCCATTTAAACGGAGTAAGTTATCTTCTCCTATTTCCATAGATAATTTACTTAAGCGTGAACTTCTTTCAACGCTTTTGCCTGCTTTCAAGCATTTTATTTCCGAATGAAAACACTCGTCTTGAACGAATTTCCAAATTAACAATTCCGCTTTTCTCAAGAGCGCTATGTCCAACGCGCCATCGGGTCCTTTAACCGACTTTGCTAAAACTTTGTTGGAACACAACCGACTTTTCGGCTGCGCTGTCGGGTCCTTTAACCGACTTTTTTAAACTCTTGAATTTTTCTACCGCTTGTAAGGTGCGTGTAGTTGCCCCAAGGAATTTCTTAAAGCTGCTAAATCGTCCGTAGTCGGGTAGATTTAACGGTTCTTGCTTTCTCAGCGCATTTACGCCTTTTGAGCGATTTTTCTTCACCTGTTTCTAAGCTATTTATGGTGTCCACTTGTTTGGGCCATAAATCAGGACTTTTCCTGAGGAATTCAGGTCCTTGAAACCAGCGATGACTTACATTGAAGGTGGAATGAAAACTTCTTGTGGCGTCGTCTGCCACGTTCTGTGACGTCGTTCTATACTCTTCCGGCGGCGCGTCACGATTGTGCCGCCATAAGAATCGAAGGCTATCCCTGTCTTCTTCCCGGATTTTCACTTGCAGGAACATTTCTTTAATGTCTGCCATCACTGCCACGCTTCCTTCTCTGAATCGTAGCAGAACTCCAAACAGCGACTTCAATAAGTCCGGTCCGGTTAACAATGCATCATTCAGACAACGTCCGCCCGTCCTTGCGGCGGCGTCGAAAACTATCCTTATTTTCTTTTTTTTGTGGATGAGTCACTGCGAAGTGAGGAAGGTACCACGTGCGTGGGGAAATGGAAATATGGTTCGCTTTCTCTGCGTAACTGTTAACGATGAGATTTTCAATTTGCTTCTCATATTCCTTTTTCAACTCGCTATTTTTGTCGAGCTTCTTTTCGATATTAAGCAGGCGACTTTTAACCTGCGCTCTATTCGACGGCATGCACTCATTGTCTGTGCGCCATAACAAAGCAGTCTCGTACCTATTATTAGGTATACGACGTACCGTTTTGCTCAAAATATTTAAAGCTCGTTCTTCTGGGTCGTTCGCGGGCTTTCGCGCAGACACTCCCAGAGATTCCAAACTAAAATAATCCTTGATTAACTTATCCATATCTTCCTCCTTCTTGGTGGAAATGTGGTTAACAATCTTGATTGGTTTAATACCACCCGATATGTGACCGTGTAAAACCCATCCAAGTTTGGTGAGCGATGCTACAGGTAGGTTCTTACCTCCTGAAATTAATTCACGAGTAACTATGAGATGCCAATTGTCCTGGCCAATTAATATGGTAGGTCTGGACCTCTCATACATCAACTCGTCCTTAATCGGTGTCAAATGAGAACACCGTTGCAATAATTCTCGGCTTACTGACTGAGGAGAAAGGTTAAGTGACTTAATTGTTTGTACACTTATCTCTTCTAAGTCATTCGAGTAAATGCCTTTTATCTTAACGTTTAAGCGATACGAACTGTCGTCGTTAATTCGCTTACCTCCCACGGCTTCGATACGTAATTCCTCTTTACGTCCGCGAGGCGCTAACTTCTGAGCCATCCACTCCTCTATGAGTGTCATGGTCGATCCCTCATCCAGAAGAGCTGTTGTCTTGACCTTTCCTCTAGGTCCATACAACTCGACCGGTATAATCTTTAAGTATGCACATGCCAGTGCATTCACTGTATTAACGGTTGTAATCTGAGCCTCTTTACCCCCCCTCGTCCCCTTGCGGCGAGATATTTTCATTGGGGTATCGGTGTAGCATCCGATGATGTGACATTCTACATCCCTCTACACCACATTTTTTCGCTTTGCACTCTAACCTCCTATGGTTAGGTGACAAACATTGGAAACATACTTTCGCTTTTTTGACTGCGTCCCATTTCTCGCGAATATTCATGTCCTTAAACTTGTAACAACTCACTATAGAGTGCTCCTTGTTGCATATAACACACTTATGTGTTACCCGACTTACAGGCTTGTCCTGGGTTGTCATAACCACTTGTCGGTTGTGCCCTTTATTATTTCGGCGTTCTAGACGCTCGCTCGTATTACTTCGGCGCATATAGCGCTCGCTCTTGGCACAGCTGCGTACACATCCCTTTGCAGTGTGTACAGTTTGCTTCCTGAATTCAGGACGCTTCCGTTTTTCAGGCGCATTTTCATTGCTTAAGGACGTTCCAAATTGTTCACTCAATAAATTTAAAAACTTGGCCATCTTCTGTAACTCTGGCTCCAAAGGATACTGAGCTCGATATTCAAACCATTTAAATTTAATCATAGTTCCGAGTTTCTCCACTATGCGGCTCACTAACTCCGGTGAGTATAAATACTGTGGTTGATTCAACGCTTGTATTGTGGCAACCACGTTCGTAATACGACTTGCAAAAGATCCTATATTCCGGCAATCTTCTGCCAATCTTGGCATACGCTTTACATTCTCGATTTCGGCTAGAATGAGCATCTCAACCCTACCGAATCTTCTCTCGAGAGCGTTCATTATTTCTTCAGGTTCACACAAAGTAAATAACAATGACTTAACCGCCTCCTTAGCGGTGCCCTTTAATGCCCTCCTAAGGCGTGCGACATTCTGCACCCCTGAAAATTGGCTTCTCGTGTCTTCAAACACCGTTTTGAAAATTATCCATTCACCCGGGTCTCCATCGAACACCGGTAATTCCTGGAGGAAATGAAGCTGGGAAGACTTATCTTTACCCGCTATCTTTATTGCACTCACAATCGCTTCGGTCAATTCTGACACCTCACTCGCGTGTGTTTTCTGTGCATTTCCTTGGTTGCGCTCGATCTCCGCCCCTTTGCGGCGTGATCCTTTACACGCTTCCTTATCAGTAATATCGGGTTGCGTCACACTAACCGGCGCGCTCATTATGGTCTGCTGAACCCAACTCCTTACGAAAGGTTCCACCTGAGTATTCCGCTCTTCTTCATCCTCACTCGAGTCGATCTCCTCTTCTCGGTTGAGTCGTGCCAACTCCAATTGAGACTTGGCTAAGGCAGCAGCTGCCTGTGCTCGTTCGAGCTCTGAGCGTTCGAATTTAATCCGCGCCTCTAATTCGGCTTTCAGCCTCGCCGATCGCGATGACCTACTACCTCTCTGTGACCCTTTGTCACTAGTGTGCCCAATTACTGTCCTTGACGATGCCGCTTCTTCGGTCCTTTGACCTACTTTTTCGACCACCGTTTCACTCCTGGATATAACGGATTGTTGTGCGGTGCTGGCCTGCGTACCACTGGTGTCCGTCCTGTTGCTTGTCGCTGCCATGGACGTCCCTGAGTCCCACGTGCATGTGGACGTGTCGGTGGTGGCTCCACTTGAAGGAGTTGCCCCATTTGACGCAGTAGCTGTGGTCGCTCCAGATGATTCCGCCTCTTTAGCTTTTCTTGAGAGCCCTGTTCTTGTCCTGCTCCCTTCGCTCCTCTCTGTCTGGTCTTGTGCCTTCTTCATCTTGCAGGAAGGTGATTGTTGGCCTACGGTCCCTAACTGTCCCTTACCTACAACCCTTCTACACCCCAACCTAACACCACTACCCCTCCCCCCCCTTATCTCCCAACCCTACAACCCTACTACCACCCTAACAGCCCTATCACATCCTGAACGGGGCCTACCGAGGTGAGCCGTCCAGGGATGGAGTCGTGCAGGAATGGAATGGAGGAAAGGTTTAGGAACTGTCCCGCCAAGGAATATGACGAAACAGTCGAGCGGTAGTGCAAGCGCAGTCTCGCTCGAGAGAACTGCTCCACCCGAAGGTGTTGTGCCAGAGCCCGACCGTTTGGCACCGTTAGGTGGTCGGGATGTATGCTGTGCTCGCCGCCCAGTTGCCGGTGACGCCTCGTCCAAGCGCCCTCCTCCGGCCGCGATGCAGTCAGGTGCCCACGCGCACCCTCGCCTGGCAGCAGCAGCGGTGGATGCTTCTTCTTCTTGCACCCTCTGATGACCCGACAGGAAATGCCGGACACGGTCGTCCGACAGGAAATGCCAGAGCACGGTTGTCCGACAGGAAAAATTCCAAGCCCTGCTTGGCCACGATGAGCGCCTTCACAAGGCACCTGCGCCTGGCTGCGATACATGCCCCATGCGAGCACACGCCCCAAGCCGCAATCCCGGTTTTCTTTCTTCCGGTAGTTCCAGGTCCAGTCCTTCTGTGCTGATGACCTGGTCTTCTGGCCTTTGGTCCTATTGCTTCAGCTCAAACCTCCGGCTTCCTTCGGTTGCTGATCTTCACTCGGCTCCGAAGGTCTTCTTTCTCCACAACCAGCAGTCCACAGCTGGTTCCTTGATCGGGCCAGCTGGCGGGGTTCGGGTGGTCCTTTTAATCCGGCTCCGAAGGACCAATTGAAAAGGAACCAAGCTTCGGGGATCCTCTTGGTTCGGCCGCGAAGGACCAATTGAAAAGGACCAACAGGTATTAAACGTTCGATTAAGAAACAGAAGGGAGGAATCGAGGCTTCTCTCGATCCGGCCTCCTATAACGCCTACGTTGGGTTCGGGAACAACGTATGTGATCTCCGCAACGGAGTAACACACAAGGGCGATAACCTCTTCCTTTTCAGCGAGTAGGTTCAGACGGGGATTACGGGTCTTCCGAAGTCGTCCCGGTCCCAACGCCTTAATTCTTCGATGTGGACTGTATAATCTTGAGGGATGAATTACTTGGGAATAAAACAGCAATTATCTTCAAACCGTTCCGTGAGAGAGTAATCACTTTTTCCCTATCACTTCCCTATACTCTTTTTATTGACTGCTGGTTTTTCACTTTTCTCGAACTTTTTTCCCGAACGAATTGCAATAAAACTCATTTACTAAGCTACCCCAGAGCTATACGCGAAAGTGAGCCGCGCCATTCGCGCGCTTGCGCAACTCAATTACATGAATTTGTTCTATTACTCTCTCACGTTTTACTTAATTACTTTATTTGCAAAGTCATACATCAACATAATTTACGTGTATAGATAGCACAAAACAATATCTACACTACGATATACATTACATTTTTATATCACGAAATACCTATTATTTATTTAACAAAATATGCCTATTTTACTCACAAGTTCAAGTCGAAATTTCTTAAATATTTAACATAGAAAGTTAAAACAATGTTTTCCACTTGAAATTATACATATGTTAACTAATACAATAGTTTAATTTACATTTTCTCTATTTATTTCACTATTAAAACACTTTTAAATTTCTTATACAAAACTATCATTATTTCACTTATACACAGGAATTTTCACATAAAAATAACACAGAATTCACCTTTTTAGCACGTACAATCAACCTGAAATGTTTTACAAGTCATTTTTACATAAATTGCTGAAATTACAAATATTTAAATTTTTACATATTTGGCCTCCTAAGTACGTGGCTAGCGTGCGTCTATGAACTCACACTATTTGAACAACTAACTTTTGCACGGCTCTCGGCTATCAGAAAAAATGAAAGTCTGATATACACCAATTTTAACAATATTGGGTGAATAAATGCTTCTACACAATTTTAAAACTGTAGGAAACTATTTCTAATCAGATTCTTATCAGTTATCATGTTTCTTATCAGATAACGATATAAGTGAATGTTCTCATAAATCAATCATGGCAAATAGGCATTTGTTTTCGTACAAAACATATCAAACTTATATAAGACAGTACTTATGCGATTAATTTCCGTTAATTCTATTTATGCACAGAGTGATCATCTCGACCGGGGAACAAATCCGATCTCTAACTTCACTTTAATATTCCTTTGAATTTACATCATTGGAAAGATGATTTCAACCGGGGAAACAATCCGGTAACATAATTTATATCTTAAATTCCTTACGAATTTATTAAGCGATATTACTTAGGAAAACAAATAAACTAGTCCGGCCTGGGAGTCGAACCCAAGACCTTCATATCATTAATTCGGTATTTCTTTAAGATTTAACTAAGCATTTTCTTATCAGGACATTGCTATTGGACAATTTGCCTTTTAGAAGCTATTCGTCATCGGTTGACTTAATAAATTGAAATATTCTTATAGGCGCGTCGCCAACTGACACCATTAATGAAGAATGTTTCTTTAGTGGGAGCTTCATGCTGGGAGATGTTCTGCAGTCGACTTGTCAACTTATAATGGCTATAATAATGATGATGATGACGATGGTAAAAAATTATTGATGACATTTGTAGATCACTTGAATTATACCAAATGTGTAAAACTTATACATAAACAACCGCTAAACAGGACCCTTTTTTGCCACTGCAGAGAAGTGTCTGCCACATTGTCTCATATTTATCAACTTCACATCATCATTATTACAGCCCTTCACAAGTCTATTACTGAACATAGGCCTCCCCCAAGGAATGCCACAAAGCACGGTCCTGAGCCACCTGCATTCAACTTCAGGAAGTGTCTTACCAGGTCGTCACTCCATCTAGTGGGGGATCGCCCTCATTTGGCCTACTAATACGAGGCTGCCACTCGAGAGCCTTTTTTCCCCATCTTCGTGTCTACTGCGGATTTTCTCATTTCTAAGTTTATCACGTAGAGAAACCCCGAGAATAGCCATCTCCATAGCTTGCTGAGCGGCCTTGAGCTTCCTCATACAGCCAGCAGTGAAGGCCATGTCTCAGATCTTTAAGTAATCACTGGCAACATGCACTGGTTGTACAATCTCGTTTTCAAGTTTTGAGGTATACCTGACGAGAAGAAGGGTCATCTGCTCGATTGACCTCTCAGTCCAAGTTGGACTTACCTAGTTGAACCATTTGTCCCAGGTACTAGATACTCGTCAAGAACTTTGAGCTTAGTGCTCCCAACAACTGCCGTTATAGATGTGACACAGATGTTACACATGATCTTTGTTTTGTCCATGTTCATCTTAAGACCTATTTGTTGGGAGACACTATTGAGGTTATTGAGCATAGTGCTTGGGTCCTCCAGCGATTCTGCCATAAGGACTATATCATCGAAAAATCAATGGTGAGTGATGTACTCGCCATTGATGCTAATACCATATCCTTTCCAGTCCAGTAGCTTGAAAATGTCTTACAATGTAGCGGTAAAGAGTTTTGGGGATATAATGTCACACTGACTCTCATCATGGGGGCTATATTGCCAACTGCACATAACCTTGAAATGTTTTTAATTTCAAAGATATGCAGGTTAATCATGATTGTGATATTCGTTCTACAGACAGCCTTTGTATTTAATTTTTTTATAACAATTTTTTTTTAATTTTTTTAATTCTGTGTTCAATAAAGAATTATTATTATTAATAAATAATAATTTGCTACATATAAAGTAACAGTTGTAGGAACTCTCCTTCATATTTGACATGCTCAGTCCCTTTTTCTCAGCTAGCTACCACTGTATAGCTTACAATAAAAAAATATTATGTTTATTGATAACTTTCCTTCATTGCTGAGCATTTAGTAAATCGATGCTTAAAATTGCATTTTAAATATCTTCGGCTAGTTAGCCTAGTCTAGTGTGAGTTTGTGAGTGGTTGAATGTGACTGAGTGGCGTGTTGAAATGTCTTCATATGTATATGTATATTGTATTTTGTTTCAGGAAAAAACAAAAAGAAAAATAATATAGATGATATTGAAGAAGAACTAAAGAAATTTGAAATTAAGGAACCCGAATCAGTTGAAGAAATAAAAGAGGCACAAGTAATTATTTTTGCTATATCCATTCATTGACTTTTTCGCTATTATATTAACATATTAATGTAATACCAGTGCTTCAGTTTAACACCATTATTATTGATTTGTTTAATTTTTTTATTTAACTTATGGTATTCTTTGTTATTCAATCTTGTCAGAAATGGAAAAAATGTGTGCAGTTGTCAATTTAGGAATAATTAAGTATTTTTATAGAAAGAAGAAAAAGCTAAAGAAGAAAAAGTTGAATCTGTGGAGAAAAAAATGAGCCACAAAGATAAGAAGAAACTTAAAAAGCAACAAGAGTATGAGAAGCAGATGGAGATGTTGACGAAGAAAGGTGGACAGGGCCACAGTGAGCTGGATGCGAATTTCACTGTTAGTCAAGCCCAGAAATCTGCTGGTGAGACAGAGAGAGAGACATTTTAATGATATATTTGATTTTTTATATATATTTTATTTGTGAATATCATAAGATTTAGTGTAACTATACAGGGTGTTAGTGTAAACACCGTTATCCTTGAAACCAGTGGTTTGGTTTCACTTATAGAATGTAAATTCAATGAAAAATAATAACATTTTTTTAGTAAAATCTCTATTTTTCCTTAATTCCTCAATTTTTGCCTGTCCTAAGCCAGGATGAAAGTATGAAGGAAAAGTTACATCACAGGTTGTGTACCTATTGTGTTTTTATTGGAATGTTGTGTAGGTAGCTAGTGCGGGCGCTGATCCTTACAGTGATTACGTCACTCAGGCGCATAGCCCATTTTACGGACGGTGTCGGACAGAAACTTTTTAAATTTTATGAAAGAAAATAGTGTTTTTTTTAAAATTCGGATAAATATTTTTATATTAAAGCCAACTACCTATGGTTTTAGTGACAACGGTGTTTATACTTACACCTTGTATGAAACTGATATTTTGTGTCAGTTAGATTTATACACAATATGCACCCTTAGAAACTCTATTTGACCCGATTACTTGGTACTTCTCGTCATTATGTCATGATAATATGTAACGTGACATGATTCTGTTCATGTTCACCCTGCAAAAAAAAAATACTATTGCACACAATATTACCATTAAAAAGGGAAACCTAAGTGGCCATAATTGCTTGGTCGTGGGGAAAAAATATCTAGAGACCATCACTTTCATTTCTGTTGACTCTAGGCTTTTAGTTTATCCTTTGTTCGTTAGAAACAATGATTGAAAAACTGCAAACATTGCATAATTGCAGTCATTTCGGATACCATCATTGTTGACAGATTTCAAAATTTGCTTAATTTTAAGCAAATTATTGTAGAAAAAACATGCATGTTAAGTGAAATTAACACTTTTATATTGAATAAAACTAAATTTACGGATTCTATCGCGTTTATTTAACTGATTTTACTTATTTTTAATTCCCGACGTTTCGGTGCTCCCGGTGAGGTGTTTGACGTCCCAATGTCATTGTTAGCCCGGCTACCTTCAGTTTTTGAATATTAATTTTTGGTCCGATTTACGCAAAACGAACTTACAGTATCTTGAAGTCTTGCAGTGGTATGCTTGGGTTTGGGTTTAATTTTATTAATTATAGGATCCCAAGCAGATGGCAGCACCCAACCATGTCTTTTAATTTCAATAGCCTCGCGTATCATCCTTGGTAGGAATCGGTGTTCTTTTGCGAGGATTTGTGGTTTATCAAATCTGAAGTAATGGTGGGAACGATCTTGAACATGTTCACAGACTGCAGACTTCCCGGAGCACTGGTACTTTTATACTTTTATATTTTATACGGGACTTTTATATTGCCTTTTTCAATCAGATGGGACATTTTATTGTACAATATACATTTGAAAACTTAAGATATTAGACACTTATTATTTTTTATAATGTAATGTTTGTTATTACTTATTATCAATGACCACATCTCACTTTTATGGAACATGCTATAAATAATTTTTTAACTTTTAGGTCAAATGGCAGCCTTGGAAAACGCAGTGGATATCAAAGTGGAAAACTTCTCTATAAGCGCCAAAGGGAAAGACCTTTTCGTAAATGCCAATTTGCTTATTGCAAATGGTCGTCGATATGGTCTCGTTGGGCCAAATGGTCATGGGAAGACTACTTTGCTCCGACATTTGGCGCAACGTGCCTTTCCTCTTCCACCTCATATTGATATACTGTTGTGTGAGCAGGAAGTCACGGCGAGTGACACAAGTGCTGTGGACACACTACTAGAGGCCGATGTCAAGAGAACTGGTTTGTATTATTGTGATTCTATTATGATGAAAATTTACCATAAAATTTTTCTTAGATCAATCAATTCTATCCTCCCAGGCAAGCTGGTTTCCGAAAAGGCTTAAGTACTATTGACGACTACATCATAACCTTTGGCAAATTGTACAGAAGGCCAAAGAGTACAATCTGTAAATTTGTCTTGCGTATGTGCAATATGACAAAGTCTTTGATTCCGTCGAAATTTGGGCAGTGCTACAGTCCTTCAGCTACAGTACTTCAGTTTCTACAGTATGACTACAATGCCTATCTGAGTACAGAACCAGAGTAGGAAACCTATATATCACCCCTTTGCAGATCATGTATAGGGGAGGAAGAAACGGAGGCTCACGTGTTGCTGACATGTCCGGAGGTCGCTGCATACAGGGCTAAACATCTCGGCACGCCGGGATCGCTTCCTGAAGTTCTGAAGAACATCAAAGGACTGTTGAACTTCTTGGGGGATATTTCATGGCTCGAATAATCACATTATTCCTGCCCACACGAAAAATACGCACATAGACGTGGAGTTACGGAAAACAACCCGTCGTAATCCAAACTAAACCATGTAGAGAGGTGTCAGGCTGGATGACATAATATCCCCGACACTCTTCATTGCTGCATTAAAAGGTTTTCAAACTACTGAATTGGGAATAATATAATCCTTTCCAGACCAGTAGCGCCATTGATGTTGATGTCGTATCCGATACGATATCAATATCAATGGTGCGTGCGTATGCGTTCGCGTGTGCGTTCCCTTGCGCGCGCGCGTGCGCGGGTGTGTTTAAATTAGCACTTGGTTTTAAGTTTTTCCCACTATTACTATTACATGTTCCACCTAACAAGATAATAATACTTTTATAAACAAATTATTTATATGTTTTTAGCATAAATTCATGTACTGATTTGATTATTAACTGGGATTTATTTTAAAACAACATTTTAGAGCCATCTTTCACATCCGTTATTCAAAAAAAATTCATTTTGCTTTTTTCAGCCTTACTCAAAGAATGCAAGGAGTTAGAAGCTGAAACAGAAAAGGGTAATTTGAGCAAACAAGATAGACTGAACGAGGTGATTACTCTTGATTTAAATATTTTCTCATTTTTGCTTTTAATGTGAATATTGCTAATTAAAAGATTTTGATTAAATCTTTGTTCATCCATGTTTGATATAATGCTTAGCAATGAGATTTGGGGTATGCTCGAATGGAGCGTTGAAGGAAAGCTCACAATTAAAAAAATGTACAAATGTTGGTTCCAAATGGGATTCGAAGTCAAATCTGTATCTGAGTTATGAAAGAAACTTATGGAAAAATTTGGGATGTGCAAGCGGGTTTTAGAAAGGGAATGGGGTGTACAGGTCAAGTCTTTTCCATGCGCATGATTTCGGAGAAGTTTTTGGCCAAAAACCAGAAAGTTTTTTGTGCGTTCATGGACTTGGAAAAGGCTTATGACAGAGTGGACAGGAATGTGTTATGGCAAACGCTGAACTTATATGGGTTGAGCGCTAGTTTGATACCGGCATTAAGATCTCTTTATGGAGACTCTAGTGCTTGTGTCAGGATCAATGGGGTCTACTCAGACTGGTTTGGCACCCAAAAAGGTGTCAAACAGGGCTGTGTAGCTTCCCTTTGGCTGTTCAACCTATTTATGAACAGGTGTTTGCAAACTTTGAAATATGAAGAATGTGGGTTAAGAATGGGCGAGTTAACCGTCAAATGCCCTTTGTATGCCGATGATCAAGTCATATTTGCGTCATCGGCGGCTGAGTTGCAAATGATGGTTACATTAATGAACTGGGCATTAAAAAAAGGGGAATGAAAGTGATGGATGGTTTTTGAAAGAGAAGAAAGCAAAACGGTATGTGAAATAAGAATAGATGGAGAGTTAATTGAGCAAGTGGATGAGTTTGTGTATTTGGGATGTGTAATTAGTAGGGATGGTAGATGTGATAAGGATATAGAGCGACGAGTAAATGCAGGGAATAGAGTGAATGGGTTACTACACTCTGTTATGAAGAATCAGAATGTGTCAAAAAATTCATAATGCTGTGTTAGTCCCTACTTTAATGTATGGTAGTGAAAGCTGGGTGTGGCAGAAGAAGCACGAAAGTAGAATAAATGCTGTAGAAATGCGGTCTTTAAGGAGTATGCTTGGGTTGAATCTGAATGACAGGTGAGAAATTGCGTGATAAGAGATAAATGCAAGATGATGTTGTGACCAGGATTAAGAAAGGAATGCTTCAGTGGTTTGGTCATGTAGAAAGAATGAATGAGGAAAGAGTAACAAAGCAAATTTATATGGCAGATGTGAATGGCAGAGTCAGGAAGGGACTCCCTAGAAAAAAGTTTATCGACCAAATTGGCGATATTTTGAAAATGGGCCACGTTAGAAGTACCCTTAACCGACGAGCATGTATGCGTAGATATATGGATGTAAAGGAGGCGAAAGAGGTATGTCAGGATCGTGCTAAATGGAAGTCCGTAGTCTCTGCCTACCCCTCTGGGTGACAGGCGTGAGTGTTTTATGTTATGTTATGTCAAATCTGTAATCACTGTCACATGTTCGCTATGAAAAATATGCAATATAAAGATATAAACATGTTATGGACCTTCAATGTTTTAATGAGTGTAATAGATAAAATAATACGACCTTTTTTTAAAATTCGTATAACTACATGCGTAGAATGTGGAATAGGTTTGGGTTTTGATCGTAAAGTAGCGTGAATAAAACTACAAGGCAACCATTTTATCGCTTCGTTTAACCAAAAATTCGTTATTGTGACATATTACAACGGGCCATATGTTATAACTAAACAATCGGAATTATTACAAATAGTAATTCCGAGATGTTGTATTTTTATATTATTACAGCTATATTATGGCTCAATCACGTTAAAGATTGCTTGCTTTCTGTGAAATCTACAGCGAGCACTTACCTCTAACCTAACATGGTTCTTAATCTCCGTTCTTATTGCATGATTCAGTTTAGTATTTCTATGTTAGCGCATATACTGATACCTATATAATATCTCTTGTGCAGTTCCAAGGCATTCTAGATGATGCTGCGATGTGGTTTATACCAGTTAGGAGAAAATTGTCATTGATTTTTTTTTAATTTCATGTGTTATCTTTTTTTAAATAGAAAGTGATATGACGTTGATTGATTTCGTGTGACTTAGAATGAAGGTAGTTTAGAACCACACTATTGTGACAATCTATGGGGGAAGCCCTTGTCTCATAGTTGACTGCACTTTCAATGGATTGTAATAAGGACGATGAATTATATTTATGGTTGTATTGATAGGTGTATGCGGAGTTGAAGGCGATCGGTGCTGATGCAGCGGAGCCACGCGCTCGACGTATCTTGGCCGGTTTGGGCTTCAGCCGAGAGATGCAAGACCGCGCTACCAAGAACTTCTCTGGTGGCTGGCGAATGAGGGTGTCTCTGGCCAGGTTCGTAAAAACTGATATGATAGAAAGTCGTAAATGTTCTGTTAGCGACGTAACAAGTTTTGTTTGCTTTCAATAATTAAGTGCTAGTTTTATTGATATTACTTGCGATAGTTTTACAGTAAAGAAGTAAGAAATAATTTCAGTAATTCATTTTAAACCTCTCAACAAATTTGTGTTAGTAAGGTCATTATGAACATCACTATATCTTTGAAGCCAGCATATTCCTAGTTCTCCCAGCTATAAAGCTACCGTTTTATAATATTGGCTAATTAAAAGTACGATATCTTGTTCGTAATTTTGAAATCTAAATTTCAATTTATGTTTTATTACAACTTCATACATATTAATTTTATATTCTTTTGTATTCCATTCCATTACTTTTGGTTTCCAGCCTTCTGGATTATATTAATTATCTTTTTTGTTAATGGCTGTAGTTATGAAAATTATTATTTTCGTTCCATTTAATGATCAATTTTTTTTATAGGATAGGGTGACAAACGAGCACACAGTCCACCTGATGGTAAGTGGTTGCTGTGGCCCATAGATATCTTACATCTATCCTCGTATGCGATTCAAAATGCAGATGCGTTGTCATCCGTGAGGACTAAGATGGAATGCCTCGTTTCCAGCAAAATGGGTCTCCGGTTCTCTACACTCACCATACGAAACACAGCAGCATTAAGCTACTATTTCACGCTGGTATTCTGTGAGGGCGTGGTCCTTCCCCAGTTGAGCCGACCAATTCGTGTTACAACTATACTACTAATATAACTGCAGCATGGCTCTACCACGTTTAAAATTTTTTTTTAAGTTTAAGTTTTTCTATAATTGTTTTTGTTTGTTTCAGAGCTCTGTACATTGAACCGACTCTGCTGCTGCTTGACGAACCTACAAATCACTTAGACCTCAATGCCGTTATTTGGTTAGACAAGTAAGTACTTATTTAAATCTTGCAACGATCATGAATAAACGTAAATTCTTTTCATTTTTAAGATTAGCGTCGTAGTAACTCTGGTTCTATCCCCGCCGGCACAAATAAAATTTTTAATGGCAATTTTAAGCGCTGATTAATCTAAATGTTTATGGCACTGCGACGGACATGTTCAAGTTCTAAAACCCTCTCAGAAATGTAAATGAGAGCCTATGCCTAGCAGTGTGGTGTATATAGACTGTAACTTTACTTTCCTTTTACAATTTTTTTATTTCATGTGAAATATTTATTCACATGTTGATTTTAACCGTGTAGTGGCGGTGGAAGAATATCCACTAACCAATATCGTCTCGTTGGTTACTTGAATTCAAAATGCATATATTTGTTTATATAATTTATACTAATATGCAGGGGACGTTCAGAATTAGTAATATGTGCGAATCGTAAAAAAAAATTGCAAAGAAATTTCATACGTACTGTCCATTTTATCTTTTAAATTCAGAATGCCTGGTAATGCGTTATTTTAACTGATTGTCATTCATAAATACCTAAAGCCTACTATTTTACTACGCATACACACATTCGTAAGGGTCGCGTTGGTTACTTGAATTCAAAATGCATATATTTGTTTATATAATTTATACTAATATGCAGGGGACGTTCAGAATTAGTAATATGTGCGAATCGTAAAAAAAATTGCAAAGAAATTTCATACGTACTGTCCATTTTATCTTTTAAATTCAGAATGCCTGGTAATGCGTTATTTTAACTGATTGTCATTCATAAATACCTAAAGCCTACTATTTTACTACGCATACACACATTCGTAAGGGTCGCGTTGGTTACTTGAATTCAAAATGCATATATTTGTTTATATAACTTATACTAATTTGCAGGAGACGTTCAGAATAAGTAATATAGGCGAATGGTAAAAAAAATTGCAAAAAATTTCAAACGTACTGTCCCTTTTATCTTTTAAATTCAGAATGCCAGGTTATGCGTTATTTTAACTGATTGTCTTTCATAAATACCTAAAGCCTACTATTTTACTACGCACACACACAATCGTAAGGCCAGTTATTGCAAAATAACCCTGAATTTCCATCTTGCTTAGCCTAGACGCGTAAGTTATATTAAGTGTACAATAGTTTTGTAACACTATTTTTCCATTTCAGTTACTTACAAGGTTGGAAGAAAACGTTGCTGGTAGTATCTCACGATCAGTCTTTCTTGGACAATGTTTGCAATGAGATCATTCACTTGGACCAACAAAAGCTTTTCTACTACAAGGGCAACTACTCAATGTTTAAGAAGATGTACGCGCAGAAACGAAAAGAGATGATAAAGGAGTATGAGAAGCAAGAGAAGAGATTGAAAGAATTGAAGGCACACGGACAGTCGAAGAAACAGGCCGTAAGTATATTTTTGTGTGGGCGACCGACAAGCATATTATAATGCCTTGTAGTATGTGAGGCTGGGGCTAAGAATAATATTCATATATATTTTCTAACACGGATTGGATGTTTGAGCGCACATTTTTACTTGGTAGAATAGGATCCTTATTTGAATATAAATCTTTCTGCATATGTTACATCTCACATACTAGGTTGAACAATAAGTTTTCGGAATAGGACACTTATCAATGAGTCATAGAAAGGCCTGAAAAAAAACTAAATAAAAGACTGTACCCATTTTTTTTTCAAACTTCGCACTTGGCGGGAATTTAATTCGTATGTAAAATAGAGAAACTCGAACTTGTGCGGTTATTAAATATTACTGCCTGAAATATTTTCTACAAGTGTTTTTGTAGAACTGTAGTCTACTTTGGCAAAAAAATGCTCCTTCTTATTCCGCAGTGGCATCCGATGTGTTTCTCCAAGCAGCGGTAGTTCCATTGATTTTCAGTTTGCAGGGCAGGAAGAGCCAGTACAATTAGAAGAACGGGTTACAGCATTCCATCTTTGTCTTCAGAACTGACAACTGTGTTTCTTTGCTTGAACTAGGTTGTAAATGTTCATGGGCTGGAGTAGCTCTTTTTGTTACATTCAAAGAAATTGGTCACCTTACTCTGATAGGTTCTAGGACTCCTTTTTTGTGTAAGTCTGTCTAGGTAGGTACCACTTTCTTACCTATTTCTGCCGACAAATAGTACTGATTGCACTGAGTAAGTATAGAGACCGTAGACAGAGAAACCTGTAGACAAATTGACGCCGTCTTTCGCATATTCTTCTTCTATAGCAAACTACACTTTGCTAAACAACTTAGACAGTTCGTAGCGATCTAAGGAGTTTACAAGTTGGTTTAAGTGAGAAAAAAGTGTTTTGTGAACTTAAGATTGGCGAATCTTGATCAGTTCAGTTCTTAGAATTATTCAAAAACTTTAAAAATGGTTAGATGTAGTGTCTTAGGATGTAAAAATGATAGTGAACGTAAACTCACCAGTATATCATTTCACTCGTAAGTAATAGTACATTTTATCTGGTACTATGTATAAAATTCTATTGTTATTTTAAATTTCGTTACAGAACTATATAAATATACGTTTAAATTTTATCTAAATATGTTTAAAAGTCATAAAGATTATTGTATAACCTAAAACCATAGATAGAGAATTTCTCTATCTACGTTATCGTCCTTTCTTACTTGAGGCAACGCTAATCATTCAAAAAGCAAGTAAATAAAAAGTAGTGTTTGTTGCAGTAAATGCACGTCGCTTGGAGAAGTTTAGAAGTAACATAGTAAAAAAACTTCCATCACTTTCGTACCAAAATAATCCAGATTTTTTTGTATGGAACATTATTTAACCTTATTTGCAATGAATTTAATAATACTTTTACTTCTAAAACATTCTCCTTGAACAATCGCAAGGCATTTAATGAGTGGGCGACAGTAGGAGTCCATAAGAGTAGACAAAGGTTATATGAACTTTACAATGAAAGGTCATATAATCCTAGCGTCGAATTTAGGGAATATGTAAAAAATATTCCAAAATATTTAAAAGAGTGTGCTCCATAGCCAAGTCATTGTATTTGAGCAACAAAATAAAGACGGCTTCTAATAAAATTAAAATGACATGGAGTATAATTAATAGTGAAATTGGAACGGTTAGCTCTCGCAATTCGAACTATCAGTTAAGTTTTAACAATAAATTAATTGAATCAGATCAGGATGTTGCAATGGTTTTCGAGAAATATTTTACTGATATTCCTATCTTAACCACTAAGTCACTGAATTCTTCTCCTGCCGTCGCCGAATCATTACTTAAACAAAATGTAAATGCGTGTACAAAGAATTTTACATTTCATAAAGTGTCATCAAAAGATATTCTAAAATATTTTAAGACTATTGATATTAAGAAAACCGCCGATCTGTGGGGGATTTCCGTTAAAGTTATTGCGTCTATAATAGATGTAATCGCACCTCAACTATCTATTATTTTTAATACTAGTATCAAATCTAGTGTGTTTCCTGCTTTAATGAAGCATAGTAAAGTAATAACTTTATTTAAATCTGGCAGTACATTGGACCCCGCTAATTTTAGACCTATTTCTATACTGCCAACACTTAGTAAAATTTTTGAAAAAATTATTCTTGATCAAATGTTTATTTTTTTTAATGTAAATAATTTACTTCATATAAATCAATTCGGTTTCACAAGGGGTCGCTCAACAAATGATGCTGGTGTTGAGCTTATTAAATATATCTTTAATGCATGGGAGAATTCACAGGATGCTTTGGGTATATTCTGTGACCTATCCAAGGCCTTCGATTGTGTTCACCATGAAACATTAATCAGGAAACTTCAACACTACGGTGTAAGAAGTGATGCTCTTAAATTAATTATTTCATATTTAAGTGACAGAACGCAAAAAGTTGTAATTAATAGTATGAGTTCTTCCGGGTCGACTGTACAAATGGGCGTGCCTCAGGGCTCAATTCTCGGCCCCTTTCTGTTTCTTGTATATATTAATGACTTACCTTACATAGTAGGGAAAACCATGATATGGTATTATTTGCTGATGATGCTTCATTAATTTTCAAATTAAAACGACAGTTATTAAATTACGACGAAATAAATAATGCTATAGCTAAGGTAGTCAATTGGTTTAATGTTAATAATTTGCATTTAAATGGAACTAAAACTAAATGTATGAAATTCGTAACTCCTAATGTCAAACGTGTTAATACGAATGTAATTTTAAATGGGGAAGAACTGAGTCTTGTTGATACTACCATTTTTCTTGGAATCACATTAGACGCAAAGCTTCAATGGCTCCCCCATATATCAAAACTAGCTAGCAGACTTAGTTCTGCACCATATGCTGTAAAAAAAGATTAGAACTCTTACCAGTGTTGAAACAGCTAGAATAGTTTACTTTAGTTATTTCCATAGCATTATGTCGTATGGTATTTTGCTATGGGGGCACGCGACTGACACTGAAATTATATTTATTTTACAGAAGAGAGCCATTAGAGCAATATATAATTTAAAACCAAAAGAGTCACTGAGACAAAAATTTAAGGAAATTAACTCTGGCCTCTCAATATATTTATGAAAATGTAATGTACGTACACAAGAATAAACGTAGTTTTGCAAAAATAAGTGATATTCATTCTGTAAATACTAGGAACAGACACAAGCTAGTAGTACCAGTTACTCGACTCCACCGAGTCAGTAATTCATTCTTGGGGCGATGTATACGCTTTTACAACAAAATCCCAGAAAATATACAAAATTTGTCATACGCATAGTTCAAAAATTTTGTTAAACTAAGTTTGTATAAAAAGGGTTATTATAATATTAAGGAATTTATGGATGATAGTAACCCCTGGGAAGGGTAATCGCTACCAAGCTATTTCTAATTTCTGTTGTGTTGTTAATTGTAAACATGATTGTAAGCTATTATTTGAAAAAAAAAATATAGTCCTGCTGGGTTTCTTGCTGGTTCTTCCTAGGACAGAGGTTTTTTTTGCGAACCATTGGTAAATGAAAATATTGACTTTCAATAAGTATTGCTTATAATCTACATTGAATAAAAAAGTGTCTGTTTCTGTTTCTGTTTATTAGTCCATAGGTTTCTCTGTCTACGATAGAGACGCTCTCTATCTTAGTCTTCAGAGGTGAAAATGCATCAGGTGAACCTGTAAGTTCATTTGTCACTTAACATTTATGAAAAAAAATTGTTACCTACTTGTAAGTTATTGTCCAGTAGGTCTTGTACAAGTTTATTAGGTTGAGAGTAATGAAGAGCAAATAGAAGATAGATTAATCTCGTCACTGACAGTTGTTAGCTCCATTTTGAATACCCGACGAAAGATATTCAAGGTATTATTGTCACAAATTTCTTTTTGATCACTGTTTTCTAACGAACAGGAAAAGAAGCAGAAGGAAGCGTTGACACGCAAGCAGGAGAAGAACAGGAGTAAGTCACAACGCGAAGAAGCTGACGAGGGTGCCGCGCCAGTAACTTTGCTGCAGAGGCCCAAAGAGTACATAGTCAAGTTCAACTTCCCAGACCCGCCGCCGTTACAGCCGCCTATACTTGGATTGCACAGTAAGCTTATATTTATTTTAGTTACAGTCTGTGTCAGAGGTTGTTTTCTTTGAAAGGTGTCTTTAGGAGAATAGAAAGGAAGGGCTGGTCTTATTAAAGTGATGAATTCTTTAAGCACCTCACAACACATTTGATGCGCAGTATATAAGGTGAATTTGTCAGGCTCCGGGATCTATACTTACGCGCAGTGGCGAAGTTAGGGCTCCAAACTAGTGTAAGATCAAGGATATGGTTTTATTGTTTTAGCAGTTTTATAAAAATACACCGATCTTGATCTGTATCTCTTCAGTTTCATATTCAGTGCTGTTGGACGTGTTTAACAAAGCACACAGAAGGCATACTAATGCTAGATAGATTGTATTACATATCAGCAATTGCACACCTTCGGTGGCTTTGAAGAAAGCCGTTTGGGTTTGCTTGAACGCAAGAAAAAGATATTTAAATACAATACAATACATGTACAAAAGAAAAGCATGAACAAAGTACAAACAAAGTATGTACAAAATTAAAAAAAAAAAACAAATTATTTATATTTTAAATCGAATCGTCTCTCTTTTTTACGGAAAGATTTGATTACGTCCGCGTAAAATGTTGGTGAACGTTTTAATTGTACCAAGTTGTTTTTTCTCAACAAAGTTTAAAAATTTTACCTTTTCCTCGCCGATTAGCACTTTAATCCACTTCATCACAAGGAACACTATTATTCTCCATTTTCACTAAAAATCTTTAAAAAAGCAAATCTTCAATTCGCAATATTCATTCGCTCAAGTAAACACACAGATAAAACATGGAAATGTGAAGTGAACTTGCAAACTTGCGCCCTCGCGCTCGCTAACCCGAAAACCACGCTTATTGCTCCGTGCTAATTGCTAAATAAACAATCGTAGTTATATTTCACTATAGAACATTTTGCAACAAGTTAGAAAGGGAGCGATCGTCTTCTCAAAAGCGCGATAAAAAGCTCACGCGTGTGAGAGAGACGACTAATCACTCAACTCAACTCCTTTTTTATGACTGTAGTATCGCGCAGTTTTGCCGTTACATAATAAGGCTACGAGTTCATGACCTGTGTGGAACAGAGGAACCCGCGGGAAATTTGAAATACTTTGAAACAGTTTACGAGTTATTTTATTTGTTGATATTATTGATTGAGCAGTTTGATAGGGCAAGCTCGGCTTTTCGGCTTCTATGGAGACTTCGCTACTGCTTACGCGTACATAGTTTCATTTAGAAATGGTCTTGTTTTTTTTAGAAATACGGAATTTCCAAAGTTTAGAGTAGCCAGCACACAAATGTCTGTGAAAAAGTGGGTCTAGTAAAGTAAAAAGGAAAGATTATGTGAAAAAATTTATTCATCTGAAGGAAAATCGCAATGCCACGAAGCAATACTGTATTATTTATTTACATCTTAAATCAAGTTCACACTAATTAAGTAATTCCCTATATGTAATGATAGGGAAACATGTTATGTTTTACATACTACAACATAATTTAAATATTTGTCAAGTGTGATTAAAACACAACAACAAACATGTAAAGTATTAATTTAGTAATTAATATTTTACATGTGTTTTTTTTACAAATAAATCAATTTTATTGCCAGAGTAATTATACTACTTTATTTTTTACAGACGTGGACTTCAACTTCCCTGGTCAAAAGCCTCTCTTCATAGGTGTAGACTTTGGTATAGACTTGAACTCACGTATCGCCATTGTTGGACCCAACGGTGTTGGGAAATCTACCTTCTTGAAGCTTCTTGTTGGAGAGCTTAGTCCCATACGAGGGGAATTAATTAGGAATCATAGATTGGTTAGTATTTTTGCGATTTTTTCACTTTTTTATGGTTAACATGAAAAAAAAATGCCCTTATTCAAGAAATATCATTTAACCCTATCGCTCGGCTACCAATCTAATCAGATCGTACAATACCTACCTTACGCCCGCTCTAGTACGGGGCTAATTAGATCAGATAATATCAGAAGTACTGCCTTATGAAAAAACTACTTTTTCCTTTAAAACAAAACCAAAGACAATATGCAATAGATAATAGTATCAAAGACAAAGATATGTTCTTTTATTTTAAACCATAACCTGGCAATGTTTCTTAGAAAAAAAAAAAGAAATCACTCTAAACTTTCGGCGTTCCACGTGTCGTTTTGATGGAGGCGCTCCGTCTTTTTTATAGAATTTTATAATTGTGTCTGGACTAAAAACGAAAGTATTATACTTTTTTATATTCCTTGTAATATAGTGAACACGTAGATATATAATTTGTGGTATAAAAAGTGAAAAGTAAATTGCCAAAAGTGCTTCAAAATCTGGAAGGCCCATTATGGCGGCTGGGTCATAAATGTGGTATTTTTCACATTCTCATTTATTTTTAGTGTAAAATGTAAGTAAAAATAGTTTTCTTACATATTTCAAATAACTTGACGTTGTATTTATTTCAAATTCACACAAAACTATTTTAGAAATATTGTTCTAAATGTCACACAGATAAAATATGATTATTTAATTTTTTTTAATTTCTTTATATTTTAATATTTTGGTATGAGTAACGAATGGAAACACATAAAACATAAAAATATACATATTTCCAAACATTTTCATATAAATTTCTCTAAAAACAAAAGTGTAGAATTCAAGTTAGTAGTAATTTTGTCACTAAAATTGAAGTATATACCACACACATACACAGCTATACAGCTATATATACAGCTATACAGGGTAATTTACGTATTTTATTACAATTTCTAGCAACCAAAAATAATTTTATTCGATAGTTTATACATTCAACAAGAAATCCTGTAAGTTTTATCCATAAATATTGTCTCAAAGTGAAAATATAGCAAAATTTGCAATATAGCAAAAAATTTGCTAATTTGCAAATTTTCCCGCCATTACGGTCCCGAGCGAACGGGAGTATAACATGTCGCGCGCTGTCAGAGCGAAGGGGTTAAGGAATGGATGTATGCACTACGCGTTCATTTCAAGATTGCTGTCGCTGACCGTTATGTCACGGCTGAAGGTACCGTAACAAAACTAAGTAGTTTGTTGCCCTGTACAAAGAAATGGAGGGCAAGCAAGTGGATACAATGCATAGTATTCAATCATTTATTTAGTTAGTAAAGTAAATTAATAACAGTGAATAGAAGCGTGTCCTATAAATAAAATAATTTTTATGATATACGTTTTATTCTACATTTTAAATTAATGATTTACTAAAAGCAGAGATCGCACGGGAGAACAAAAAACGGACGTACCAGTTCAGCGTTGCTATCGGTACTTTACGGGCAGGGTGAGGCAGCGCGGGGGAGGTAACGCCATTCTTGAAATGAACACGTAGTCGTCCATATGCCAAATAATAGACCCGGAAATATTAATAGTTCTGTTATATACATATGTCATTTATAGTAATTTTTTTGTATTTTATTATATTAGAATAAAGGTGGCGAAGTTTATTTTAAACGAAGTGAAAATGTCTGTTTATTACTTTAATTAAAGAATGAATTAAAAAAATTAAAGAATGAATTAAATTTATTTTTCAAGAACTATTTAGGACGGATTATAGTTATGTTGTTAGTGTAGTGGTGGTGTAGAAATATCAACTACCCCATATCGACCCGTGGGGTGTGGTAAGAGGCGACATGGGGAAACTGAATCAGGAGATGGACAGCAGCTTCTTCCAGATAACAATTTAGGATTATATATTTATATATTTTATTAATTTATTTTTACTTTAATTAAAACGGTAAAACCAATTAAGTTAATTAAAGACAACAAACTCATCCTTCTCGTTCAAAAAATTCAGGCATTCACACAATATTACCATCCATAAATCTTTAAATAGGTTGCACTCAGGATTTGTGTCCAGGACAGTGGTGAGGACACGTGTTGCCAAGCATGGCAATTATGGCACAATACCTTTTATGTGGCAATCTATGAGGGTGGCCTATGTTCAGCAGTGGAATTTTATGGGCTTAAATCGAACGGGTGCTATGTTTGTAGAGGGTTATTTTTCAACGAATAGCCAAATTGTAACTTAAGTTCAAATATGTAATTATATGTTGTTATTGCGGTTTTTGAAAATACGAGTAAATAAGGCTTTTACTTTTATTTGAAATTATCCTAAATTGAATGTAATTTATGGGGAAAAACATTTTTGCCTACCGATCGACCCTTGCGAACGTGTGCAGTAAAATTAGTTCAAATAACGCATTACCAGGCATTTTGAATTTAAAAGGACAGAATGTTAGAGGTTTTATTTAAATTAATTTTCATCACCATATGCCTATATTACTTCTCTGCTTTGGCAGCTTATTGCAAAGTAACCAAATGTATGTTTTTATTTTTTATATTTTAGGTTGCTAAATTTGTTTTTAGTCGTCTAATGACGGAACTGAAATTGGGCTGTTTTAATAATTAAAGAAGGTTTCTAATTTCATAACAGTCTTAGATATGGATTGCATCGTAAAACATATATGATATAGTGTCATTATCTAGGGTGAAATCAGATGAATATGTTTGTATGTACTAAACACCGCCTGGTTATTCTGTTAAGCAAGCTGGTGATGTGTGCTGTGAATATGAAAACGAGTGTGTGTCGGACAGAGGATCGGACGCTTCGACCAGCACTCCGGGGAGCACCTGACGGCGGAGGAGTCGCCAGTGGAGTACCTGCAGCGGCTGTTCGGGCTGCAGTACGAGAAGGCGCGCAAGGCGCTCGGCACCTTCGGGCTGGCCGGACACGCGCACACCATCAAGATGAAGGACCTCAGCGGCGGCCAGAAGGCGCGCGTCGCGCTCGCAGAACTCACCCTAATGGCGCCCGACGTTGTTATTTTGGTGAGTGTGTATTTATTCAGGCGTGCTTGTGCGTACACACGCACACCGAGTATTTGCGTTCACACTTTGTGTGTGTGTGTGTGTGTGTGTGTGTGCATGTAGATCTATGCATACGACCTTCGATCAACAATACCAACTAGATAACAGGTCACATACAAAATCATAGCTAAATACTGTCCGCATGAATATAAACTATGAAAACATAAATTAAATAAAATTTAGTGTGAAATCAACCTTAAGTAATAACAAATAAAGTTCTTTTTCCCGTTATTGCCTTGCGAGCTACACTCTCACGTGCAGAGCTCACGTCTCATGTGCGCTCTTATTTACTGAGATGTATTTCTTGCGCCGACCCGACATCTAGTTGGTATTGTTGGTCGAAGCATACGACTGTATACGTAATAATCTGTTTTAATAAATGTATTGATTGATAATAGGTATAGAAAGATAACACTCAACAATGGTTCCTAGTGGTGGATAGCAAAGTGGAGTAAATAATTACAGTACATTGGTATCATGACTTTTGATTCTTAAATCAACGAGAGATGTAGGTTTCTATGGGCCACAGTTCCACTTATCTTCTGGTGAACTGTGTTCTGGTTTGTCACTTTTACTTTATTTTTAATGCATTTGATGATTTTCTACTTAAAATACAATATATTTAACTTGTATTGTATAGGATGAACCGACGAACAATCTGGACATTGAGAGTATAGACGCACTAGCCGAAGCGATCAACCAATACAAGGGTGGCGTGGTGATCGTATCTCACGACGAGCGCCTCATACGTGAGACAGACTGCGCGCTCTACGTCATCGAAGACCAGACCATCAATGAGGTATGTTCCAAAATTAATGCAATATTATATTTATTTTATTTTTGTTGATAACCCAGTAATCAAAAGTTTAGAAAGCACTGAAGGACTCTACAATCCATTTTATTTTGAATTTAAATACAAGTTTTAGGTTTAGGTTGTATTTTAAACTTAGGATATGACTGCTGATTTAATAGTAAAAATCTTTTCTATAGTATTATTTTAATGATTTTAGTCTGTTTTCGTCCACATCAGAGTTTATAGTATTTTGGCTAGACATAAAGAAGCTAGGAGATTTGACAGTGCACCAAAGTGCTAAGAACTTGTGTGCACGAGAAATTTCTTCTGTTTTGATTAGTTTACTCCCCTCTCCGAATACGACGCGATTGACCTTGCCCGTTTCGCAGCAAACGCGCCGATTGTCGAACATCACGTGTGTTACCCTTACGCTTTGTTTATATAGACATGTATAATATAATCAAAGCCGTACGGGCTTTGATTATATTATATTTGACTGAGCTAGCTCAGTATGCAGATTAATGAACAACACAGAGAGCATTGCTTACTTCTTAATTAAATCTTTCTTATTTATAATATTAGTTCCTATAGATTATAAATTCTGTACTTTATTCGTTATAAAATATTGTTCGAAAAGTTATTGAATTGATATCGATTTTTTTTTCTTAATTGGTGCATCGTACGTAAATAACTTCATATAACTGAAAATATTTGTTCTTGTGAGTCTTACAAGATGCCGTAATGCAAATTGCATAAATAATAAAGAAAAAAAAATTAAAAAGTCTGTGATTGCCCCATAGTGGAGATAGGTACTGTGTATGTAAATAAAATGTAAAAAAAACATTGATATATGACATTATTTGTGGTCTCTGTGCTTGCACTACTCTGCACATTCTTTTCCGACTCGGTCATGATATTTACATTTTTAGTGTTTCTCACTTGCCTAGAAAAGTATAAATGATCAGTTTGGCCAATGTAAATGAGTAAAAATGCAGCCTATTAGGCAGCCTCAAACATAAAATTACCTTACAAAAATATAAGTAACCTCAAAATACAACATTCGAGCAGCGATATGCGATAAACTCTCTTTGTTTTACCACTTAGATAACATATATTTCTTTTCCTACCCATATTCACATTTATAGTCATTTAAACGCGCATAAAACACTAAATTAAAGATTTTCGCTACAGACACAACGACTGTTGTCACCTTACGTCACACAATAATTTCGTATATCATCTGGCAATATACGATATTATTATTAGATGTTTTTAATTAAAACGAATTATGTTAATAAATAATATTTTGTATCGAAAATAAAGACGGCAGGCACCTTCAGAATCACAATACAAACATTTTTACGTAAAAGAATTTTTCCTAAATTAAAAGATTTAATACTAAAGAAGAATGTTTACAGTTATAATTTATATCATTTAATTTGTGTTCTAAAATTAACTCGTTGAACAATCTTGGTTTTTGTTCGCAATATAATTCCATTGTCGACCACGGGTAATGCTATCTTAACTGCAAAGCTACCATTACTTTTTTGCAAAAATCAATAAACCAAAATAATATAAACGTAACAAACTCTTACACTAGTTAACCTGAGAGGCAAGCAGAGGTTACCTACTTTAATTCGGCACGATCATGATACATCTCTAGCCTCCTTCACATCCACATATCTACAAATACATGCTCCTCGCTTAATGATAATCTTGGCCCATCTTCAATATATTGCCTATTTGGACGATAAACTTCCATCTACAGAGTTCCCTGACGCCTCAGCAACTCACTTTTGCAGCATAAGTTTTCTTTGTCACTCTTTATGAAACAAACTTAAGCTTATTAATAATATTTTTACTGCAGGTCGATGGAGACTTCGACGATTACAGGAAGGAGCTGCTGGACAGTCTCGGAGAAACGATCAACTCACCATCCATCATCGCGAACGCTGCAGTACTGCAGTAGGCTCTGCAGTCATGTTGCTAGTTTTAATTACGATGTTATTGTTTGTCATATATACATTTTTGTTACTGTAAACTATTTATAACATTGTGCTTTCAGTTAGTATTTCCTTTTTGTGAACATGTTTCCCGTTTATATGTATTTAGATTACATTAATTAAATTATAAAAACAAAGTCTGTTTACCGTACAATTTAATAATTGTGTACATACAATGAATTGATTCATGAAGATTTTAAAGTCGGGTGCTATTTTGTATGTTTAAGTTGTACTTGGTAGATTTAGAAAATATAATTCTATCAGAAAATTAGAACATATAATGTTAATAAATAGAAAAGTTAATGTTTAATATCTTATACAACTTTAAACATACCAATAAATAATCGTATAATTGGTATGAAAACGATTTTTTTGCTGTATAATTAAAATAATATTTGCATATTGAATCTTCCTAGTATTGTTAAACTTCCTCCTGCTCTAACTGCAAACTTAATAAGATTTGAAAAACTAATCCCTTAAGTTTTTTTTTACAATAGAACACGAAATAAAAGTGTCTAGCAAACATTCATAATTATAGTCATTCAATTCAAAATTCAAAAAAGATTCAAACATTCGTAATCATCGACGATTTGATACTTTGGATTGGTGCTGTACACTTACCCTTGATTAAGGTTGCCAGGATAAAATCTGAAAATTACACTCACTGTTCGATTTGCAGATACAATAGTAAGACAATAGGAGTTGCACATATGGGTCAAGGTTAATTTTAAAAGAAAGTTATAATTTTTTTTACAGTAGTACATCTAGCAGACATAATTTCGTATAAATTGCACAAGTGCCTATATTTAAACAATACATGTTCATCGAAATAGGCAATAATATAAAACTTACAAATATTTGCACATCTTATTAATGTTTTTTTTATTACACAACCAGTTTTAGCATTCTCAATAACATGTCCATTATGTAACTGATCTGCTGAATAGGAAATGTTAAAATTGTGTTTATTGTATAAAATGTAATAAATTTATTTATGTATTAAAGTATATTAATAAAGTTTTTTTAATAAAAAACTGCTTTGTTTCATTTAAAAAATTATCGCCTATCGTTTTATGATTTATATTATTTTTTTTAATATAAAATAAGCTGACAAATGAGCACACATCTTCATCTATCTTCAGAAATAAATTGCAGATGCGTTGTCTCCTCTGAGGATCAAAATGGAATGCCTAGTTTTCAGTAAAGAGGGTCTCCGCTTCTCTACACACATCATACGAAACACGGCAACATTAAGTTGCTAGTTTACGCTGGTATTCTGTGAGAGCGTGGTCCTGCCTCGGTGGAGCCGACCTATTCGTACTTGCTACATCATAAATTCATAATATAGCTATAGCGTGGCTTCTTTTTCTGAATTATTCTTCGTTATTCTTTACTTTCAATATTATTATTGATTATGTAAGAAACCGGTTCTACGAAATACAAGCACATTCTTTTACCTCAAGCTTGCAGTAAAATAACGAAATAAATGAAAATTGAGCAAAACGTCAGACCAGGTCTGAATTTGTTTTCGGAAAACTGTAAGCAAAAATAAGAAAATCCTAGAATTATCCGGACCTGGCAACCGGTAACCTATCAGTGATCATGTTGTCCTAGCAGCGTAACACACGATTTTTATCTTACTCGTATAAGATACAGTCATAGATTTTGCTGCTGGTCGGAAACGACATCAGGAATGCTCAGAAAACCAGTAATAAAGTCAATACGTGGTCGAGCCATACCGCACAGAATACTAGCGTATATCAGCTCTATGCCCCTGTGTTTTCTATAGTGACTGTAGAGAACCGGAGACCCTTTTTACAGAAAACGAGGTATTCCACCTCAGTCCTCAGGGGTGGCAACGCATTTGTATTTTGATTCCTAATAATAACATATATAATAAATAATAATAGTGACAGAGCCATAGCAAACCGGGGTGGTACCACGACCTCGACAGAAGACCGGCGTGAAATGGAAGCTTTGCTTCTGAATTTCGTCTGGTGAGTGCAGGTGGCCGGAGGCCTAATCCCCCCCCCCCCCCCTTATAATGGTAGCGGAGTTAAATATAACACTACCCCAGGAGGGTACCAGCACCCCCGGTCACGGAGTATCCCTCGCTGAGTATCCACGCCTAAGCTACTCTATTCTTCCTGAGCGTGGGTGCTTAGGCTGCCTCTAGTATTCTGGGGAGGGGGGGGGGCGAAATTCCGCTCAAGACTAAACCTGCTTGGGGCAAACGGAGCAATAAGTCAAAGGCGCCCCCTGCCACAGTATCCGTGAATTTCTCCAGTATCAGGGGACTTCATTCTAACCTAAACGCCGTCCACTACCATCTCGAGACGGCGACGCCGGCTCTGCTCTTTCTGACCGAGACGCAGGTGTCCTCTCCGGCTGATGTCTCGTATCTCTCCTACAAGAGGTACAAACTGGACACTCCTTTGTGTCCCAGGCTGGAGTTTGAGTGTACGTCAGAGAGGACATCTGTTTTCGACGCCTCGGAAGCCTTGAAGGTACGAACCTGTACATCTTATGGCTGCGCGTAGACAGCGACGACCATCCCCGCGTCTACGGGTGCCTCTAATATAGGATAATCGACCACGTCCAGATGGCTGCAGACTCCGTGCTACAATAGGTACCATTCGCAGAGATCGTGATTGGTGATTGCCCACCACGCTGAATGGCTAGGTTCTCGTTTAATTGATCATGCGGGTAGATCTGTTTATCACTTTGCTTTGGCATATGGTCTGACACAACTGGTTACCTTGCCTACGCAGATCCCAGATGTGGAAGATCATGTACTTCCCTGTTGGACCTTCTGCTGACCCCTCACCCGGACGGATATCAGGTCTCCGTCAATGACCCTCTTGGCTCCTCGGATCATTGTCTGATCCGAAGTACAGTGCCATCTCTCTGCCTTGGTTTGGTCGCTCGTGCAAAATTGCATTACGTCATAAGCAAGAGTACTACCAGGCCTGGGCTCGCGTATTGACGTCTCGGGATGCAAATACCAGCGCTCTTAAAAAGAAGTATAATTCTGCTTCCAGGTCCTTCAAAAGTGTAATTGTTAAGGCAAAGTCATAGCACATCGGCAGAATTGGAGAAACTAGTTCGAAGACAGCCTTCGTGCACCCGATCCTTAAAAAAGGTAACCGCTCTGATCCGTTCAACTATAGGCCTATCGCCATTACCTCCTTGTTCTCTAAAATGATGAAATCAATTATTAACAGCCAGCTCGTGGGGTACCTTGAGGATCACCAGCTGATAAGTGACCGCCGGTACGGTTTCGGTCGCTCGGCTGGTGATCTGGGTTACCTAACTCATAAATGGGTGGAGGCAGTAGAGTCCTTGGGTGAGGCGTTGGCCGTTAGTTTGGACATAGCGAAGGCCTTCGATCGAGCTTTACACAAAGCCCTTCTTACGAAGATTCCTTCCTTTGAGCTTCCCGAGAAATTGTGCAATTGGATCACCAGTTTTCTTGTTGATCGGAGCATCAAGCAAGGTCGTAGTAGACGGTGCATGCTCCGATTACAAGTCCATTAACGCTGGTGTTCCACAAGGCTGTGTGCTATCACCAACGCTGTTTCTTCTGCATATCAATGACATGTTGCAAATTGGTAACATTCATCGTTATGCAGACGACAGCACTGGTGGTGCTTTTACAAGGTGCCAATATTTTGGGAAAACGTCGCCGAGTACCGGGATAAACTTGTGTATGAAGTCGAGACTATGTTAAACAAAATCTCGGACAGGGGGCGACTAAATCTAGTCCAGTTTAATCCCCAGAAGACACAAGTTTGCGCGTTTACCGCTAAAGGACCCCTTATTCGTATCTCCTCAGTTTCAAGGCTAATTCTACTAATTCCAGCCGCACAAAATTACACCATCCCACATCGCGACAAAACTCGCGATACCATCCATACCATCTGGGTGACTGGCGGTCCACCACGTTCATATAATTTGGTGGCCCCGTGGTAAATGCAATAAAATACGCAAGGAGATGCATCATCTTTTCGCAGTGCCATTGAATCGAGCCGATCGGAAATCCCACGGTCGACGAGGATTCGAGTCACTCCGAGCTGGATGCGGTCAAGTGGAAGGAACTGGCACTGGGGAGCCCCAGCCCAGAAAATGGGAACAGTATTCTATATGAGGCCGAATCTGCGCCTTGTAAATTTGCAGGCCATGTACCGGCATGAAATACTGTCCCGCTCAGCTGAGCACGCCAAGCTTTTAAGAGGCCAATTTGGCCTTCTCTTACAAGTGACCACGAAACTGCACGTGTCGACGCCGAGGATTCCGATACTGGTTAAGGCAACAAGGGGAGTGCCTTGAAACTGAGGAGATACGACAAAGGGGTTCTTTTTAGCGGTTGACGCGCAAACTTGTGTCTTCTGAGGGTTAAACTGGACTAGATTTAATCGCCCCCAATCCGAGACTTTGTTTAGCAAAGACTCGACTTCAGACACAAGTTTGTCGTGTGTGTACTCGGAGACGTTTTCCCGAGAAATATTGGCACGGCTGGTGTACAGAGCATCACCAGTGCTGTCATCTGCATAGCAATGAATGTTACCGGTTTGTAACATATCATTGATATACAGAAGAAACAGCGTTGGTGATAACACGCAGCCTTGTGGAACGCCAGAATTAATAGGCTTGTAATCGGAGCTTGCACCGTCTACAACAACCTGGATGCTCCGATCTGCTGAAAGCTGATGATCCAATTGCACAATTTCTCAGGAAGCCCATAGGAAGGGAGCTTCGAGAGAAGCGCTTTGTGCTAAATTCGATCGAAGGTCCTCGCAATGTCAAAACTATCGGCCAATGCCTCCCCCTTGGACTCTACTGCCTCCGCTCATCTATGAGTCAGGTAGACCAGAAGATCACTACGACGAAAACCGTATTGGCAATCAATGATCAGCTGGTAATCCTCAAGGTACCTCATGAGCTAGCAGTTTATTATGGAATCCATTGTTTTGGAAAACAAGGAGGTGATGGCGATAGGGCTGTAGTTTGACGGATCTGAGTGATCGCCTTTTTTAGGTATGTTATGACGTTATGACGTTGTGATCTAGGGACTACGCTTACGGAGTAGGAATACTGGAAAAGACGCATTAGAACCGGTGCCATCTCTAGAGCACACGCCCTCGGCACAATTGAAGGAATTCCGTCAGGCTCAATTGACTTGTTGATATCCAGGGAGAGGAGTGCTTTGCGAACCGAGCGCTATGTGAACCGCACCTCCAGCATGGCGCACTCACACCGCGGGATGGTCGGTGGTGTACTCATCGAGTTGGACGCAAAAAAAGCCGAACAGATCGGTTTTCTCCTTTACGGCATGGACAAGTGAGTCGTCCTCCCTGTGCAGAGATGGAAGAGATGGCTGACAGAAATTCCTTTGGACAGCCTTGTCGAGAGACCAGAATTCACGGATTCCATAAGGAAGGCGAACTAGTTTCTTGCCAATTCTGCCTATGTGCTCTGACTTTGCCTTGGCAATGACTCTTTTGAAGAACCTGAAGACGGTGTTATACTTCCTTTTTAGGATGCTGGTGTTTACATCCCGGGACGGTGATACGTCAGCCCAGGCCCGGTAGCACTCCTATTTATAGCATAATGCTATTTTACAGGACCAACTAAAGAGTAAAAAGCAACAAAACTGGCTGAGATTTGCCACCGATGGGCACCACAGAGGAAGGAATAAAGAGGTCCATACCCTGAAGTACCTACCACATCAGCGATAGAATCAGCAACAACGTGGGATCGTCTGGCGAGAAGCAAACCCGCCCCCAAGGATAGGATGCAAAGAAGGACCGCATCCTATCCCAATCGGCTGACCTATAGTGCCAAACACGGCGGCAGCCTGCAGAATGCCCGTTTCGAGGAGTGGCCCTTGGACAGAACGGAAATCTGATATCCGTCTGGATGAGAGGTCAGAAGGTCCAACATGGAAGGTGCATGATCTGCCACATCTGGAATCCGCGTAGGCGAAGTAACCAGTTGTGTCAGACCATATGGCAAAATCATGAACAGATCTGCCCGCATGATCGGTTAAACGTGAACCAAGCCATTCGGCATAGTGGGCGTTAAAATCGCCGAGGATCACGATCTCTGTGGAGGGGATCTGCTGTAGCAACGAATCTGTAGCCATTTGGACGTGGTCGAAGAGTCGATCTGTTTCGGCATTACCGCTATGGGACCTATAGAGGCACCCGTAGACGCGGGATGGTCGTCGCTGTCTACGCGTGGCCAAATTATGGACAAGTCTGAACATTCAAGACTGCCTAGGCGTCGACAACAGACGTCCTCTCTGACGTATACGCAAACTCCATCCCGAGGTGCAAAGGAGTATTTCAGTTTGTTACCCGGGTAGGAGAGATGCGAAGCATCAGCCAGTGAGGACACCTGCGTCTCGGTCAGATAGAGCAGAGCTGACCTCACCGTCTCGAGATGGTAGTGGACGGTGTTTAGGTTAGAGTGAAGGCCCCTGATATTGCAGAAATTCACGGATAGCGTGGCAGGGGTAGCTTTGGTCTTGTTGCTCAGCTTACCCCGAGCAGTTTTTGTCTTGAGCGGAATTTTGCCCCCCCCACCACAATACGCGGGGCAGCCTGAGCACCCACATTTAGGAGTGGAGTAACTTGGTCGTGGATGCTCAGCAAGGGATTGTTTAGGGGAGCAGGTACCCTCCTGGGGTAGTCTAACATTTAATTCCGCTACCATGTTGATGGGGGGGGGTGAGATCGGGCCTCCGGCCACCTGCACTCACCAGACGAATCGCGGAAGCTGAGCTTTCACTTCACGCCGGTATTCTGTGAGGTCGTGGTACCACCTCGGTTTGAGCCGGCTCTAGGCTCGTGGCTCTATTATGAAGTCGCTACTGCCCACCTCTTGATTTGTTTCCCTCTGTCGCTTCTTACGACTCACGGGTTGATATGAGGTAGTGGATAGTTTCACACCATCATTACTCAGATTGAAATGATGAGCTTTCATTGAAATATTATCATTACGACCATTACATTTAAGACCCTATAGAAGATTTTAATAACACAGTTTCAATAAATATACTTTTTTTGCAGTAAACGATTACATATATTGTATTTATTATTTTATCTAAGTAATATTCATATCCTCTATCTTTCATATACATTAACATTAAGTTGGAGATAGAAATGACGAATCTCGTGGAAACTGTCCATGTGGTCGGAGCTAAGTTCTTCAAGATCCTTTGCAGAAGAACTCAAAAAGTTTCATGACTCTTAGATGGGAAATAAAGTTGCAGTCTTACACAGATATGGCAGTGTATGCGGCGAGACTCACGTAACTTCTGTACAGCTCGTATTTAAGAGCGATTGAGCGGAACTAAGGCTCCAAAGACTACCGGATCTTTATCTGCTGGAAAGAGCCGAGCGGCGGACAGGGGCACACTTCATAGTTTGAGCCATACGCAAGTGTAATTAGCGATCCAAGAACAAGTCTATTCCGTCACTATTTCGATGATGGACAGCCAGGATAGACGTCAGTCTGAGAGAGGTTATAATGGCTCTCCAGCATTTTACAAATGGTAAGGGTGAAGATAGAATTACAGCGGAATTTCTGAAAGCTGTTGAAAAACCGGTACTTAAAATTCTTCAGAAGCTCTATAATCTCTGGAGGCGTGGAGCAGAAATGCGATGGTCTTGTTTTCAAGCAAGGCGGCAATGCTCTATTAAATAACTACGTAGAGATTCCCATTCCGAGTCGCGTCTACGTGCTGTTTTAGATAGTCATTACGAATCGTTTCGCAGGCACACTCGGCTTTTTCTAGTCTCTTGAACAAGCCGGTTTCCAAAAAGGCTTTAAGTACCATAGACCGCATACATACCTGAAAGCGTGCTGATCTTCCTCTTACGCCCCTCGATCAAGGATCAACAAATTATTGACCTTCTATGCACATACCAATACCACACCACGCTGGGTTCGGGGCAACAAGGTGGGCGTGACCCCAGAGGAATACGTTCGATTCTGATAACAAGCTCGTTTTCTTAAAAGAATGGTCCCGCCCTTGACGCCTACCGTATGCGCTTATGTAGACTACATCTTCTTTATCCTACTATTAGGATGAACACTGAAGAATCTTGAAATAAAACAGCAATTCCTTCAATAAAATTCCTATTGGAAATGTAATATTGAATTTTCACTACTTTCCCTACTTTTACTTTTTCTTTCTTGATTATATTTTCTAGAACTGTCGTTGTCCCGAACGAATTGCAAATCTAACGACTTACTAATCTACCCCGGAAGCTAAAACATAAGGAGAACCGTGCGCCATGCGCCATTTCGATCTAAGTTAGCTGGTAATTTTCACTATCCCATTTCCATTTATTACCAAATATCTTTATAACAATATCGGCATACAATTAAGTTTCACATAAAATAAAACAAAGACACATTGCAACAATAATTAAAACATTAACATCATATAAAAGAATAATGTCCTCCAGGCCGAATTTCGGCCAAGGCGGCCAGCCTCAACGCAGACTAGCCTTCGGCGCAGGTCAGGATTATAGTGCCCGAGTGTATGCGCCAGCGCAGGCGCATTCTCTATTCCCTCACTCTCAAATCCGAAGGCACGGTAAGCTTCTCTGTCTTCTATGTATCTTAGTCTTCTATATATCTTAGTGGTCAGCCGCCGTAGAGTCAACATAACCTGAAGATGCCTCGTGTGGAGGCGAAACACGTGTATTATCGTCGATGGTGTGTCTTTCCTAAAATAGTAGTGCTGGGAGTAGTGGTGTTGGGAATAGTGATGTTGGGAGTAGTTGTGCTAGGATTGGTGGTGACGGGATAAGTGCACGCAATTGAGGGAGGGCGGGAGGTACTCTTGAACTAGGAAAGACACATCATTTTATTTTATTTAACGGATGGTTGCAAAGTAATAACATCTTTACTAATATTATTGCCACTTCACCTTACCGATCGGTGGTTGTACTTAAATAATGATGGAATTATACACTCGATGGATTTAGATGGATTACTCGAATACTTAATCTGTTACTTCCTGTCCCAATACCTCTACACTTCATAAATAATGTGGCCTAACACGTAAATAACAACATTTTTTTTTTTTTTTTTTTATATTTTTTTTTTTTTCTGTCTTCCTTTTTTTTCTTCCTTTTTTTTTTTTTTTTTTGGGGTTTTTAATATTAAAATCGTCATACTTTTTACTAACGCATTGGGTTATATCGATTACTCTGGTCTATCATAAAGTACTGCGGATATCCTTATTTCTAATTCTATAACGCAAAGAAATCTCGAGCATAGCCCTCTTTTATTATTTTTTATACGGCATACTATAAGGCTAGCAGTGAAGGACCACGTCTTAGATCCAAAAGTCGTCACTGGCAACACGCACTGGTTGTACAATCTTATCTTCAAGTTTTTGGAATATATCTGACGAGAAGATGTATCGTAATGTCCCGAACACTTCCCAGCCGAGTTGAATCCGTTGATTGATCTCTCGGTCAAAGTTAGACGTACCTAGTCGGACTATTTGTCCCGGGTAACCATCCTCGTCAACTTTGAGCGTAGTGTTCCTAATAACTACTGGAATAGGCGTGACAAGAGCATCATACATGACTTGTTTTGTCCATGTTTATTTTAAGACCTATCCGTTGGAATACACTATTGGCGTCAAATAAGCATAGTGCTTAGGTCCTCCAGCGAATCTGCTGATTGATTATCTGATGATCTGACAAATCGCAGGTGAGTGATGTCCTCGCCATTGTTGTTTATACCGTATCCTTATCGGTCCAGTAGCTTGACAACGTCTTTCAAAGCAGTGGTGAAGAGTTTCGTCACCCTGTCTTTCAACTCCCTGTAGTTGGATGAGTTTCTTACTCTGGTTCTTTTTTCTCTCTCTTTATTTGAAAAACGTTACCTCCACACTAGGCTTTTCTTTACAAACATAAATTTCACATGGAAAAACATCCAGACCCGGAACAATTATCTGTAGGTCGTACTTGTACTTGTTCCGTGTGGAATTCAAAACCCGCGTCTCTCAGTGCTGCAACTCATTGCTAAGCCACTGCGCTACGTAGCCGTCTCTTTCTGTTCTCGGATATCCATCGTGCCCCTACTACAATATAAACTCTTCAGCACTTGGACGAACGAGTCGGCCACATACATACGGAATCCCATTTTTCCCGCAAAATTTTGAATGGAAAGCTACTGTAGGTGTGTGAAACGGAACGAATGGGTCGGCCACACACACTGAATCCCGAATCGGAATTCCGAAACGGAATCCCGAAACGGATTTCCGTATGTATGTGGCAGGCCTTACTTACTCAATTAATGGGAATTTATGAAGAGTAACTGACAATTATCTTATTTACTTTACTAGCTGTGACTCGCGGCTTCGCCCGCATGGTCACTGGGAAATGAACTATCCATTGCTTTTTGAATTGAAAGAAAACTGAGTTTTATAGATTTGTCAGAGATGCAGCCATTAAAAGGAAACTGAGCAAAATTGATTCGTCAGCCTATTTAGTTACGCAGCGTATAGGAAAGCATGAAAATAACCTATTTATTCCAAATGGAAATGGGATATTTTTTTTAATTAAAGGAAACTGAGCATAATTATCCGTCAGGGATGCAGACTTTTGAAAAGAAACTGAGCTAAATTGATTCGTCAGAGATGCAGTTTGAATTGAAAGGAAAGAGCGAATAAAGATCCGTAGAGATGACCTTTTGAGTTGAAAGGAAACGAGCTTAATAGGTCCGTCAGAGGTACATCATTTGGAATTGAAAAGAAACTGAGCTTAATAGGAAATTTTGAATTGAAAGGGAAGATCTGTGGGAATTCTGATTAATTGATTGTGGGAATTTTGGAAAAAAAAAACTAACTGAACACTATTTTAAGACGGTACTGTACACAATGTTATATGTTTTTTCATTCGGGGAAAGAATATGGAGATTCTGGGCTATTGACACACGCGAACATGCTACATACAGCTGACCATGAGAGAATCACGGTTTTTCTAAGTTGACCCCGCGTAAAATTTCGCGGGAGGTGACTATTGTGGAATCGTCCTCTTTCCTCTCGTCCATATTATTAAGGGAGTATTAATGATTTTTTATGATTTTTATTGATTGATTAAATGTACTTAATTACCAATTCTAGTAATTACCGCCGTATTTTAAAGTAAGCATGAGATTCTAATTTTGACATTTTTTACGAAACAATTGGATAAGAATAAAAACCTCATTACCTACGTCCTCACTACCTTCGTTTACCGTCGTTTTTTTAGCGATGGTGATGAGGTCAAAACGATGACAATTAGAATCAATTTTACGTCAATTTATTATTATTTATTACAGTGCATTATTACATTACAAACTGTGTGGTCGTGAATTCTAGTCCAACCCGTAGTTGAGATTTTTTCCACAATAATACTACTACGATACAGTTATAATAATAGTTTAATTCATAGTAAAATAAAGAATTAATAGTTTTTACTTCGTTTCTTGATGTGGCTTTAAGGTTGTTTACAAATAATAAACTCACAAGCTAACCTTGTGAGTGTACTTTTTATTACTTTAGTTATTAAGGATGAGCTTGATATGATGAATACGAGCAATATCATATAATGTGTTGTTACAGATTATTAAGAACTAATAATGCCAAAGAAAGCCAGACAAACATTAGAGCAGAAACGAGAGTGCGATCGATTACAAAAACAAAGAAAGTATGCAGAAATTAAGGAAGATCCTGAAAAGTATGCAGATCTGAAGGCAAAAGAAAGAGCAAGATACCTTAAAAGAAAAGAACAGAAAAAAATAAGTAGCGCAAAAGATATGACACCTAGACAATTGAGAGTTCAGAGGAACAAGTGAAAAATTAGTTCAATACGTCATTATGAAAGAAAAAAAGAAAGAAAAAGTTATTCAACAGTTTTTAATAGATAATTCTCCACCAAATAGTGACAATGAAGTACATCCAGCTGAACAAGATGAGAGGATCTTGTTCAGCTGGATGTACTTCATTGCTCACTCACTCAATCTGCTCTAAGCCTCATACCTAATTCATATCTAAATCGTTTGGATTACGGTGATAGTAATTCTTGTCAAGGGAGCCAAAAGAAAATATTCTTCAGAGAAAGGTTCGCTACCTACATAAAAAAGAAATAGGCATTTTGAAACATGAAATAGAAAAAACGAAGAAACAGAAAGATGGCATTAGAAAATGTTGTATAGAATAATGAAAAATAGAAAGAAAGAAGAAAAATTTTAATATATCGACTGAAGAAAAAGTAGAGCAACTAGTTGAAAATGTTAATACACAAAAGCGTGAAGAAATTAAAGAGCGACTAAAGTTTGGTGAAATACTTTCAAGAAGTGTTGGAGAAGGGTACAAGTGCTTGAGGAAATAGGATAAGAAAGAATTCTCTAATGTGGTTATGACGGAAAAAGAAAAGTTTCAAAAAATATAAACTCTTGACACAAACAAAAATATTTATAGTAAGAGATAAAAAAGAAAATAAGACAGCTAAAAATGAAAACTTGAAAGAGCAACTAATTTTAGAGTTTTTTGACGATGAGATGACTAGAATTGCAGCTGGTAAAAAAATTATATAACTAAAAACCAAATAAGGAAGCAGAAAAGATACTTAACGGACACATTGACTAATTTGTACAAAAAATTTATGCATAATTCGAATGTCAAAGTAACGTATCAAAGATTTTGTAAATATCGCCCGTTATGGGTTTTATACCCAAAGGAGTCTAGTAGAAATACGTGTGCTTGCAAAGTTCATATTAATGTCGATTTGTTGATAAAATGTCTTAATACAAATAAAATACTAAAACAATCTAACAGGACGGGTGTTTTAGAAAGCTTAAGTTGCAACGTCTACGATGAAAATCCCTCATCATCCCTATCCGTTTCATTACGATTTTTGATATGATAGTAATTTTATTGTAATCTATACAAGGAATGTAGAAACCACAAAAAGTTGAAGGATTTTATGGATATTAAATATATTGGGGGAAAAACGAAGTTATTCGGCTATATATTTGACATTTACAAATCTCACAATCAAAATTAGTTACATGGACGGTATATATACGACCAAGGGCATCTGATGACTTTACACCGGGCCAATTTGAAACAGGCGCGCCTTGAATACGGCGTTTCCACTCCTTCCTAGATGTGTTCCAAGTATAATAGCGGGGGACTTCAGAATATAACAACGTTTTTGCAAATGGGTAGGTTTGACAAAGTTGAAAGAAGGCTGTTAGTGTAGTTTTTGGCGGTGATGCAATTCTTTTTTGGAAATTTCTTTCGGTGAAATATACACGCTCTCCATTTTCTAAGTGCACAGCAAGGTGAGTAACTGTTGGGTGCCTTTCGTGTAAAGGGAAGCCAAGGAGACGCCACGCTGCCTCGTTACTGCTGACATAACGCCCTGCTTGAAAGGTCTGTACTTCATTAGCGGGATTTGCCTCACCTTCACTCCTGAGATTAAATATTGCTTGGTCGCTTCCTTTATTTATGTACTTACAGATATACTTGATTGCGCGGACAGAGCTACATGCTTCTACATTAATGTGGGCATTAAACATTTTACGTAGAATGGGCGAATACGGGACAATCCAGCTGTTACCTAAGGTTTCGAACGCTACAGAGCGAGATTTGATTGTAACTTTCCTGCTACCATCTTTGGGAGCTCTGCGTCCGTATAAAGAGTAGCCATTGTCATTGTGCACTGTTTCTTTTAATAGCTGTTTAGGGAATTTCTTTGTACATTTTCCTTCTTTCATACATGGCGATATTGAATTTCGTGCTCCACATGGACCGTGATGGCGACCATGGTAACGGCGGGGCAGGGGGTGCTAAGAATCTCCGGTGGAGATTCGGTTGCCACCTACGACGACTCGACCTGGCAACATTTAACGCACGTACCCTGAGGACTGACGAGAAGATCCTGGAGCTGAAGAAGAGATAGACAAGTTGCGCTGGAATATTATAGGATCACCGAGAGGGCGACCATCTGTCCCAAGGAGGTGTCGGATTTATCGTCCACAAGTCTCTCGTCAACAACGTTGTAAAGATTGGGAGTGTGTCGACGAGGGTCGCGTACCTGATACTCAGAATCACCAAACGGTATTCGCTGAAGGTCATACAGGTTTACGCACCAACCTCGGCACATCCCGATGAGGAGGTGGAGGAAATGTATGAGGATATTTCCAAAGCCATGCATTCCGCCAAAACCCACTACACAGTGTTGATGGGAGACTTCAACGCAAAACTAGGCACAAGAGAAAACGGTAAGCTGAAGTTAGGGAAATTTGGAGTAGGGCAACGAAACCGAAGCGGCCAGCAGCTGGCCGACTTTATGGAGAAAGAGACACCCTTTATGATGAACTTTTTCTTCCCCTTCTCCCCACAGGAAGTGGACCTGGTCGAGCCCCGCCGGTTCGACAAAAAATGAGATTGACTTCATTATGACGACTAGACGCCAACTGTTCAGTGATGTCTCAGTGATCGCAAGGGTGAAAACTGGCAGCGATCACCGAATGATTAGAGGCACACTGAATCTAAACGTTAAGTTGGAGAGGTCTCGTCTAATGAAGTCAACGCACCGTCTCCCTCGTGCTCTAATCCAGAATCTCGAAGACTTTCAGCTCGAGTTACGTAACCGCTTTCATTGCCTACAAGATTGCAATACAGTGGACGATATGAATGACAAGCTCGTGGAAACTGTCCATGCGGTCGGAGCTAAGTTCTGCAAGACCCGCCGCAGAAGAACACAAAAACTTTTCGATCACACTCTTAATATCATGGCTGTTAGACGGGAGATGAGGCTGCAATCGTCAACAGATTTGACAGCATACAGGCAACTGAACAGACAGATCTCCAAATGCATGCGGCGAGACTTACGCAACTTTAATACTGCTCGTATTAAAGAAGCAATCGAGCGGAACCAGGGCTCCAAAGTCTTTGCCAGAGATCTGTCTGCCAGTAAGAGCCAACTGTCAAAGCTGAAGACTGAGTGTGGCAGCATCGTTTCCAGGACACCTGAGATTTTGAGTGAGATTGAGAGGTTCTATGGGCAGCTGTACACATCATCGTTGGAGCCACACGCAAGTGTGAGTAACGATCCAAGAGCAAGACACTATTCCGATGATATTCCGGACGTCAGTCTAAGCGAGATTAGAATGGCTCTCCAGCACCTTAAAAACGGCGGGGCCCAGGCGAGGAAAGAATTACAGCGGAGCTACTGAAAGCGGGTAGAACACAGGTACTTGAAGTCCTTCAGAAGCTCTTCAATTCCGTCCTCCAAGGTGGCACTACTCCAGAGGCGTGGAGCAGAAGTGCGGTGGTCTTGTTCTTTAAGAAAGGCGAAAATGCTATCTTGAAGAACTACAGACCGATTTCCCTTCTGAGCTGCGTCTACGTGCTGTTTTCGAGAGTCATTATGAATCGTCTCGCACGCAGACTCGACGACTTCCAGCCTCCCGAACAAGCCGGCTTCCGAAAAGGCTTCAGTACCATAGACCATATACATACCCTGCGGCAGATTATACAGAAGACTGAAGAGTACAATCTGCCACATTGCCTGGCGTATATGGACTATGAGAAAGTCTTTGATTCCGTCGAAATTTAAGCGGTGCCACAGTCCCCTCAGCGGTGCCAAGTTGACTGTCGGTATATCGAAGTGCTGAATTGTTTGTACAGTAAGGCTACGATGGCTATCCGAGTACAGAACCAGAGCTCGAAACCTATTCAACTGCAGAGAGGTGTAAGACAGGGTGACGTTATATCCCCGAAACTCTTCACCGCTGCATTGGAAGACGTTTTCAAGCTACTGGACTGGAAATGATACGGTATTAACATCAATGGCGAGTACATCGTTCATTCATCGTTCATCAGGCATTCGGCGTGATGGCCGTTAAAATCGCCAAGGATCACGATCTCTGCGGATGGGATCTGCTGTAACAAGGAATCTGCAGCCATTTGGACGGGGTCGAAGAGTCGGTCTGTTTCGGCATTACCTATGGGACCTATAATCTTGAAAGCTCTGTGCCGTATCGGAAAATCTAAACAAAAAATTATTTAACGTAAAAAGGTCACTTTATTGAAGTCACTTTATCATCTTACAATTATAGTTTAGTTATTTTTAAAGTAAAGAAAAAAATGATTTAGAGCTTTAGAGTAAATAATGTACAAACAACCTGAAATTGCAACCCAAAATGTTTTCTTCAAAACTTTTTTATATTTCATAAAGAGATTATAAGATAGTCACCAAAACTTTAATTTAATCTGTTTTACAATTTTACGAAAAATACTCTACGTTTTTTTCAGGACTACTAAAACTAAACGAAAAACTAAAAGATTTACATAACATTTTAAATAAAACATTTTCAAATGAAACTTATATTACTTTTAATAGTATATTGGGCGTTTGAGTGGCCATTATTTATTTGACCATCCCACCCCACCACTATTCCGCTATTTCTTTTTGGAGACCCAACAAGATTTTACATTTGACTTATACTTATATCTATGACATATAATGTAAAAAACAAAGCTTACATAATAATTAACTCTCTGATCAATTAGCGATAAAAACATTTTATTACAAATTGATCAAACGTAATTTTATTTGAGTACCTACTTAACTGCGAGTTCATCCCTGGGTTTTTTCTCGATTCATTCGCAGCCTTTCACCCCTCCATTACAAAGTTCTCAGCTTCATTAGAGGATTTAAAACGCAAATTTCCTTTTCGATTGTAACTTTTTTCCACTCCTGGAAAGGAAGCGTCTTTTTAAACTCGAGAGGAAATCAGTGTCGTTTCTTTGAGAACGGGGAACGTTTTTAAAAGAAATTCATTTGAATTCGAGATTCAATCTGGTTGAATAATTATATTTCCGTCTGCAAGGTACAGTAATATTACAATACAGTTATGTCATTTATTTATTCAATACAGAATATTAAAAGCTGAACATAGGGGGAAGCCCTAGGATATTGGCCATAGTTACACCTGGTAGGTGGGTTGGAATGGAAAAACTGCGGTTGCCAAGTGAGCAATTGCAGTTTTTTTATTATTTTGATTTGTGTTTGTTTGTGTTTGATTGTAAGATGCAACATTAACGGGATGATGTTATATTTGGATGGGGTAGTGGATTTTCTTTTGTCGCCACAACCCAATTGACCTCATTACATTGATGGTACATTATGTAACTGGGAGGGCATTATGCACCTTGATTGATTTTCCGATTCGTGACGTAAAATGTTATATCAAAAATAACATGAATGTGCAATTTACTTGTACAATAGAATTGTTTTCATTTATTTATAATCTAGGTATATCCTTGGATTCCCTAAGATTTTATCCATCTTGAAAACTATTTTAGCATCATCATACTAAAGAAATTATGTGACAGTGTCCACGTAATAATATAATAATAACAAATCAGTATACTATCAATATAATCGTATTCTATACAGTTTTCTGAAAATTGACATATTATGAATAAGTACCTGGATGACCGAGATTTGCTTGGTTTTAATTAAAAAAAATTATGCAATTAGTTACAGTTAAATACTCGAAATAATAGATTTTCTCACAAAAGAAGGGAACTTGAAAAAAAAGGAAAAAAGTCGGACCTAGGACAGGACGCGAACCAAGGAATTCCACACCACACCGATCGATATCCACCTGAGCTATTACGATCATTAACATAATATTAAAATTTACCTTCTTATATTGTAGCAGTTTTTCATTGCCTGAAAATACGGAGAAAAAGACATTTTCTAAAAATAAATCCTAGCTAGATCGATTGACTGCCCGCGAAACTCCCTGGACACAAAATTTTATGAAAATCGTTGAAGCCGTTTTCGTTATAGGATAGCTACTGTTTTATCAAGGAATCAGAATTCGTCAACAATCATTGGGGCAGCGCAGTCGACACTTCCTTGCTATAAAACCTTTTCAGAAGCGTGAGGAGGCCTAGCAGTGGGCCATCAGACATCTACACCCTGTAACATTGCTTTACTTAATGAAGATTTCTTCATTAATTTAAAGAAAGGCCGGACTAAAATCTATACTTAGAAAATCATAACCTTTTTCGTGTTTCGTTATAGAATTTTTGGAAAGAATAATTGATGAATTATTTAAAAACGTTTTGCACTGGCTTAAAAAGGAAGTCGAACTGAAAAACTTGTAGGTGCGGCGTGAGTTTCCATTTCAGTTCCAACTGCTTTAAACTATTCGTAATTATTTTATGCACCCATTATAATAGTTAGTATACAACAACATATATAGCAACTCAAAAAACATTTGACTGTTTTTTAAGTTGCAAACTTAAAAAACAAAAAATCATAAAAAATAGCAAACAAGCTTTGACAATAATTAGGAACGCTTTGAAAATTCAACCTAAATAAAACTAACTGCACTATACACTACCAAAATCGACTAAAATATTTACTATAAGGTCAACTGTCAAAATGGCGTAGATGAAGCAGCGCCCTTTTGACCATTTAATTTTTGATTGACCGATGAAGAGCTATCGTATCACAGAACCATCTATGCAAACAAGGCTGTAGTTTTTGAGTTATAAGAAAGTGATCATATTGACCCGATGACCATATTACCCTCACGTACTATAATACTTGATTAATATTCGCAACAGATTTATGTAAACATCACATAATTCACACTATGACAAATTATTCTCTAACAAGCCAACAATAAGAGGTTCTCCAATCACACTGAGACTGTTTCTACGAAAAGCATCCCTGCCCCTAACTTTGTTTTCAAACCTTAATACTTTGTCAAATTCAGTAATCGTGCGAATGTGTTTGCGTTTCAACTAAAACCCTTATTGCGACAAGGTTGCAACATTCTATTAGTATCTATAATTTCTCGTAATATACACAATGGAAGCGATTATACTCTCCCTTGCGACATGATTTTATTTGTGCAGTTATTACGTCGTCGAAGAGATATTTAAATTTCATTAGGTTTGTTTTACACTTAATTTGTGAGGGGAGTGTTGCGTAGTATCGTTAGGGTGGGGCCCCGTTATTGCTTTGAGCTTTCCAACTTGTTTCGTATTACCCCCGCGTATTGTAATGCTGATTTAAATTTTGGTCGATATGCATCAGGATACACTTGGAGAGTCAGATAAAGTTATGTCACATTTGACATTGCTCTTGTGACTCTAATTTAAAAAAAAAAAACTAAAACTAAGAAGAAAAAGTGATTTTAAAATGTTTTTGTTCCATAATATAATGATGTGATAGTATTTTTATAGTAGGGTTACAGAGTTGCATAGTAGTAATGCAGTTGTATGTTAAATTTTCCTTCTATAATTTAGCAGCCTGAAACGACGTATAAATTTTAGTATTTCTTGTAGTCTTATACTATAATAAGTTATTCAGCACAGAATTATAATGTGAAACCTAATACATTAGATACGTATTATAGTAAACATTTCAAATTTATTAAATGTTACAGTTAAGAACGAATTAACATTACGGTAAATAAGTCATATTTAAAAAAGTAATACATAATCCGTTATTAGGAAAACTTAATAAATGTACGTGGAAGAGCCATGCTGCAGCTATATTACGCATGCAGCACGAATGGATCGGCTCGACTGGGGAATCACCACGCACGCACAGAATATCAGTGCAAAATAGCAGCTTAACGCTTAATATGTGTTTCCTAAGGCAAGTGTAAAGAGATCTTGAGAACTAACAACGTCGATATATCCTAAATGTTTATTAGGTACTGCGCGTCTAAACTTGACGCTAAAATAAAAGCTGACATCAATTAGCACACGCGTGCTCTCCAGCGAGACTATTTCTATTCTTTAATTGAACTGTGTTTCCCTACACTACTCACGTTATGACAACTCTTTTACTGATAAGGGTAGGTGTTATTTTAATTCTTGATCCAGGATTTACGTATATGTGCCATAGCATCCACTTACAATTAGATAACCTGTGTGTAGTTTTTATTTAAAATAATTCTCTTATGCTTTGAAAAAAAAATAACATTGGAGAGCAACGCTGCAGGCACATATATGTACTCGTTACAAAACGAATGTATCGGCTTGACTGGGAAAGGAATGGTACTGCTAAAATTTATACTCAATAAAGTATGCAGTTTAATTATAAAATAAAAATTACTTTTTTATTAACAGTCGGTTTTGTCAATTTAAATTACTTTTTAAAAGTAGTTATACGGAATCGAATAAGGCGTATTCACATTGCAGCTTTTCTGTAAATGGTAACATTTCGCAGACGCAGACTCCATTAGCGGTGTTCGCCGGACTGTCACAATCATTTTTCTTTCCCGCCGCCGCTAATTCCCGGTCGCGCTTCGCTGGGCATACACATCAATTAATTTGTCTTGATACTTTGTGCGATATATCATTTGATGACAATATCGTTATTTTTATTATTGTTTGTGCTGATTTTCATAATTAGCCTTTATAGAATCTGGTTTATAATATCCGTAGAATGAATGAGGAAAAAGTGACAAAGTTTATTGATGCCGTAGAATTGAGTGGCAGAGTGAAGAAAGGACGCCCCATACGGACATTTTTCGACCAAATTACTGCAGATGGCAATAAACTCCAAATTATGAGTACCTTTAACAGATGATAATGTTTGCGCATATATATATGGATGTGAAAGAAGCGAGAGAGGTGTGGATCGTGCTCAATGGACGTCCGTTGTCTCTATCTACCGCTCTGGGTAACAGACGTGAAAGTTCATATTATGCTAGGTTAATCTACTGAACATTAGGCCCTTCGAAGAATGCTCCAAACGCGAATTTCCACAAAAATTTGATTATACCTGCAAGCATATTCTGCTAGGATATGCTTGCAGATAGGGCAGTTGCACGAAGTGGGTTGGTTAACGGTATATTATAAATGTTTTCCTTCATCGCCAAGTACGTGATAAATTAGTATCTAAAATTGCTATTGAGAATTTCAATGAAACAAGCGGGGAAGGAACTCGGATTGCTCATGTGCTATGAAATGTATTGGGAGTGCTTAGCCAATGAGCTTCGCCAAGATGTATAAATAAGCACAAAAGATAGAGAAGATAAAGAGAGACAGGAACACAGGTGACGCTGTAATCTTGTTACATTCTCCATGTCTCTGAACCTGCATTCTTGCGTCCATTTAATTTCATTATATAAGTAATAAACTTTACATAAGCCAGGACGGAGAACATGATCTTCGTTATTAAGATGTTTATTGATTTTAGATTAATATCAAATATAGCCCAATAAAAACATTTTTATAATGTAAATAATAAATAAAATAAATTATCAAGTATCAAATATGTTCAATCGCCGCCCAAAGTTCGGCGGTTGATATCGACTTTTATTACTCTGGAGGGGTTGGTCATTAGCGAGATAAAGCGGCTGCCACCTGATAAAGTGCGTTTTGTTGCTCACTTACTTATTCCTTTATACTTTGCAACCCTATATTATGTAATTCCATCCGGAATTCGGTTTTTCATTGTGTTAACTATAATTACTTACTTGCTTATTTCTGCCGTGTAGTGGTGGCGTAAAATAATTTATTACACCATTTCTTCCCTTGGATGTCGTAAGAGGCAACTATGGGAAATACCAAACAGCTCTTATGGCTTCTGAAAGATGGTGGTATACCTAACAATCTCGTTTACGCCAAGTATAAAGTACCCAGACCGGTCATGGTGAGCAACATCAAAAGTGTGAGACGTCTGGTACTACAATCGTTAATCCGCCTACCAATCTTGACGATCAAGTCAAATTCTCTGAGAGATGTCCAACAGTGAGCACAAGTAAACTTAATTTAAAAACAAACATTTTATGTTTTTAACAATATTTCCGAGTGACTGACATAGTCCAACGGATTAGTAAGCTAAAGTGGCAATGGGCCGGCCATATAGCCCAAAAAACCGATGGGGAAATAGGTTCTCGAGTGTCAGCCTCGTACCGGTAGGCAAAGTGTAGGGCGACCCCCTACTAGATGGAGTGACGACCTGGTAAGACATGCAGGAAGTCGATGGATGCAGGTGGCTCAGGACCGTGCTTTGTGCCATTCCTTGAGGGAGGCCTATGTTCAGCAGTGGACTTGTGAAGGGCTGTAATGATGATGATGATGAATAATATTTAAAACAGATCGAGCAAAATCCATTAATAATAAACTGACTGAAGAATACCATCGACAACTACTAGAACACTGCTATGAAAGTTCGATCGACGAACACTGACTGTTCACTGTAACTTGAATTTGATTGGCCATAGCCTCCGAAGGGAGATTGATCATATAGATAGATATTTCCTTTTGGGCATTGCAATGCATCGTGCATTCTCTTACGCCGTCGACACACGGCATTACAAAATACAAAGTTATAATCATTTATGTGGGTTATAACCTTAAAACTTAATAATATCTGACATCAAAACGAGTATATTATATTCTTATATTTTCAAAGAGTGTCTTGATATAAACCATCCATCACCGACTTAGAGTAAAAACGGATTGCTAAGGAAATTTTGTCGAAGTTTCATCAGGAGATCGCGGAATCACCTTCGAAAAACCACGAAGCACGGTCCTGAACCACCTGCATCCATCAACTTCCTGCATATCTTACCAGGTCGTCACTCCATTTAGTGGGGGGCGTCCCGACACTTCGCCTACCGGTACGAGGCTGCCACTTGGGAACCTTTTTGCCCCATCAGTTGTCCCTTCGTCGAGCTATATGACGCCCCATTGCCACTTCAGCTTACTAATCGGTACTCGAATTGGTACTCAAAGGTTCAAACGAACGACAAGATCTATCTTTTTGACATTGTCAAATACCTTACTACATCCAGAAAAAAAAATTAAGCCACTGCAACAAATTTTAGGCGAATCCTAAGTCCAGTTTGGGCTAACACAGGTAACGACATGTTAAAGATGATAATATTTAGAAGGTCAGACAAAGCTTAGAGAGTATTTTGCTATTTTGGACATTTAAAGAATATTTTAATCTGAATAATATACTATACTTTTGATTTTTGTTTTACTTCTACCATTGTTTTTATATTTTTTTCCTAATACATTTTTGCAAGAAGGCTTCATCGGACTGAGGGTGACACGTACATTGTGGGTTGTTTACTTAGCAAAATTAGTTTAATTAATATATTTCATCCTGTACTATTTTCTTATTTATTGATCAATATTAGTGATGCAACGAATACTACTTTTACGAATACGAATACGAATATCAAATCTAATATTCGGCGAATACGAATACGAATACGAATATCTCGCCATGGTAATGAACAACTAATTTATTTGATGATTTTATATTGTTCTAATTATTAAAATTTACAACAGGCAAATTATTATTTATTAAACCTATAATTAGTAGATTTTCTGGTTTTAGGCGATTTCTTTTTTCAGTCTGGATGTTCCCAGCCGTTGAAAAAAGCCTTACCGATGCGACTGTACATGGTTTCAGTGAAAAATATTTTTGGGCGAGTTTTTTCAGCTTTGGAAAATGGACATCTTTTCGTCATATATAAGGCCAATGAATCAGAGGCAAGATTTAGGACTTCGTATTATTGGAATTGCTTAAGATAATGTCGTTGATTCTTTGCTTAGCTCTTTAGTAGCTTCTTTAAAATTGGCCAGAACATCAATAATTTTGCTCATAAGAGCCCATTGCCTTGCTGTGATTTGATGACGACAATTTGGTAGAGATGGTAAAACATCTTGAGTCCCTATGCGTTGTTCATGTAATCTCTTCAACATCTGATATGTTGATTCCCATCTAGTGTCAACATCTTGAAACAAAACATATTTCGGTATACTGTTAGCTTGTTGAAAATCTTTCAGTTAATGTAGTGTTAAAAATGTGTAATAACTCCCCAGCCCTTGTCTACCTGTCGTTGTGGCTTAGGGCAGTAATTAGAGTTACGTACAAAAATATTAGTTTTTAAATATTCGTGATTAGTAGTCGATGAATACGAATATTCGGTAAATATCTATTTCTCGACGAATACGAATATTCGTATTCGTATTTGTTGCATCACTAATCAATATTAAGACGAGCTTGTCACAGTCGAATGAAATATTCCAAAGATGTCATTTACGGGGGCATTGGAGCTTACAACTTATAACTGTACTATACTCGTATATAACGAGTATTATATTTGGTAGAGCTTTGCTAGTGTCGCAACTTCGAGACATGAACTGCGCTCTAAATAATAAACAATAGTGTCGACGATTATTAACACTTACATAGAGCCCCCGGCGCGGCGCTCGTAGATGATTGATGAGATTATCCCGCTCGGCGATGACTAATAGAGTGCCACAAACATATGATATTTGTTACGACAAACTGTTTCGAAATCTACACCGCCGCGCGTTAAGTTTTAGTGCTATATAAAAATACTGCTCTGGAGCGTTATGGTCACTATATTTTTGGAAATTCTAATTCTACGTACACACTATGGTAAATAAATCGTAATGTGGGTAAATGCACCTTTCTTGTTAAAAATAATGTTAATTTTCGTGTTAATATATATGAAAAATAAATATTGGTTACCTGCGTAACTGCCATTTTTAGCACTGTCTAGTTTGAACTTTATTAAAGATTTATATCTCAAAAATGAGCTACGCAGACCTTGATTATATAGACAGTTATATAAACAAAAGACGCGGACAGCTAGAAACTCAATTCGACAGTGACAAAATGGTGACCAATTTCGTTTAAGTAAGTCATATAATCTATGATGACAAATTATTGGCTATCCCAGTTGTATTAACAGTGGATATATCTTAAATCGTGGCAAAATTAGGCTCCTTCTTCTATATTACTATAGATACTAGAAGAAATATAAATAAAAAAGACATCAAACTCGTATAGAACCCTGTCTGAAATTTTTGAATCGGCGCGCAAATGGAGGTTTCTGAATCGGATGAAAACGTTACGTTTGTTGCAATAGACTTGGGTAAGCAGAAAAACATATCTCAGATGTTTCTGCTTCTTATTCTATATTAGATCGTAACAGTCAACTGGTGAACATAGGATAGGCATTTCTAATGAGAGAGACATATTCTAACTATAGCTAAAAAAACTTTGTGTAACTGTATAGTTAATCTGTGCCTCATATGTAAAACGAGATGGTAATATTTTTGTGCTTTGACCTAATAATTACTGATGTAGTATCAAACATTACAAACGAAAAATTTAAATGAAAAAGAAATCAACTCCGATGGAACCATAGAATACTATAATACACAATAGAATGGCTGTCAACCTTATTTCGTACGAAGATAGGCGTCGCCGTGCGCACACATACAAGAAATTACGTCGTATTATCACTACCATAAACCCGATTCGCTGTGTTGACAGATTTTAATACATATTTATGTGTAAAAAGCGGGCAATTTGGCATTTTCTAAATAATTTGCATGCGAAATATGGAAACGACTGTAACGTCAAAACACATCTCGTGTTGACATTTATACGCGTGAATTGACGTGTTAGTGACATTTTAGTGGCTACTAAGGTAATTATTATATATATATATATATATATATATATATATATATATATATATATTTTTAGTATAATAAATATTAATATTATAGTGTTCTATGAATGGAACGATGAAAAATTACTTTAAGGTCGGGTTAGAATCTATTTGAAGAATTTCAATAGTCACCAATATTTAAGTTTTGTGACTAAGCTCTCATTTTAACCACACTATGTGGAAGGTTTATGGTTCCATTTTACGGGAGTTTTCGAATCTCACACAAATTCATTTTGGAATCTGCTGCCGTATGTATTTTCAAGTAAAGGTTTTTATTTCCTCGTAAACACACTTGCGATTCCTTCGGTATTGTCAATGTTCATGGGTGACGATTAAAGTAGTGCATCATCGTCATCATTATAATGTTCCAAAGCATGGTCCAGAGCGAACAGTATCTATTATATATTAATTTTCGGAACAAAAATTAATATAATATTTATATATATATATATATATATATATATATATATATATATATATATTTTTTTAATATATATATATATATAATTTATTATATTAATTTTTGTTCCGATATATGCAGTAGTAATATAGTAAGCAGTAGTATAATAATTTAATCTATGGTAACCGCGGTTAACTATGACATCTAGACGTTGAACATCTCAGTCTCCCCCGTGACCATGGATGCTGTAAAGTGCTCGAAACGTCGGGTATTTAAAAAGTTAAATATACGCGATAAAATCCGTAAAAACTAGTATTATTTAAATGTGTTGTGTTCGCGTAAATACAAGAAATCATTACGTAAATAATAGCATATGATTTAATATTTTTGTAATATATAGGTTTAAAAATTATTCTAAAAAATGGCAATTCACTTTTTCGCCGTGACGTTTCATTGTCTACAGACTCTATGTAAAGCGTCGCCGTTACATACTTTTTAACTGTTTAACTTATGTTCGCAAGATGCTTAGTGTGTTAAATTAGTATAAAGTTTTGGTTTTCATAACATTATCCGTTTTATGCTAAAATGAGCAAAAACGGAAGATTTAAACTTTAATCACTTGGTTTCATCATACAACATCTGCTGCAGAATATTATTTGAAACTAATAATCTGAAATTAAGTATAGAGATATAGTGAGATGGTACAGTTATAAATTTAAACTATACCAAGTTAATTTTAATTCTGGACATTAATTTTAAACAGTAAATTGCTGTGTCAGCCCAGCATCAGGAAAAAGTGCCAAAGGATAATACTGGCGAATCCGTTTGTCAAATGTGACGATTAAGGCAAATCCCCTCTACTCTCTCAATGGGAGCAGACATCAAGTCGATTCTGGAATAGATGAAGGCAATAAGTTCGACCACGGAAAGCTATTGGGGCCAATGGGACAGCTTGCAGCTTCAGGATGGAGTTCAGTGCCGTAAATGGGAAAATGATCGGGGAGACAGCTGTCATTTGCAAATGGTTGTCCCTAAAGCTAAAGTACTGGATGTTCTACAGCTGTACTCGTACCACAATGGTTGTTCAGGAGGCCATCTGGGAGTTAAACAAACTCTGCTGAAGAACCGAGAACGGATTTACTGGGGCCACTGTCGTGACGATGGCGAAGACTGGTGTTGCAATGTACAAGTTGTGCGGCTTTAAAGGGAGCTCAGACTCGTAGTAGTGGAGCGTGAAAGTGGTAACAAGTATTTCATGGTTGTGATGGATTACTTCACTAAGTGGCCAGAAGTCTTCCCCATTTCAAATCAAGAAGCTTCAACAGTTGCAGATAAACTAGTTCACAGCGATCAAGGAAGGAGTTTTGAGTCTCAAATATTCCAGGAAACTTGCCGAGTTATGGGTACTCATAAAACAAGAACGACTTCTTTCCACCCGCAACCTGATGGAATGGTAGAACGATTTAATCAGACATTGGAGAGGTACCTAGCAAAAGTTATGGAAAGTCAGCAACGAGACTGGGACAAGCACATACAACCGTTTTTGTTGTCATATCGAAGCGCTGTTCACGAAAGTACGTCAGTGATACCAGCTTTCGAAAACTTTGGAAGGGAATTACGGCTGCCTGCAGACCGCCGGAATACCACCTGATGTGGAACAAAATGAATGATATTTGTGAACCTGACGTGCTCACACAATCGGACAACAATAATACTATTATATATTATTTAAGTTTTTTATAGCATTGGGTGACAAACGAGCACAAAGTCCATCTGATGGCAGGTGGATGCCGTGGTCCATAGCCATCCACGTTTATCCTTAATTAAGAATCAAAATGCAAATGCGTTGTCACCCCTGAGGACTATGATGGAATGCCTCGATTCCAGTAAAAGAGTCTCCGGTTCTCCACACGAAACACAGCAGCATGAAGCTGCAATTTACACTGGTATTCTGAGAGAGCGTGGTCCTGCCCCGGTCGAGCGGCGTGGTTCTACCACGTAAAAAAATTCTGCTGTCGCCTGTCACGATACCCACGGGATGTTGTGGGTTAGTACGGGATGTTGTGGGTTAGTACCAAGATTCTGTTACGCCGCCACTGCTATTATTTATGTATGTTTTCATTTACTTTTTAATGAAATCAGGCGTTTATCATTATATTTGATTATAAAAAAGATTTATATCATTAAGTAGCTAACTATTAGAGCGATATGAATAAATTTGTATTTGTGTCAATGTAGTGTAGCGTAGGTAATGCGGGGGCACGCCGGGAGTTTGCCCCCGATATGCCGCGGGGCACGAAACCCGGCTCACAGCAATAAACGCGATTAGACAAACATTTCCTGACACGGGCCACTTTTTTCCAAAACTTGGCGAATAAATCAGATCGTTGGTGCGTCGCAGTTTTCGGGTCGTCTTGCCAAATTTATGTACCGATCGGCCCTTTCGTATGGAGATGTGGACCGCTATTTACATATAAATACCACGATTATTTGAATTATTCAATCGAGAGGGGGCGGCGCTGACAAATCACTTCCTCAGGAGATGGCATAAGTCGCTAGGCTCGAGTCGAGTTTGACGTGTGTTGGATTCATTGCTCTCTATAACTTTTTATGGTGCGATTGCCTCTAATGGCATTATTGCTCTAAGGAGAAATTGATATGACACTTGTATCTGATAATTTATGATTTTGTGTAATACTTGCATAAGCAAGTTACAAAAATGACAAAGATGGGTTACAAATGTTAATATATTATATGAACAGCAAAATCAGAACACTTGAAATTATTTTTAAAAGCTTTTGTTAAGATTTCTTATTAGTCAACAATCTCTTGAGGTATATTTCTTATAGTTAACCCGATGAATGGGGAGCTGGTTTTTCTTTTATCACCACTTATCAATTTGAAAATACCGAAACCAAAATCACATATTAAGGGTTCCGACCAACTGCTAATACTGGCAAGCCGCTCACATTTTTAGGGTCCGTCGAAACTGCGGTCGTCAATCTGTATATACAATGTTCTGATTATGGGCAAATCTTAAACGTTGATTGTCGTTAGGTGACGCATTTTTTTAGGGATGCCTTGCCTGCCTATGCTTTTTTGCCGATACGTTATCGATACCAATGCTCTTATTAAAATATCGGCAATACCAATACCGATATGCTTATTGAATTCAAAAATGAAGGTAAAATGAATAAAGCACAAGTCAGGTTGTGTTTTTTTTATTAATATAAAAAGAACTAATAACAAGACAAACTACATAAAACCGTTTAAAACTATAGAAACGTTGAGATTAGTTAATAGTTTTAGTAATTAAAACTAACATTAATGAGATTTTTGTTTAATAAACAAAGTATTCAAAAGTTTTGCGGAGAAAAGTGATTTGCAGATGCGACAGAACTCATTTGGAAACTAGAGTACTTCTGCGCCATTTCTTTCAAGTTTGGGTATAAGACGTTATTGCGCTAGAAAACGAACGGATCTGCGCATACAGCTCAGAGTAGACAGGGGAAACAAGGAAACACGGAACGGAAACACGGAAACACACAGTACGACAAAGCACAGCATAATTAGTTCGTGCCTCGTTTGCAAGGGAATAGATTTAAAAGCGCGAAATTTTAAAAGTATCGTTGAATCGGCCATAAAAATATCGTCGATGCCGATATATCGGCAAACTTCCAGTATCGATCCATATCCGATATATCGGAATCGGTATCGGTATCGAAATCGAAAAATCGAAATTTTTTATAAAAGTAAGGGTGACAAAGAAGTAAATATGATCGATGATCTGAACGGAATAGTTATGTACTTAGCACTTGAACCTTATTTCTTTCCTATAGTGGATTTGTGTTATGGATTTTTTAATTTTATTTTTTGTATTTTGTATATTATTTTAATTTTTTATACATTTTTTAATATTTTTATTTCACAGTACGCGAGATAACCGGGTTCGATCTCCGCCGGCACCAATGAAATTGGTAATTCCAATTTTAAGTGCTAATTTACCACGTGCTCGGTGGTGAAAGAAAACATCATGAGGAAACCTGCATGTTTGAGAAATCCGAAAAAAAAACATTCGAAGACATGTGCAGTTCGCCAACACGCATTGGGGTATCTCGGCGGACACTTCCTAGCCCTAATAACCCTCTCAGAAATGGAGGTAGGCCCTGTGTCCAGCAGTGGGACGTATATAGGCTGTACCTTTTATATTTTGTATATTAATCGTATTGCGATTACTTCACGAGCTTCAAAACAAAAACGATAAACACAAAAAATAACACTTTTGAATAGAAATTTTATTAAAGAAAAATTGTACAAAAAGGGTTATAATATCAGAAAGGGTATGGTATAAAACCTTGCCTGTAAAATAATATCAAAGAATATATAAATGAAAAAAACCCCTGGGAATGAGGTGATCGTCACCATGCTGGTTCTATTAAAACTCATTTAAAATTTGTATAAACAAAATGATTGTAAAGTCAAATATGTTTAAAAAAGAAGTCTCGCTGGGTTTCTTGTTGGTTCTTCCCAGGGCAGAGGTATTTTCAGTATTTATTATTATTCAGTAAGTATTACGTAAGAATCTATATTGAATAAAAAATAATCTATTTTTAGTTAGTTAGTACTCAAGATGTTACTTTACTCTAATACTTTTAATTATGAAACGTCACTTGTGAAATCTGCAATTATAAAATTTTAGTGGTGCCGGTGGAGCTCGAACTCGGAATACTCACGTTCTGTGAAAATTACGACTAACGCTTAGCTCCTGAGCTACCATGGCTCAACTTTCGAACAAGCAGAAGCTATGAGCTGTGCAAGAGATTATTATATATTTGAAGATTCAGAAGTCGAAGGTGCAAGATGTCTGGTTGGGCGAATCCACCTGTTAAAAGTGACGATTAAGGTATAATGTAATAGTGGAGACGAACTGTCCACTATTAACAGACTCCGAGTGGTTTTCTTTAAGGTGGAGAAATGAAACTACTGTTTATGTTTATGAATGTACTGTCGAATGGGATTCGGAATGGAATATATTTTGCATCAACCTTGCCTATATTTATATGGCTGGCTCACTATTGATTTGCCAATGGTAATAATTAATATTTTGCCTAGCCAATTATATTGCTTATTTTATGACCAATGAAAACTATTTAAAATATACAATTATCTACGTTTCGTTTCCCGGCGTGAGACTTGTTTGTTGTTCACGAAGCTACGTCGCTGGACCGGGCTATATAAGACATGCAGATCGGTGCGCACGCGTAGTCGGCGGGCGGCGGCGGTGTGGAATACAGCTCCGGAACAGCAAGAGGAAACGAACTGCGGCGTTGAAGAAACGGCTCACCATTGGTCGACGGATACGTGACGATAGCGGCGTGTGAAGTCGGTGTGGCGCTGAATGATATTTGCGGCTGCTTCTTGTTTCTTTATAAGAACGTCAAATTATCTATATACAGTCCGCAGTATCTCAGTAGCCAAGAATAATTAGGAAATAAAATGTTTTTTTATTTATTCTCGCCTTCCGCGTTATGGTAGCAGCGGAGTATATATTATTTATTCCCGTTTAGGTTTGATTAATCTGGCTGCTACATTACTCTCCCCCCAGCGAAAGCGTACCGGAGGCTTGACGACTCGCCCGTATTTCGTAGTTTTTAAAATAGGTTTCAACTGGGTTGATGTAGATGATGAAGTTTCAAGCTTCCTCGCTGGTGGTTTTGATGATGATGATGAATCCTCTGCAGTATCCTCGTTAATAATATAGGCAGGCTTTAGTCGGTCGATCGATATAATCGTAGATTTCCTTCCGGGTATTTGTAGTTTAAAAGTCTTGCTATTTCTCTCTAATACTTTATACGGTCCATCGTAGGTAGGTTGAAATTGTTTTTTCATTGCGTCGTTTCTTACAAAAACTTGTTTGCATGTTTTCAAATCTTGGTGAATGAATACTGATTTATTATTTCTGTGTGATTGCATTTCGGTGCATTTCAACGATAAGGCTTTGTTAATTGATTCTCGAAGTTTAGTTACGAAATCGTAATCCATTTCTTGTTTGTTTGACGCTGCTGAACTGAAGAAGTCACACGGCAGCCTTATGCTGCAGCCGTAGGTTAGCTGAGCGGCGCTAAGACTAGTGTCTGCACGCGGTGTTGCTCGTAGTCCGAGTAGCACTGTAGGTAGCTCATCAATCCACTTTGTATGTTGAGATAAACGAGTTTTGAGTGCAGTCTTTAATGTACGATGCCATCGTTCGATTATTCCGTTTGACTGAGGATGGTATGCTGTTGTACGCGTCTTCTGTATTCCCATAGTTTGAAGAAGTTTGAGGAATAGGTTGCTTTCGAAATTCCTTCCTTGATCCGTTGTGATGGTTTTAGGTGATCCGAAACGAGTAATCCAATTTTCATAAATTATCTTCGCGACGGATTCGGCTGAAGTATCATCGGTAGGTATTGCTTCTGGCCATCTTGTTGTTCTGTCGATCATTGTTACGAGATAACGATGTCCTTGCGGTGAAGTAGGTAATGGTCCAACGATGTCAACGTGCAAGTGTTCGAATCTCTCCGTGGGTGGAAATGTAGCTAGACTACTTGATGTATGCCTTTGTACTTTGCATTTTTGGCATTGAATGCATTGCTTCGCCCAGTTGCCAACATCCGCTTGCATTGCAGGCCAAAAGAATTTTTTCAGTGATGAGTTTTCTTGTTGTTCTAACACCTGGATGACTAATGTTGTGCAGTGTATTGAAGACTTCGCGACGACATTCTTCTGGTATGTATGGTCGCATGGTTGTCGTTGAGGCTTCACAGTATATAGGTAGATGCGTCATTGGCATTGTAACTTGCTTGATGGACAAGTTACCTTGCTTCGATAGATGTTTTATGTTGTCACTATCTCTGTCTTGTGCTGCGGCGATCTTATGATAGTCGATTGATGTAGGGCACGTTACACTGTCGATTGGTACGCGACTGAGTGCGTCGGCAACTATGTTGTCCTTTCCACTGATGTGACGTATGTCGGTCGTGAATTCACTTATGAAAATAAGTTGTCTTGCTCTTCGTGGTGTTTCCGATAGTGATGGTTTCTTTGGAAGTACATATGTTAATGGTTTGTGGTCGGTAAAAACGATCAGGTTTCGACCCTCGAACGTTTTTCTGAAGTGCTTGATAGCCATGTAAATAGCGAGTAGCTCTCGGTCGAATGTACTGTAGTTACGTTGAGTATCGGAGAACTTCTTCGAAAAATATCCAAGTGGTTGCCATTTCCCATTGCTGTATTGTTGGAGAACTGCTCCTGCTGAGAGATCGGATGCGTCGCTGAAGATAGCAAGGGTTGCTTCGTGTGATGGGTGAGCGAGTAAAGCTGCATTTTGGATCGCAATTTTACAAGCTTCAAATGCCTTCGTGGCTTCATCGTTCCATTCGATTGACGTTTTATCTTTTTTCTTCGTGTTGTGAAGGTAGGCGTGAAGTGGTGCTTGGATTTCAGCGGCTTTAGGTATGTGTTCTCTGTAAAAATTTATCATCCCGAGAAAACGCCTTAGCTCTTCGATAGTTTTAGGTTTTGCATAATCGATGATTGCTCTGACTTTTTCGGCAGGCGGTTTTATTCCTTCCTTGCTGACGGTGAAACCAAGAAATTGAACTTCTTGCTGTCCAAATATGCATTTCGAAGGGTTGATTGTGATTCCGTTGTCTTCTAATCGCTGTAGCACGGTGCGTAGATGGGTTTCGTGCGTTTCTTTATCAGGGCTTGCAACAAGGAGATCATCAATAAATGCGAAAACGAAATCCAGTCCATGAAGTACTTCGTGTATGAATCTTTGGAAAGTTTGACCTCCGTTCTTTAATCCTGGGATCATTCTTGGGAATTCGAATAATCCCATTGGGGTAATTATTGCTGTCTTCTCTATGTCTTCATCGCGGACTCTTATTTGTTGGTAAGCTCGGTTGAGATCGATGGTGGAGAATATAGTCTTGTCTGATAGTTGATGAGTGAAATCCCTGACTCGCGGTATTGGGTAGCGGTCAGGAGTGGTAATAGAATTCAGTCTTCTGTAATCTCCACAAACTCGTAATTCTCCGTTCTTCTTCGGTACAATGTGAAGTGGTGATGACCAAGGGCTTTTGCTTGGACGGCATATTCCTTGCTCAATCATGTTTTCGAATTCCTTTCGAACTTGCTCGTATAGGTGTGGTGCGATTGGACGTGCACGACAATGAAGTGGTGGTCCATTGGTGTCGATGAAATGCTCAACGTCGTTCTTCGGTGTTAATTTCATTGAAGTTATTCTTGTGATACCAGGGTATTCTTCGAGGATCATGTGATACGGTTGTTGCACATCTATGCTTCTTATTGTGGGCAGATTGGTTGCTTGTACAAAAGACTGAGATGCAAGATTGGTTTTCCCGTCGATGATTCTTCTATTTTTGATGTCGACGACCAACTGGTGATGTTGAAGAAAATCAGCACCGATGATTGGTTTGCTGACTTTAGCGACGATAAATCTCCATTTGAATGGTCGGCGTAGATTAAAATCAAGTTCCATTGTTTTTTCTCCATATGTAGGAATAACCGTATTGTTTGCTGCATAGAGTTGAAAATCTAGTGGCTTCAACTTCTGTCCTTGCTTCGGCGGTAACACTGAGATATTTGCTCCGGTGTCGATAAGGAAAGTGAGCTTGCTTTTTTTATCAGTGACGAAAAGACGGTAGGACTTTGCTGTTACGCTGGATCCCGTCGCATCGAGCGTACTAGTTAGTTTTCCGTATTCGTATTTTCATTTTTGAATGTACACGGTGCTGTGCATTTTCTTGCCTCGACCCCGAAACGTCGATGATAGTAGCAGTAAGGGGATCTTGATGTTGAGCTTATTCGACTTCTACTTGCAGAGCGGTTGCGACGAAAAGGTGATCTTCGGTGTTGCTGATTGCGCTGGTTGTACTGTTGCTGGTAAAAGGTATGATGCTGGGAAGCTTTGAGCGCGGCGACTTCGAATGATAGCTTCCGAATTTCTTCGAGAAGAAACTGGGTATCATTGGCCTTTGTTGAAGTGCCTTCGATGATCGATATGTGTGAGCTACTGCTGTTTTCGATCATCTTGTCCGCCAGGAGTGCCAGTTCGTCGAGCTTCGTCTGCGTGCTGAATGTTTCGCTGACTGCTATTACCGATCGAATATGTGGTGGTAGGTGGTTTACCCACATTAGCCGTAGTGTTGAATCCGGAACTTTATCTCGCGCCAAAGTACGCATTTTGCGTAGGAGTTGTGTGGGTTTCTGGTCTCCAAGTTCTATTTCTGATAGAAGTTTTTGTAGCTGTCGACTGTCGGATTCTTCGTATGCGGAGATCAGACGATCCTTCAGTGAATTATACTGGTCGACTGCTGCTGGGTTGTACAACAGGTCCGCAATTTGTTCGATGTCAAGTTGGGCTATCACCATCTGTGCTAATTGCGCTTGGCTCTTCTTTAAACCATTCGTTGCGGCTTCAAAACTGACGAACCAAAGTCGTGGTTTGTCTCTCCAAAACGGTGGTATTCTTAACGATAGAGATATACCGGCGATTTCTGGTTCCTTTACCGGGTTTGATGTATATGTGTTTGCCTCCTGCTCCATAATGACGGCTTGATTACACTGATTTTATATAAACTGAAGTCTTCCTTCTCGGTGTTCGTACGGGTTTCCTTCGCGGTGTTCGTGCAATAGTAGTGGTACGTCGCAGGGTGTTCCTTCTTGGTGTTCGTACCGGATCTTCCCCCTCGGTGTTCGTACGGAGTCACCACTGTAATAGTGGAGACGAACTGTCCACTATTAACAGACTCCGAGTGGTTTTCTTTAAGGTGGAGAAATGAAACTACTGTTTATGTTTATGAATGTACTGTCGAATGGGATTCGGAATGGAATATATTTTGCATCAACCTTGCCTATATTTATATGGCTGGCTCACTATTGATTTGCCAATGGTAATAATTAATATTTTGCCTAGCCAATTATATTGCTTATTTTATGACCAATGAAAACTATTTAAAATATACAATTATCTACGTTTCGTTTTCCGGCGTGAGACTTGTTTGTTGTTCACGAAGCTACGTCGCTGGACCGGGCTATATAAGACATGCAGATCGGTGCGCACGCGTAGTCGGCGGGCGGCGGCGGTGTGGAATACAGCTCCGGAACAGCAAGAGGAAACGAACTGCGGCGTTGAAGAAACGGCTCACCATTGGTCGACGGATACGTGACGATAGCGGCGTGTGAAGTCGGTGTGGCGCTGAATATTTGCGGCTGCTTCTTGTTTCTTTATAAGAACGTCAAATTATCTATATACAGTCCGCAGTATCTCAGTAGCCAAGAATAATTAGGAAATAAAATGTTTTTTTATTTATTCTCGCCTTCCGCGTTATGGTAGCAGCGGAGTATATATTATTTATTCCCGTTTAGGTTTGATTAATCTGGCTGCTACAATAATATTAATTTCTTCATAAACTTTTAAGGCCCAATGAAAAGAAAAAATAGAATAGGGGGGTATAATACAATAACACAGGATCTTATTAACCTGCCTCGCCTCGCTCGCTCGATGTCACCATTGTAAAATCAGAGGCAGGCAACGTAGTGTCAGACTGACTTAGCTTTCAACTAAATATACCTAAATAATATCTGTCCTAAAAGAATAAATATATTTATAATACCTATGTATATTTTTCATAATACTTATCTTGGATAATCTTGTAGATTATCCGCCACATATATCTATTTATATTTCCGTTGACTAATCTTACAAAGAGGTTAAATAAAAAGGGAAAAATCATTGGATGTATAGTTACTTTTCCCGTAGTTTTATGTCCTCTCACGTGCCATTTAGCTCGGGAAATAGAAGTTTTTGTATGTAAATCGGATGCACTAAAGCTCCGAGCCTCTGGCCTTGCTTTCCGCCTATTCCTACATAAAAGGTTCATAAAACTTTATCATTCGCGTGTAAAACAAATTCATTTATTTTGTTCGGAGATGGGGAAAATTTGTAGTGTATATTATGTACATTAGATTATAACGCAGTTTATTATACGAGCTATGCATACTATGTTACTAAATTATACTAGCTGTTACCTGCACGCTTCGCAGAGCGTGTAATAATTGTTATAATAATCCAATGCCTTATTAAACAATATAGTCGACTTCGGTACCAGGTATCATTAGAAGCCTTCCAACCCATAGAAATATAAAAAAAACAGTTCCAGCCGTTCAAGCGTGATTGAAGGATAATTTTTATTATGTGCGAGCAGCTATCAGGTCTAGGGAAAGAGACCAGTATCACTGCGACCTAAAAGATCTATTGTAATCGCTGCTATGGCTATACTTCACTGCTAAGCCCTATGTCCGAAATGTGTATGAATGAATAGAAGGAGTTGCTTAGCTGTGAGCAATTCCACTTTTTCTGGGCGGTACATAGTTTCCCAGATGAGTGTTACGTTTGCGCATTAAGGGTCCGCAATCAATTAGGAGTGATTGAAGGATAACCAACTATACAAACTTGCTTGTATATTTATAATATTAGTACGTTAGGGGAGAATGTGGCAATGTGGTAAGAATGTGTTAGTATAAAGGCAAAAATCGAAGAAAATAAAAATAATGCGAAAAAAGATAAAAAGCTGCTTCTTAGAAATGAAAATCAATCTCTTAAACATGATGGCGCAGAATATACTACGAACAACAGCAGTTGCACTATTGACGAATTTGGTTAGTTTACTAGTCATAGGAAGAACGAAAACATTATAATACGTATAAAGTTTTTTTATCTTTCCTTTTATGAATTTTGGTTTTCTCTATTCCCTATGTATATCTATATATACGACATGTAACAAAACTCCTGTGGTTCCCGTTAAGTGCGTAATTAAAATCAGTATTCAAGCGTATAGAAATTATTTTTTTTTCGGAAAACTCGTCAGTAATGTTTTTTTTATTTAATCAAAAATATTTGAAAATTATATGTGGTTTTATTTCCTTTAACTCACACGAGTATTCAATACTCGTACCGTCTATTCGGCTAATTTATGCATAACGCGGTAAAGATTTAAGGCGATAATAAGCGACTCTTAAAAACAGCATAACTGCCTTCTAATAAAATTGATATAGTATGTGTGTTATATTTATATAAATTTATTATTTTTACCAATTTAAGTCACTAATTTCTCACTACGCTATGAGTTGACTGGCAGATAATGCGAACTGGCCAAAAAGCCACCCTTTGTAATCTTTGTGGTTTTTTGAATAAATAATAAATAAATATGGAACGATTTTAGTTAAAAAAAAACACAATGAATACATTTTAATGAAAATGAATATTTAAGCATAGTGTTGATATATAAAGGACAATGGAGAACTCCCAAACACATTTTATGTGACTTTATTCTTGTGTCTACAAATGCAAATTTTGTAAAAATATAAAGTTTAAAATCCTGAACATTTTTTTCTTCGGTCATACAGGCAGGAAGTCAGAAATTAAAGATATTTCAGTTTAAACAAAATACACATCAGACTAGGCTGTATGGTATAAAACGCTTTAATTGGCAAATCGTTACAACAACGACTAGTCAATATAATTTTCATATAAGTTTATATAGGGTAATTACTAGCATAGAGGGAATACTTAAGCGGGCTACATACGACACGATATCGGTGGCGATCTAGGGTGGAGTAGTGGGGATGCCTCCTAGATTGCCTCTAAATCGTGTCGTATGTAGGGCCATCCTAAGTCGTGGCCGATATCGCCTCCTTAATCGGCTGGCAGGAGCAAAAATGCTTCCTAGATCAGCCGATGCTTCCTAGATCGGGGCACCGCCCCCCTCCTTACTGCGTGTGTGTAGGCGCATCGGCCCGATTTCTTTAGGCAGTCGCTGCCGGCAACCCTCGCGGAAGGAAGTTAACAAAACAGTGATACTGAATGACCTTTTTTATATAACAAAATTTTTACATTTTAATCATATAAACGGAGTAGAAGCCTATGGCACTGATATTTTACAAAAAACCAAAAAAAAAAGTGAATAAAATATATAAATTAATTGAAATTTTATCGAAATTCAAATCATATCCACCCTAGCCTGTGACCCTGCGAAGTGACATGGTCAAGAATGCCTACTAAACTAATTTTTTTATTGCCGTTCGTAAAGTAGAGTGTATGATGTAAGTAAGGAGAAGATAAAGCCTCTCCTCAACAACTAACTCCTATTCCAACGCTATCAACACAAGACCGCACTCATATCTCTTACAACTCCACAAGACCACACTTCGATCTCTTACGTGCCTTCATCCTCTTATCAACAACTAACTTCTACTCCTTCACCATCTCCACATCAACAAACAAGTTATATAAAAGGGAGTATGTCCGAAATTAAAGGTTTCTTTATGTTTAAAAAAAGATATAAGCTATTTTATTTTCTGATAGTTTTACTCCATAAATAAAGATTACATTAAAAAAAAAGTATACATATTATTATACAAAAGTATTTTATTTCCTTGTTTGTTGTGTGTATACATAACCAGATTTTGACCAAAGCAGAAATGAACAAAGAGAAGAAATAACTAAATAGCATAGGTACATAAGAGAAATTGACGTTTTTATATAAGTGGCGAAATCATTTCTAGAAGGTTATAAAAACTGTCTTCATCCATCCGGAGAAAATTAATGACGTCCTTGGATTACAGGCCATTTAGTACGTTTATGTAGCTTAATTTTTATTTTTTTTGGAGCCATTTTTTCACCCAGCAACTCCTCTTTTTCTATTTTCGAATAAATTTACCGAGAGGGCTAATGCCAAACCAATACATTGGTGTTTTAAGAGAGTTGAAGCTATTTTGAAGAACTCTACCGCATATGTGTTCCGCTCCAAGTCCGAACGCGTACTGCTAGGCAGGCCCGTGTGTAGTGTCTGCCCCGATAAAAGCCCCGATTTCTTTCCACCCTAGAGCGCCACCGATATCGTCTCGTGTGTAGCCCGTTTTAGAGAGAATAAAATACACGTCAAATTCGGCTGTATGGTATAAAACCTTGCCTGTCTTAACTGACGAATCGTCACAACTACGACAACTAGTCAATTAAGTTTTAAGTTGTGTATGATGATTTTTTTTTCAGACTACGATAACCCATAAGCTTGATAAGATAATATATAGTAAATTATTTTATTGATATTTGTAATGGTGACATAAGTAGACGCTTAATAATTCCATCAACAATTTGCCACAACTAGTAAATTTAGTTTTAAATTAGGTAAGATGATTTTTTTCCAGATTTCGATAGGCCATAAGCCTGATTAGATAACACAAAGTAAATTATTTTGTGACTTAATTAGACGCTTAATAATTCCATCACATATTATTTCGCCATTGTCCTTAGTGAAGGCAGTTCGTTAGGAATATCATTCTACTCAATATATGTTCGTTTTTTTTATAGGAGAGAGGGCAAACGAGCATATGGCAAACCTGATGGTAGGTGATTACCATGGCCCATGAACAACTACAACGCCAGGGGAATTTTAGATGCGTTTCTGGCCTTTTAAAAAGGAGCAGGCTCTTTTCTTGAAGGTTCCTGAGTCGTATCGGTCCGGAAAAATCTCTGGTAATAGTCGATTCCACAAGAAAGTTGTTTCTTCAAAACGCACGGTGGTAGACCGCTAGTCATCCAGATAGTATGAATGGTATCGTGAGTTGATGGTATTGTGAGACGAAAATGTTTACTAACGCGTCAATGTACAAAATACACATTTGACTCTAAAAATCCCGATTCATTACTAATACTTTTAAAAGAATGGTTGATATATCATTGAAGCGATGTACGAACTTACAGCACACCTAATGGACGACACACACGGTCAGTTCAACTGATCATTTCAACTGATCAGTTCAAACTAGAACTGTTGATATTTTTTAAAATATCGGATTTTCGATATAAGTATCTATAATTATAAATATATCAATTTCGGGGTTTTATATATAAGTTTATTTATCGATATATCGTAAATCTGATATTTTAAAAAATACTAATAGTCCTAGTTTGAACTGATCAGTTGGAATGATCAGTTGAACTGACCGTGTGTGTCGTCCATAATGGTAAGCGGCTGTTGCAGCCCATGGACATCTGCAGCCAACTTCAAATAAAAGATGTAATGCCTCACGTTCTGTTGTTATACTGGTTCTGTATATCGTTTATTTTCAACCGACTTTAAAAAAATAGGAGGTTCTCAATTCGACCGTTTTTTTAATGTGTACACCTCAGATCCTTTTTCTAGGTGAACCGTTTTTGATGATTCTTTTTTTATTTAAAAGCTGGTGCTTCTCATGTGGTCTTATATAAATTGATCAAATCCTGATAGCAGTTTTTGAGTTACCCCTGATAATACGTATTTAATTGACTTTGAATATTGATGATGTGCTCATTTTATTTATATTGAAGTCGGTTTTATAAAATTCTTAATTTTACCACTTGTGTCATTTAGTTTCAAAGTTTAAGTTTTTTTTGATAAAATATAGCCTTCTAGTATCACTCGTAGCATTGTTTTCTATCTGCTCGCGAAGTTTTATTACAGTTGGTTCAGCCATTTTGAAGAATATTTTTTTTAATAAACTTCGGACCACAAACATGTTCACAATTATCAACTTATTTAATGTAATCTACTATACATTTAATTATTATTGTAAACTCAGCAACGCTGGTCACTTACTTAAGTGTAACATTTTTTCAATGATAGATAAAGCTTGTTACAGAGTATAACTTCACATTGACAATATCTTGTTATTCTTAATCTAGAAGTAAAGTCTAAACACAGTATCGACTAACAAACATTGTAGGGTTATGGTAGGATATATGACAACACTTCTCATTAGTTTTTTTTAAATAGTCGTGTCATATATTCCATTATCTACTCAATGAGTAATTGTTTAAATTTTTCAGTGACAATCTTCTTAATAATATTCGGAATAAACAGACTGACAGATAGACATAAATGTTAAAAATGGTCATATATATCTGAATAACGTATGCTCTTCAGCTCAATATGTAACAGTTACTTCGATATTGCTGTCAGACACTTTTATTTCATTTGTATGTATGTACTTATAGATTTGTTTTATTTATACTCTTGCACACATTTAAATAAAGAAACGTTTTTACGTGGCAGAGCCACGCTACAGCTACATTATAGTTGTTGCACGAATGGGTCGGCTCAACCGGGGCGGGACCACGCCCTCACAGATTACCAGCGTAAAATAGCAGCTTAATGCTGCTGTGTTTCGTATGGTGAATGTAGAGAACCGGAGACCTTTATTACTGGAATTGAGACGATCCATCTCACTCCTCAGGGGTGACAAAGCATTTGTATTTTGATCCTTAATTGAGGATAAATGTGGATGTCTATGGGCCACAGCATTCACTTACCATCAGGTAGACTGTGTGCTCGTTTGTTACTCAATGCCATAAAAAAGATTGGTTGACCTTGCAGGCCATCACTGGAACTTCCCGCGAATTTCAAATTCAAAGCGCTCCAAAATTCACCAAATTTTGTTGCGAAAACTCGAAGTTATGTTAAAAAACGTTTTCTTTTTCAAATTCTTTCTTCTTCGATATCTCACGAATGAATGAACCGATTTTTATTTTCCAAACGGCATTCGACGTCATTTTTTAGGTTAAGAGCTGATTAGTTTTAGAAATCGATCGGAAAAGTCAGTTCATATTATCACCAAATGTATTCTACATTGGGATCTTTAGAACGCCGCAAGCCGCATCTCAATCGATCAAAACGTTCAAAAGTTATGAAAGGTTTACATACTTACACACACACGCACACACATACATACATACGTACATCGGTACGGACGTCCACGTGAAATTAGTCAAAATACCTTCCTGGGATCTCAAAACATCAAGATCTGATGAAAACTCGATTTTTGAAAATTATTGTGAAACCAATAACTTCCCTACTTTTGAAAATTTTCAGTTTTCTTAGCGGGAAGTTAAAAAAGCTGATAACAAACTATATACCTACTCAATGTAAAATATTATGTAGCATTACAACGAAGTCTTGTTACTGAACAGCGATCTATTCAGCGCAAGAATTTGACGAAAAGCCTCTATTCTGTTGCGATGTTTTGCGGACAATTTTTTACAACAAAATACACACGCACGACTTTACTGTCGACTTGACAAGGTTACGCTAGCCGCTCTCAATAAATTCTGCTGAATATGGGACTCCTCCATAGATTGACACATAGGAGGGAATAGTTACCACGCAAGGCAGGAGTCAGCAACCGCAGTTTTTTAATTACTTAGAACTGTTAATAAAAAGATGATGTTGCCCATATTCTATTCTAATGTTTCTCTGTACGTCACCCACGGGATGATATGGGGTAGCGGATTATTTTATTTTTTATCGGATTATTTTCGATTACGAATCAAAATGCAGATGCATTGTCACCCGTGAGGACTAAGATGGAATGCCTCGTTTCCAGTAAAAAGGGTTCCGGTTCTCTACACTCACCATACGAAAAACAGCAGCATTAAGCTACTATTTGACGCCGGTATTCTGTGAGAGAGTGGTCCTTCCCCGGTCGAGCCGACCTATTCGTGCTGCAAGTATACTACTAATATAACTGCAGCATGGCTCTACCACGTTAAAACAGTAGGTAGATAAAAATGTTCCCATGAAATATAATCACAAGCATTATATCTTTCTTATCGCATAAAATTATTTGATACGTACGGAATATCCTGATACACGTCTTTTGTCAGGATCGTGCCCAATGGAAGTCCGTAGTCCCTGCCTACCCCTCTGTGTGACAGGGGTGATTGTTTATGTTATGTTTGTGTTATGCCATGTACGGTATATGTATGCGTGTTTTGGAGACGTAGTTTATAGTTTATTACTATTCCTAATTCTAAAAAGAAGCAATAGGTAATAAATAAATATTTAGGTAATACGTGATTGATTGCGTTTAAAATTTGAAGCCGATGGTTAGTAAGCTTTCTAGATAAGATCAGATCAGCAGTATTCATTCGATCCCTTCAACGGTGATCTTGTTACTGAATTTAGTTCACTAATCGCGTTATTGTCTCGCGCAGGAACATAACATTAACGTAGAGGCCGAGCGCGGCGGCCGTTACATCAGATAAAGCCACTTGATATGCTAATAACGGTAGCAAATGTTCGCGTAATGACCGCACGACGGTTTAGCGCCTGCGATATGCATGCACTTCAGCCTTTTGATAAAGCAACTGCTTTTTAAATTGTAATACGCGTAAAGTAGTCTCTTAAAGTAATAGAAGCTTCATTTTATTTTTAATTTTAACAGAAACCACTTGTTCATTAAGGGGAAATATAACCTCAAATGGCTTAGCAAGATCCTCCGTTATGCCGAAAGTATTGCAGCATTAATTTTGAAATAAATATATGGTAAAGTTGAGGATTAATGTTAAGGTTTATGTTAGACGAAAACACGATTCCGTAAAATTTTCTCGATAGAAAAAAAATCCAAAGTTACCTCCAAACTGAACAATAAACCGCTGTTATTCATAAACATACTTTAAATAAGATCATGAAACTTTGCATACTAACTGAACTAACCATAAAGCAGTGCTTATGTTATTTACTTTTTTTAAAATATCATTATTTTCACTGTAAAAAGAAATTACCTAAACTATCGGCGCGTAAGCTTGGTTCCTGTCGCTCCGCAGGAACCAAGCTTACGCGCTTAATTAATGCTGCAATATTTTCGGCATAACGGAGGATCTTGCTAAGCCATTTGAGGTTATATTTCCCCTTAAGAACAGTTTACATGAAGCATTGGTAGCAAGTACAACAAAATCTTTTTTATTGGCTTTCATCAGCCATTATAGCGAAGCATGTCCTTAGCTTAGCAATGGGTGCGTTTGGCAGCGCTAGCAAGCGCTTATAAGCGCCGAAATAGTTTTCGGCCAGGACACGATTGCTACTTCAGTAGCGCTGACACAATCCGCCATTTTGCTTATTTAATTTGTTTGTTTTGAAGTAGTTTATAAGTTGTTTTGTGCAATATTAGTTTTAAGTAATATAATGACATGAATAAACATAATTATACATGTTATTAAAAATTAATGATTGGTAAGTTTTTAATACGAATACTTTACAAACATATATTTAAATTTGGTTAGGTTCCCCGTTTAAAACTAACATCGTGTCCTGGAGGAAAATAGCTACTTACGATTTGACAGCGCTTACCGCTTACGATCGCCATTTTGCTTACAAGCGCTTGCTAGCGCTTTTTTCTGCCAAACGCACCCAATGTTATACGAGGATCCACCGTGCCATAAATTCACATATTATCTGAAATGTTTGCCACTACGACTGCCAAACCAACTAAAAATAAATTATGTCAAATATAGGATTTTTGATTATGATGCGAGTATGTATAATATTTTTTTTTACTTTTTTATAGGATAGGGTGACAAACAAGCACACAGTCCACCTTGCTGTGGCTCACATCTACATCTATCCTTGATTACGAATCAAAATGCAGATGCGTTGTCACCCATGAGGACTAAGATGCAATGCCTTGTTTCCAGTAAAAAGGGTCTCCGGTTCTTTCCGGTTCACTCACCATAAGAAACACAGCAGTATAATACTATAGTATTTTACGCTGGTATTCTGTGAGAGCGTAGTCCTTCCCCAGTCGAGCCGACCTCTTCATGCTACAACTATACTACTAATATAACTGCAGCATGGCTCCTGGCCGATTTTTGACCATGGCGAAAACTTACGCATAATCGGAAGTTATCGACTATGAAGGTGATATATACACAAGACTACGTGCTAAATCAAAGTCGAAACTTTTATTAAATTTAGGCATGTCGTAGTTCTTAAAAACGTCGAAATCTACATCGGTTAGCGAAAACAAAACTCTCTCTCCGAAAAGAACCGGCACGTAACCTCTGGATCTCTAATATATTAAATCGTATAATACTATAATAATAGAACTTTTTGTACAGTAATCTATGCTCTGGGGCATTTTCATTTTTTTTAAATGCAACAATGCCATGTCCTTTTGCAACTTTGTATAAATTGAGTAATAATTAACATATCTACATAACATAATATATAAAAACAATACAATGCAAATGTATATATTAAAGTTTTTTTAAATGTTAGCCACTAGGCAGGGGTCCTGCAAGTTCAGAGTAGTTTTTTTTATAGGAGGTGGAATATTTGATAGGATATTTCAAACGAGCATACGGATCACCTGATGGTAAGTGATTATCACCGCCCATGAACACCCCTTCATACACCGCAACACCAGGGAATTTGCGGATGCTAACGGCCTTTTAAAAAGGAGTAGAATCTTTTCTTGAAGGTCCCTAAGTCGTATCGGTCAGGAAAAATCACTGGTGGTAGTAGATTCGAATATATATACAATATATACATATTTATATACAATATATACACATTTATTTATCTATGGTGCAGAGTAAGAATTATTTCCAAACATTGCGTTCTCCACATTATTGTCCTTATTAAAAGATCTAGTTTATGATTGGTCTTTTTGACATATAAAATTCCCTTTACAAATTTTTTAAACTTTATACGTTATACTTATACCTTATATACTTTATACCTTATTTGAGAATTTATTTAAAATTTTTTGAAAGGGCAGTAATTTTAATTTACCATGTGATTAAAATAATCGATATGATCGGAAGTAAGCCAGCAAGCATCAGAGACATGAGACTAGTGATGTATACATCACTCATAGTTAAAGAATGGGAAATTAAAAGAGTTACTCGAATTTCAACATTGAACCACTCAGTCACTCAATCACTCATCACTCATTCACTTTACATAAGTTAAATGTCACAACCACATGACAAAATCACAAAACACAAACTATCAATTTGTGTTTTTGCATAATTGTTGGCCTTAACTGAATTTTCAGCCGAGGACGTCGTAATATCTGCGTCTTATTCGAATAAGACGCAGATATTATCGATATAGCGTCTTTATCTACACTTGACGATTTTTAGCATGATGATTATGGTATAAGTAATTATTATAAAATCAATCGGGCTTTTCGTGTTAAAATGCTAGTATGGACAATGAATCGCGCTTTTAGTCTTAAAGTGCTATGGATGTTGTTTTGCTTGCCATATTTGGACGTTTGTAACATTTCATGTCTACAACTACCTAAGTATTTTGATAATTAATAAAGAACTCCAAAATATTCAAAATCGTGCAAACTAGAACATTTTTTTACAATGATAAAAAATTATGGTAAACTTAGGTATTTACTTATGGTATTTTTTTTGAACTCGGTGTCATGTCAGACAGAATTTTTATTCTTTTGATGATAAATAATTACACAAAAAGCTTTTAAAAATGCATAGTTAGGTCGCCTAATTATAAAACGTGAAAATATAATTTAGCTTGTAGAAATTTTTTACATGTATATTCTTGAAGGACGATTCCCACATGGTCGAAACAGAAAAGCTCTATATCTAACTTTTTTAAGCTTTTCGGCATACGTTTAAAATCTTATAATAATATAATTGTGAGAGTTGCTATTTACAGAATGTGGCATCATTAAGTTATAAAAATGTACTTTATTTCATTTTATATATAGGCTGCACTAAAAGTATCGGGAATGGAATATTTTCACTGTTGCTGTCATATAAAAATCTTTTTAATTGAAAACTCCTTGGTTTTAAAAATTGAATACCATTTATTTTATTTAAAAAAGATTCTCGGTCTTGTCACAAGGTTTTGTCAAACTTGTTTAGTCGTTGAGAAAATGGAATTGACTCGAGAAAATTCAAGGGCGATCCTTTATTATGACTTTCGAAGTGGTTTAACACAAAAACAGTGTGTTGACCGGATGATTTCTGCATTTGGTGATGAAGCCCCATCTAAAACCACAATTTATCGCTGGTTTACTGAATTTCAACGTGGACGTGTCAAGCTCAGTGATGATCCCCGTCAAGGTCGTCCAAAAACTGCAGTCACCAAAAGCAGCAAAACGTTGATGCTGTGCGTAAGCTGATTGAGGAAGATCGACATCGTACATACCGCGAAATTCAGACAACTGTAGACATTGGCATGAGTCAAATACAAATAATCTTGCATGAACAATTAGGTGTAAAAAAGTTATTTTCCCGATAGATACCGCATTCGCTCTGTGAAGAGCAAAAAGCGGCTCGCGTTACTTGGTGCGTCAGAACTCTCGAAAGATTCCACGCAGGATCCTCAAATGCTGTATACAACATCGTATCAGGTGACGAATCCTGGATATATGCGTACGAACCTGAAACAAAAAAACCAGTCACGAGTTTGGGTGTTCAAAAATGAGTTAAAGCCAACAAAAATTGTTCGTTTACGGAGTGTTGCAAAAAAAAATGGTGGCCACGTTTGTCTCCAAAACCGGCCATGTTACGACTATTCCTCTTGAGGGACAAAGAACGGTTAATGCGGAATGGTATGCTAGCATTTGTTTGCCACAGGTCGTTTCTGAACTCCGTAAAGAGAACTGCAACCGCCGCATCATCCTCCATCACGACAATGCGAGTTTTCACACCGCACACAGAACAAAAGAGTTTTTAGAGCAAGAAAACATAGAATTATTAGACCATCCGCCGTACAGCCCCGACCTAAGCCCTAATGATTTCTATACTTTCCCTAAAATAAAGAATAAATTGCGTGGACGGAGATTTTCATCACCTGAAGAAGCTGTGGACGCCTACAAAACGGCCGTTTTGGAGACCCCAACTTCCGAATGGAATGGTTGCTTCAATGATTGGTTCCATCGTATGGAAAAATGTGTCAAATTTCGCGGAGAATACTTCGAAAAGCAATAAATACATTTTTAAATATTAATGTTGTGTCACTTCCTTGATTCCCGAAATTTTCAGTGCCGCCCTCGTAGCTCTGCTACTTTTTTTTTTTTTCTGTTCCAGTAATATGGTTATCAAATACATTAATCGTACATTAATTTAAATTATAGTAGTAGTTAAGGTTTTTTCTAGAAACTGTATAAGTTTAATAACTCTTAAACCCTACCTTACCCAACCCTAAACCTAAAAGTTTTGTATTGAGACATAATGAGTTGCAACCAAGATCCTACAAAAAGCTTTGAGATATTATTAAAACATTGCATAACATCTAAAATAATGTCACTAAATTCCGTGGCTCCGATTTTTAAAAGTTACTTAAGGCCAATTTTTCAATCGCCGAATAAAAATTATCCATCCAATAGATTATAATCTAATTATAAAAGTGAAATAATTGAACTATATTATAATTAATTATAAAAGTGAAATAATTGAACTATTTTATTCGTGCAACTGTAATGTTTAATTTGTTTATGATGTACTTTATGAATGACTTTTATCCGATGATTGAAAAATCGGCCGTATGTGTTTCTATATTTTATTTATGATATATTTTACGCTACTTTCATTAAAATATGATATTTTAGCGCTTATGTTAAGAACGTAACTACCTAACACAACCTTAAATAGGTTGAATAATTAGGGAAAATTTGAGAGGAGTTTTAGTTAAAATAAAATATATTTTTATGTATAATATTTTTAAATTCATAAATATTAAAAGTTAATATATATAGTAGGAATTCACGACGCTATTAACGGATTAATTTTGTCATCGGTTACAAAGCGTAAAATAAAAGTGCGCTCTGTACATTTAACGCGAGAATAGTTAGGGGTGAGCCAAATTCGCGGATTAAGATGTTATCACGAAGAACTTGACACGGCAGCCGCCTGCCGCTGCAAGCGAAGCGATCGTTTGATGATTAGTTAACCGTTAATACGTTGTAATGCTTCCATTGTTCCTTTTCATGTCATCAACGTATGTGTTTATTACGACAGCGAGTAAAGCAATCAATCCAAAAAATCTAAGTTTTGGTCATGAAATAACTATATCTTATTGTTTTCTATGTAACGTTAAAATAACTGCAAAATGTAAAAAATAAATAAAAAGTTGTTTATTTTTTTACATTCAATTAAAACATAATTGTCATGAGTAGCTTAGTAAGTGACGTCTATAAAAAAGAATTATAGACGTCACTTACTAAGCGAACAATTACTGTGATAATAGTATTATTCTTACTAAATCACAGGGCCGTTTTATAAATAAAATAAATAAACATTGCCATTAAGCGGTAGTAGATTTATAAGCTCAAATAAGTTAGGATCAGTAAAATAAATATTAGTTGTATTGTTGCAATAATTACTAATAATATAAATTTTATGGAAAAATTTATGATAATTATTTTATTATATTATATATTTCTTAATTATTAATTTGAACTGGCTAATACTCGTAACACTCGTAATACTCGCACCAATACTCGCAAAAAAAAACACTCGCTAATACTTAGGAAAACATGACATGTACTCTAATATGAACAGTTGTTAAATGTAATATAAGCAGGGATGCGCGCGTACTTGTACTCTTCATTTGTTGGCCGCTGGCAGAATAACAGCGTTGTAGGCAACTGCAACATTTATGCTGAGCTAGAGCCCATTCATTACTATACTATGTAATTTTGGTTATTTCTGTGTATACTGCTCACTGTAACTATATTGGTGGTAATGAATAAATGTTTTATTATTATTATTATTATTAAACGAAAGTAGGTAGATTAACAGATCGTTTTAATTTTTCATGTCTTTTGAAATTGAATCTTAATAAGGTGAGGTTCTTTATAGCATTGGCATTGACATTTACATTTATCCTCAATTAAGAATCAAAATACAAATGCGTTGTCACCCCTGAAGACTAAGATAGAATGCTTCGTTTCCAGTAAAAAGGGTCTCTGGTTCTCTACCCTCACCATACGGAACACAGCAGCATTACACTGCTATTTTACGCTGGTATTCTATGAAAGCGCGGTCCTGCAACGGTCGAGCCGATGCATTCACGCTATAGCTACAATATAGCTGCAGCGTGGCTCTACCACTTAAAAACGGGTTAGGGTAGGCTTAGGGTTTTTAAAAGATTAAGAAAGACTAGAATGTAAGAATTTTTAATTAATAATATTACCAGGAAACGAAAACCGTTGAATGAATAATGCATAAATGCAGGTCGTTTAAAGTTTTATCCGATCGCATCGACTATTGATCGCGACCCAATCTCTCTGGCTACTTTTCCACCCTCTCTGTAAAGTAAATCGCATTTACAACGTTTCAACCTCGCTAACATGTTAAAACAGAACTAATGGACATTCGCTTCAGTCTCAGCCCGCAGGAGACGAATAATACAAGTAAAATGGTCCCATCTCCATGCTTCATTAATTTTATTGCCCCGAGGCGCTCCGGCTCAAGTCGGAACGTCGCTAGCGAAAACACAACGTTATTGTGTTGCCAGTGAGCTAAATTAAATAAACACACGTCATTATGTATGCTCCGAAATGCACGCTTCCTTTGTGGCATAGACAACTATCAACATGATGCCTAATCCTTTAGCTGCATACATCTAGACGCGGAGGCGACAATGGCTCGTTCGCTAATGTAATGGAGATATTAACGCGGGAGCATAACGGAATAACTCAGCCACGGTTTTTTTGTCTGCTTGCGACACAATAGGATTATTCTCCATTGATCACTGCTTATTATATAAGTAGCTGTGGAGGGTGCGTAACATGAAAACTAAATTTGGTTTATCGGCTATTATGGAAAGTAGGTGTTAATGTTGGTATAGTAATTTATGGTGTAATCGTGACTTCCTCGTTTTCACTATGCTGTTACGGTTTCTACCAAATATCGTTAGCTGTTTTGATAAGTAATAACTTATTTTTTTTATACAATTTAATGTAAACTATTGTTTTAAAATTTAAAGTTTTTATATCTTTCCACCTATAACTGAAGTAAATATATATATATTGAACTAAATATATATAACTGAAGTAAATATACAACTTAAATAAAGAAATATCTTACTTTTCTTTTTAAGTAAAGGTTTAACGGATTTTGCTATCTTATGTGTATTTTATTTAACTCTTGCAAGTCACATGATATACAGTAAAAATTATCTTTGTATTAAGTATAAAAATGTATTAAACAAACAAAAGGTAATAAGGGTAAATAGAAGTAAGCTTATCAAGTTGTATTCTCTCAAGCCGCGACCCGTCGGCGTCGGGCGGTGCTCCCGAACCGACCTCACAATGCCCTCAACTACTAATATTTACTTTACTCTGAGAGCGACAAAGGGCCGGAACTATTGTTTGTTGGAAAAGCTTTATTTCGCGACCCTCGCCGCTTGTAGCGACAATAGGTTACCCAACTTAAAAATATATTATCTCACTTGACGTTGGAAAACTGTGATCATGACTAATATGGATAAAACTAAATATAAAATTTGCGTATTGTAAAAAAATTTTATGTTCATAAATTGATCATCATATAATGAACATTACCGTGTTGTTAAAATTAAATTTCCAATTTACCAATTAGATGGTGTTTTGTTGAGTTTTATTTTTTATTTATAATAATTATAACTTCAAACAAAAAGTAAAAAACCGACTTCAAATAGCTAAAAAAGAAGTTAAATATTTGCAACCTTTAGGGGTAAAAATTTTGCTCCAAATTTATATGGACCACCACTTGAAATATAACCTATTTAAGAAAAAAAAAAGGATTAAAATCGTTTCCTTACCTGCGAAGATATTATATGACCTTTCCACCTCTGGGAGCGGTATTTTTCCTTTAAAATTTAATGAAACTACCCTTGAGGTAAAGCCTATTTAATAAAATCAGTTAACATTCTGCGAAGATATCGCGTAACATACGAGTACATACAAAAAAAAATAACATATACTCGAATTGAGAAGCTTCTCCTTTTTGAAGTCGGTTTAAAACGAGGAATAATTAAGTGTAAGTTAAATTTAAGGAAATGTGCCGTTTATTTAGTAAGATTTTGGGAATTGTTGAATGTAGTACATTAAAGCTGGAGACTGTTACTTTACAATTAATATCAAATATTCTATAAAATAATGTGCATAAAAGAGCTCTCCAAATCGATGTAATATCGATTATCTTAGTTGTGAATCGAAATGAGAAAGTTTTGACCTGTTCGAATAAAATTAAAGAGAAAATTAATAGACTCAACGATGATCACAAAATCACTTTTTTTACATTACTATCAAATTATGATTTTGATTTACAGTGATTTTTACACCTTTTCCGTGTTTACTTATGAATATTATCACTAAGTAAGCACGAAGGAGTATCCATATATTATCATCACCCGGTCGAGGCGAGGGCTATGTAGAGTTGAAAATTATCCTCTTTATGAACGACCTTAAGCATAATAGAGAAAGCACTTAAGCCATTTTCTCCGCCTTTAAGTGGCGTAAGCGCGGTCGTTTGCAGCCCGCCTCGTGAGCTAGAAAATCAGCCATTACAACCCAGAAGGCTAATACGAGCCGTCTCAAATGTTGTTGTGAACGGGCCGTGGGTCGTAGGGAGAAGGCGGGCGGGTAACATTTCAGGGTAATGTGGTCATTGGGCGGCGCTAACAGCAATTAGGCTACAAGCGAGCAAATGGATTGTGCATTACCGATGACATGGATTGATTTATTGGCCTGCTTGAGGTAGCAACGGTTAAAACGATCATATATTAAAATCACCACGGTGACCAGCTGTTTTAATAAAGCTGTTAAAGAAAATTATATCGATATTATTGATTTATTTACTGACAAGGTACGTCAACAGTAGGACATTATAAATGTGTGCTCTTAATATGAATTATAAATTATTTTGTTATGTTCGTAAATAATGCATACTTGCTATAGATGTAAGCACAACATTGAACTCATTCATTCAACGAAGTTAAACAATTATAGGTAATTAAACAAATTAACATAACAACAGTGCATGAGCAATTTACCAGTCAGCCAGCCAGTGAATTTTTAATAAAAAAATATAGATAACAATTTTTCAATCGATAATACGAAAAGTAAACTGATGGATCGGGAGTGATAATAAGTGTTGTTGTATAACATTAGTAGTAAGTTACACTATGGTTTTGCAATGGTAACATATAAACTATAAACTATAAACATAAACATATAAATATTTTAAATGTGATATAATGCATAAGACAATTATAGTACAAATTATCGAAAACCCAGATATCTTTTTGGTATATTTCGCATTCGCCTTTTCCGACGTTCATGGGACGAAAAGTAAGGCGGTGATAGTGGATTTGGTTTATTTATATTAAATTATTATATTAAATTAATTTCAACAATCACTGGTTTCTATATCCCTGTCATTCTTTGTATATCCTTTCACGTAAAAGATCACATCTGTGATTTGCCGGGCGCGTATGTGAACATCTATGAATAATAAATGTGCCGAGCTAGCCGATTGGGGAAATTGAATTTTATAGTTGGTAACACATTTGAGGACAGATGTCACAAAATGGCCGCACGCCGCCGGCTACGTGGCATGTGATCAGAATGTCAAATAGAAATCAAAATTAGGTCGATTGTACTGTTAATAATTAAATAATGGTCGGCACGGCTTCCTCACTTTGTAAATATGCGTGGGGAAGGTGCGAGCGGCATTATGATTAACAAAGTTACTTCTGTTTGGATGGACAATTATCAGTCCATTACGGAGAGTATCTGCTATACATTGACCGGTTTGTTATTAAGACGTTGAATGCTATTCAAATAGGAACTGTAGCCCAATACTTTAGTGATGTGGCGGTTATCATATTATATTCAGTAATATTTAAAATCCTGATAATTTTTTAAAGACCGCACAATAAAATTCTAAGTTTCTTTCACTACAATATACTTACCTAATGTTGATTAAAATGTTATTACAGCCTTAAAGAAGGCTAAATATAGTTTTATTTAAGTTAATATTTTGATAGCAATATTGTATGTCGTAAATCTATTACAAATATACTAATATAGATAATTGGTTTTATCATTTGTGTCCCTTAGCGCTTTTGAGTTAGATAAATTCGCGTTATCCGTTTACATCATTGAATTTTATGAGCAATACAATGGTGAGGGCCGTCGCGTCAAAGGAGAGAGGGACTTTTCCGCAAGCAATAGCCTCCCTAACCAATTCGTATTTCCTTTTGGGACGAATTAAGCAGGCTATTAAGTCGGCTTTGAGACGTATGATGAATCATAAACCGCCCGGACAATGACCACTTGTACATATATCGTACTTATATAAAGATTTCTCGGGTTAAGAAGGATTAATTGGTGTTAAATTTTCGTTAAGAATTCCGTAAATTGTTATAGACGCCTTCTTTGTAGGTTTCGGACATATTCTGCGTTCATAAATTAAACTTTGAGCAAAAAAAAATCGATAAATGATAAAAAATGTTTTAATTTTATGGCATATTGCGCGAAAACTACAAATGTTATCGCTTTTGTATGCATAAAAGGTTGATAGAATTTATCAAGGATTATTTCGTACCTCCAGACTTTTCATGTACCGTGTACAGTTTTGGTCTAGAAAAATTCGCGTTTCGGGGCACTTGCTGGGACGCGTGCAAAGGGGGAGGGGGGAGAGTAAATAAAATTTTACTTTGCTGTTGGATAAAAGTACTTCATTAATTTTGTCAAGCTTTAAGTTAAAATGAATGAAATAAATGAGTAAGGGGTCATGTCATGTCGCGCGGCTCAGACGCGTGGTGAAACCACGGGGTACAGCTAGTGTTAAGATAATTTGACGTAAATTTATTTTGTTATTTATTAAATTTATTTTGTTTCTAAATAAATAAATAAGTTTGAAAAAAAAGCTGTATAATTCTTATTTGTTATTGCACTACTCTTAACAATCAGGCACTAGACGCTTTTGTTATCTTTATTAATTATTAGATGTTCCCGCGACGTCGCGTGAACGTTCTTAATATAGCGTTTTTATTTAAAATATTTTTTTAAGGTCTTCCAATACGTTATAACTTATGACACAGAACAGGTGTATTATAATAAACGCGCAAACATTTTTTGTTTATATACTTAATTAAAATAAATTTTTTGAAAAACGTTTTTTATAGAATAAGGATGATAACTAGCGCGTAGTCCACCTGATGGTGAGTGTATTCTGTGGCCTATAGATATTCTACATCGATTTTCTATTAAGAATCAAAATGCCTTTGTCACCCTCAAAGACTAAGATAGAATGCCTCGTATCCAGTAAAAACGGTATCCAATTATAATTATACTTTTACTTTACTATTATTATACTTATCGTATGGTAACGAAACAAAATAACGCAGAGTTGCTATTTTACTCTGGCATTCTGTGAAAGTGTGGTTCTTCCCCGGTTGAGCCGACCCATTCGTGCTACAACTTTAATATAGCTGCAGCATGACTACCATGTATCGTATACATACAACATGTAACAAAAACCTTGTGGTTTCCGTTAAGTGTGTTATCAGAATCAGCATTCAAACGTATAGAAAAAGCTTTTTTTGAGAAAACTCAACCCATAATTTTTTTTAATTATTTAATAAAAATTTTATTAGCAATTTTTATGTTGTTTTATTATCTCTAACTGACACGCGCATCGGTAAAGCGAGGTCTTGGACAATCCTTTCACTTCCCGGACAATGCAGAGTAATAAAACCACATACAATTTCCAAATTAAAATTTATTTAAATGAAATTAAAAAAAAATTATGAACGAGTTTTCTAAAAAAAGTTATATCTATACGTTTGAATACTGAATCTGATAACGCACCTAACGGGAACCACAGGGTTTTGGTTACATGTTGTATGGTTGTGTTACCATCAGATACCATTACAACCTATATATAAAAGTCTACTGCTGAACATAGACCTCCCCTATAGATTGCCCCATAGAGGTTTTTGCCATAGTTGCCACGCGGTTGCGGTTGCGCAGTTAGCAAGCGGATTGGCAACCACATTTTTAATTCAATCTCTTATCAGAAAGATGCTGCTGCCCATTTCCTGGTTTATTTTCCCTTTGTTACCTCTTACGAAACCCACAGCATGATATGGTTAAGTCATAGATTTTTTTACATTTCTATGGGTTTAGTAGATATTTTAATACCACCACGACACGGTATATATATAATATTAACCTCTCAAACGGCAAGCGTCCAAATTTGACCGCTTTGATATTCCGTCAAAATTCAAGAGGTCAAATGTAACCGCACCCACCCACGGAACTTTAACCCGTAAGTACTTATTTTTAGAGACGAATGTTACTATGAAGAAGTTCGGCGTTATAGAATCAATATGAAATTTTCTATCCTCTAGTGGAATAAAAAGTCAAGTAGTCCATGGATATTTATTTATAATCGACGTTCATTTCATACGCCATTTTCGTGTGTATGTTATTGTGTTGATTTTTGGATTTTTCTTGTGTTTTAGTATAGTGTTTTATTATAAAATTGTAATGAAAGTTTTTGTGTGAATATAAGTAATTTATCATTTTACGTAAATAATTTCGAGTAATAAATATTGAAATAATTGTGATTTTCACGCTGCCGACATCCGCTTGGTATATAAAATAAAAATTTTTTTTGTTATCAAAATACCATTAAATCTTTTTTTTATGAAGTAAAACCTGACTTTTGTTTAGACCACATGATAGAAAATTTTGTATAAATTTTATAATGCCAAACTTCTTCATAGAAAAGTAGTCTCTAAATATAAGTTTTAATGGGTCTAAGTGGTGGGTGCGGTCGCATGCGACCGCTCGAGATTTGCCGGGCGCATGCGACTGCATGGGATTTTTATGGGGATTGAAGGGTTAAAGTATATTAAAAGAATTGTATTATATTTTATAACATAAAATTATATTAACGTAATATAATAATAACTTATGTTCATTATTATGTATGAAATAAACAGTCGTATTTATACTCAGGGGGTTATAGAAAATCAAAGCGAGATTTTATTTTTGTAAACACCTGTGCATATCTTGAGCGGCATTCAAGCACCGTTTGGTTTCTTATATTATGTTTAACTTATTGCTAAGCGCATATTATTATATAAGTAACTGGTAATACTTATATAATCTTTTGATTTTTCCTCTTGGATTCTTACCCGCCAGTACGGAGAAGCAAAACAATAACTTTATTATGTTTCATTAAATCAGGAAACACCAGCTTCGATACTAGTATTGAAAATAATAGCAAGATTGGGTGCGATTGCATACATTATAGACGCAATAATTTTAACAGAAATCCCTCATAGATCTGATGTTTTCTTAACATCAATAGTTTTGAAATATTTTACAATATCTTCGGCATTCCATCTTAGTCCTCACGGGTGACAACGCATCTGCATTTTGATTCGTAATCGACGATAGATGTAGATGTCTATGGGCCACAGCAACTACTTACCATCCGGTGGACTGTGTGCTCGTGTGTCACTCTATCTTATTAAAAAAAATAACGGAAAAATGGAAGGTGGGTTAAGAGTTGGTTATTAAGAAGAGATAATGTTGGTATCCGCAATCATCTACTAAAAGAACTTAGGTGCAAAGAAACTTATGCAGTTTAAAAATTTCATCAGAATGAAAGTTTAAAAATTTCATCAGAATAAAGTTTTTAAACTGCATAAACGTTTCGCATCCCATAATTCTCTTTATTGTTCATACTTCTCTATTAGCCGCACAGTATCATCCCGCGTCCAAACTTTTTTACCTGACATCTTGCTCAGCAACTTTGAACTGTTATTTGCAAGCAAAATAAGCCGCAAGTTACTGCCAGAAGTTTTAAAATAATATTTTATGAGATGCGAATTAATTTTTACAGATATTTACATTTTGTTGAAGTGATGACTAGTAGGGGAGTAATTCAGTGAGTAGCTCAGATGTTGACGTAAGTGTCAAAACACTTGCAACTCGGTAAAATATGAAAGCTCACAAATTGAATGACGCACAGTTGACGACAGAACCGTTGGTAAAATAAGGAGAACAAAAGCTAGAGACCACCATATTCGTCAGACCTTGCCCCAACAGATTTACACTTTTTTTAGGTTACGATAACTTATTGATGAAAAGAGTTACTTTTGTAATTCTTTATAAGCTAAAATCATGCCAAGTTTTATGAAAATCCATTAAGTAGTTTCAAACCCTATTATGTTCAAAGGGATAGACAGACTGACAAAAGGATTAAATTTTTTTTTATTTTATTTTACAGAAAAAGGAATATATTACAGTGACAATTTTCAAAAAATAAATTTACCGATTTGTTCTGGGAACAGTTTTGTTTATAGTAAATAAATAAATAAGATATATTTCAGACTACTATTTTTACTACTAGGGTTAGATTTTATTGAAGTAAAAATTTCTTTAGCGGCGTTGTATACTTTTTTGTAATGGGTAAAAAATGTTAAACTCGCGTCAGGACACATGATCCTGATCGAAAATTCGTAAGACGGATGGAGAGAGAGAGACAGCCGGCGCGGCGTAGGAGAGGAAGTATCCCCCTCTCTTTCTACGGCGCGGCGAAAATTTATGCCTGCGCCTGCTGTTTCGTTTAGGCGGCGCAGGGCGCTTGCGCGAATGTTCGTGTGTGATAATTAAAGCAATTCGTGCAAAATTATTCCCTAATCATTCCAAAATATCAAAAATGCACAACGTTAATATTCAAGTTTTCACTTCTGCCGGCACTCCCGGAGTGCAACCCGTCGGTTTTTAAAAACGTTACACTAGAATTTTCTCCTATATCGTAGAGGCAGTTTACAAACATAAATTGCACAAGGACAAACATCCAGACCCGGAACAATTATTTGTAGGCCATACAAATATTTGTTCCATGTGGGATTCAAACCCGCGGATTCATTGCTAAGCCATTGCGCCACGGAGCCGTCATCGTCGATTTAACTACTATACTAGTATTATGTTAATTTATGTCAAAGTACTTGATATAAGATAAATAGGCGTTTAAGTAATTATTTAATAAATCGTATGATTTTATGTACCGTAATCTAATTAATGCAATCATTATTCGATTAATAAAATTCAACGATACATTGTCAAAAGTATCTTTGTCATTTACGAGTAATAGATAGATAGCGTGCGGACTGGTTATTAAGTGTTACCAGAGTTAATCTGTCATAAATGTCAAGCGAATGAGGCGATTCGATGCGTGGTTATTATTTCAAGTATTATCATCGTTTCAATTCCAATCCTGAACAAGTGGTCCTCCATCGACCATTGTTGTACAAAGTGTCACGCAATCACAACCTCTAATTTGAAATAATACATTTAAGGGGCGATGACCGGTGATGTTTCCACTGCAACGTAATATAATTGACTTATTATACTTCGGAATATCTACAATGAACGTAATTGAGGTTCTTTGAAATCAAAATTGAATCAAAGCAGAACTTTCAGATTTATCTAAATTCTAAGAAAAAGAACTAGCAATAGTTTATTACATAAAAAATATGTTTGCGTAAAATATTTGTATATATGGTACTTAGTATACACAATATGATGTAATAATGGTGATGCAGATATAAATTAGGTGTAAAAGTTTAATTTCGAAACAGTTTGAGCAATAATAGCATCTCGCCTAAAATTTCTCAAGCACAAACTAACTCAAAAGAGCTATTTTGTTGTTGTTGTTATGTACGATAGACCTGTAATGGCATTATTCATTACCGCTTCTTGAGCTCTCAAACAACGGAGACATATCAATTTCTCTAGTCCATTACTTCTCTACGACACCGCTCGCCCACGCACTGCAGAACGGGTAATCTCAAAAATACACAAGCTTCGAATGGAAGTTTTCTGTCATCAGTTCTACTCAACTGACTTTACTTCTACCGATTTGATAAATTTCTATTGAAATGACATTAATTTGAATAAAAACTCGAATAATAATACTTCAACTAATATAAAAGGTGTACAATTATTTTCGTAAAGAAAGTATTGGTTATTATCATAAGTTCACTGATGAACATAGGATAGACCTCAAGAATACACCGACAACGTCATAAAAGCGCGCGGGCTGTAGATGGAGTCGATACATCTATAATAGTAAGATCAACGACTGTTGTTACGAGATTGCTGAACGTTTTCATACGTGGTAGAGCCACGCTGCAGCTATATTATGGTTGTAGAACAAATGTGTCAGCTTGACCGGGGAAGGACCACGCTCTCACAGAATACCAGAGTAAAATAGCAGCTTAATACTGCTGTGTTTCGTATGCTGAGTGTAGGGATCTGGAGAACCTTTTTACTGGAAACGAGGCATTCAATTTTAGTCTTCATCAAGCAGCAGGTGACTCTGCGTTTAATTCATAAACGAGGATAAATGTAGATGTCTAGGTGCCACAGCATCCACTTACAATCAGGTGGACTGTGTGCTCGTTTGTCACCCTTACCCTATAAAAAAAAACGGGAACCATATTGGTAGCCAATTATTTTCTAATAATATTTTAATACTTTTTTTTCATAATTAAGCATGATTGTTTTTTTTACGGATGGTATATTAGGGCACAATTACAAACTTACGTAGAGATCGTCTAATTTAAAACTGAACGCGCTCCCCTTGTATTTTTAGTCGATTAGTTCTTTTTATGATGCCAAATAGAGTAAAAATGCTAAAATCTACTAAAACACAATAAAAAGCACGCAGATTTAGATTTTATTATGCTTAATACTGTAAATGTGATTAAAAAAATGTTAAAGTTAAGCGAGGGTAACAAATCAAGAGTTGACTGGAAGGAATCGCCAGAAATCATCTATCACGTCGTAGATCAAAGATTTAAGTTAGGATTGTAATATTTGTTAATTAGTCCCCTAATCCGCAGATATCTACATTAATCCTCGATTAAGAATCAAAAATCAGATAAGAACCCTGAGTACTAAGATAGAATGCCTCGTTTCCAGTAGTAAAAAGGGTCTCCGGTTCTCTACTCACCATACGAAACACAAAGGCATTAAACTGCTATTTTACGATATCTAGTAGTTTAGTTAGTTATTTTAGTAGGTTAGTTCTTAGTATTCTGTGAGATCGTGGTACTACCCCGGTCGAGCCAACCCATTCGTGCTACTACCATAATATAGCAGCATGGCTCTACCACGTACGGAATGACTACCACGATTCATAAAATCTTATATGCGGCTACTTAATCGGCCGTCTGAAAAATCAATATTGCACAATTTTTCAGAATATCATCATTATTGTGGCGTGATTCTGAGATAAAAGAATTGAATCTTAACATTTCAATAAAAAATTACCAGTACATTTTCATATTAAGAACATCTTAATCAAGTAAGATAATCACGAAAGAGGTTGGTCTTATCTGTCAACTTAAAAATGGTCACGCTACCCGATTTCATTATTTTTAGATAATGTGAGCAGGGTGAGCGGGTTTAAAAAACCGTAGTTATTTAATGTTTTATTTAAAAAAAAACGTTAAGTTAGATATGTCATATTTATAACCGGGAAAATATATAAGAACCAAGACATTGAAATTTAATTTAATCTTTTTCATCAAAGCACAATACTACTGACGTAAACAATATGCATGCATGCTGCCCCCGGACTTTTAAATCTCGGCTGATGTCAATTTGGAAATGATCATGGATGGTTACTAAATTGGTGGTGTTATTATTTATTTATACACTATTTTTATTCGGCAAAATTTATGAATGGTCGCAAACTAGTAGTGATATGTGAACAATATTTACAGATGTTTCAGATCGTGATGATTCCATAACTATAATTTTCATTAAATTCTACTAAAAGTTATACGTGGTAAAGCCACGCGGCAGCTATTATGGCTGTAGCACGAATGGTTTGACTCGACCGGGGAAGGACCACGCTCTCTAAGAATTCTAGTGTAAAATAGCAGCTTAGTGCTGCTGTGTTTCGTACGGTAAGTATAGAGGAACGAAGACCCTTTTACTGGAAACGAGGCATTCCATCTCAGTCCTGAAGGGTGACAACGCATTTGCATTTTAATTCTTAATCGAGGATAAATGTAGATGTCTATGGTCTACAGAATCTAATTACCATCAAGTGGACTGTGTGCTCGTTTGTCACCCATATTAAAAAAAACTGATGGGGTGGTTAATAGGCGACTTGGGGCTTGCAAACGCAGTTTTTTTTCATCCATTATCAAGATCATGCTGCTGTCCATATCCTGATTCAATTTCCTGTGTCGATTTTTACTACACCCTCGGGATGATTTGCATTCCATAATTATATGCACGAACTAGAACTATTACGTAATAGTACTAAGTGTTCGTACAAATTACTTATTATTCAAGGGATGTACGGACTACAGAATCACCAAGTAATTTTCAAATTAATTATAATTTTTTTCTCTTCTAATCGGTATCTCTAACAATAGGTATTCCATCTAATTTAGTTATCTGTTGAAGGCGATGGGATGCCTGAGTGCGCCAAGTTTCCACGTCAGGTTGATTATCGTACAGAGGGTTTCCGATAAACACGAGGTCTCTGAGCGCTGGACACTCCTGCACACAGTAAAATATATTAAACGGTTTTGATGGAGAGAAAATAATTATTTTTTGATGTAAAATAACTCACAGAAATAGGTAGATACTTCTATCATTAAACTTTTTTATTTAAAGTACTGACTACAAACAATTCAATACACTAAAATTATTTCCATTCAATTTAATAGCTTGTGTAGATGGAGGTTTAATATTTCGATACATTTTGTTTTAGCATCAACTTCAGAAGCTTTTAAATAACGAAGAAATAATTTAGTATTTTAGTTTTTTTCAAGTCGATTTTAATTTTTTTAAATGTTTTATTACTTGAAAGTCCATAGTTGGCAAAGCAATATTACAAGTTCAATGTAACAACTAGGATGTCATCTAAGTAATAACTAGAGATGAAACGGATAGGTGGTTTGGTCGGATACCGGATACCAGATTCTCAGCCAGTCTTATCACCGGATATTCGGATATCCGGCCGCCGGATATTCTGCCGAACGGTGTCGTTTGGTGCATCGCAAGAAGCGAAAAGTAAAGCCAGTGCGAAATGTTCGTGATCGTGACCCTTATATTTGGTAGACAGGTATTGCTACACAATACCCTAATTTATCCAGAAATTTGCCAAAAGCTATCTTTCAGCACCCTGCAGTAGTGCGTACAGCGAAAAACTTTTCTCTGAAGCTGGCCTTGTTTATGAAGACAGGCGGAACCGCTCGTTACCTTTCAATGCAGAGAAATTGGTATTTATGCACCAAAATTTGCCCTTAGCTACCTAGTACTGTTATTTATTCTTTGACTTACGAGTACTAATTTTGTAAGTTTTAAAATAAAAATTTTGTGATTACTGATTATATTTGTTAAGTGACATAAAGTAATCGAGGATAGATGTAGAGTGTGTCTATGGGCCACAGCAACTACTTACCATCAGGTAGACTGTGTGCACGTTTGTCATCCTTTCCTATAAAAAAAGTGCTTAACTAAATTCGATATTTTGTGTTTTTTTTTTAAATCTGGTATCCGCCCGGCTGGATAATAATTTAGGCCGGGTAGTTACCGGATATCCATTTCATCTCTAGTGATAACATTATAACTTTTTCGCTAAGTATCATTAAGGTATCTTTTGAGGTATGCCTATTTAATAAAATAAGAATAATTAAAACCGCTTCGTAATTGGCAATGATATCGCGTAACTTAAATACAAAAATACAGTCGAATTACATTAAAACAAAATTACAGTAAATACAGTAAGATAGAGTAGACACAGTAAAATAGACAGTACAATAAAATACAATAAAAATGAAATAGTCAAACCCTGGCTTATAACAGTTAAAAAAATTGATCCATTATCAGCAAGATGCTGCTACATGCATGCATCTCCTGTTTCAACGGACAACGACGGCGCGGCGTTACGACTGGCCGTCTTAGACGGCTAAAATAAAAGGCTTCGTGACCCCATAGTAAGAGGTTGTTTTTAGGGTTCCGTACCGGGGTACTATTACTATTACTGAACCTCCGCTTTCACCGGGCTGTATCTCATGATTCGTAATAAGTACACAGTCGACATTTTAACAGAATGTGTATTTCTGTTGCCGCTATAACAACAAATAATAAAAATAAATTAAAAATTAAAGGGGCTTCCTTATTAGAAACGTGTTTTTTTTTTGGCTTTTTTTGCTCGATCTTAATAATGGCAACAAGTAGAAGCTTGAAATGCTCACAAAGTTTGTAGTTCCTATTGCTATAATCTACCTACATAGTACCTACTTACATAGTATTAAATCTTGCACGATGGTACGGAGCCCTTCATGTGCGATTTCGACTCGCACTTAGCCGGTTTTTATTTAACTATTATAAGCCAGATCTTGACTACTATCCTAAACCTGATGGTAAGTGGTGATGTAGTCGAAGATTGAAAAGCTCACTGGTTCAGTCTAACAAAAGCCTATTCACTCTTGCCTTGAAGACACCTACATTATAATTAGATGGAAACACAGATGCTGGCAAATTATTCAACTTCTTTGTTGTACGCATTATGAAGGACAAAGCAAACCGTTTGGTTTGAATGTATGGTACGTCCCCAACAAAAAAATTGAGGGTCTGGTAGCACGATGATGGCATTCGGAGGAAGGATTTAAGTCGGAAATTTATCCTGTAAACAACTCAAGGCTAGCTACTTTACGCCTGTGCTCGAGACTGGTAAGACTGGTGTTAAGGGTTTATAAGACAAGTTTAAGATTTTAAGCAACCTCATATAGTAAAATTTTATATATCAAAATTATGATATTAATCATATGTTAATATTGACTGTAGCCCTCACGCTCCGCTGGGTGTAAATAATTTTAGTTAAATATTTTTATAACAATAACCTATAATATCTATTTCACAATAGCGCTATTATAGGACAAACATTTATACGAACTTAATTAGGTTTATAGAAGTAAGATAATCTAAATTATATACTACCAATGTACATACATTATTTAGTAATATTACTATATAATGAATGGTATTGTATTTATTTAAATCAAATGTAGAGATGTCAGATTAACGAGAAACTCGTTTCAAGACACTTCACAAAATCCAATGAATAACGTAGATAAGAAACATAGTTTGTTTCGAAAAATGTAAAAAATTTAGCGTTAAGGAAGTAACCTGTAGTCTATTGAATTCGGCCCATTCCTTAATCATGTTATTGGAAATATAAAGGACGCGTAAATTTTTAAGAGCTCCGACTCCTTTTAATTTATCTATAGGATTGTAACTTATCCACAATTCTTCAAGTGTATTCGCAACGGTCTCCTAGGTAAGAAAAAAAAGGTTTATTATTTGAATACATATAGGTATAAAACAAATACCCCGATCATTCTTACAAAAACTTACAATCCCCGCCAAAGATTTTATGTAGTTTCTCCCAAGAGACAAGATCTTAAGATTTCTCATTCCGGCAATTCCGGCAATTTTTTCGATCATATTGGACGACAAACTTAGTTTTCTAAAATTAAAATGGTTATTTACATATTGTTTACAATATATATTATGTTAATAAATATTACCTAAGCAAAAATAACTTTTTTTATATATTTTACTTAATTTATAATCTTTAGTATATTATAGTACCTGGGATTTGTATACATACGTAGTACATATATGTAAAAAACTTAATAGTGAAAAATTATTCAACGAAATAAACAGAAGAATAATATTAATAACTAAAAATTTGTATAATTAATAGTTATTCAAGCTTTTTTATATATTTACTTCTAACTAATCTTTATAAAGAAAAAATTCTACGGAAAAGGCCTTTTTTATATTATAAGGGAGCACACAGTCCACCTGATGGTAAGTGGATGCTGTGGCCCATAGATATCTACATTTTAACCTCGCTTAAGAATCAAAATGCAGATTCATTGTCACCCTTGAGGACTAAGATGGAATGCCTCGATTCCAGCAAAACGGGTCTTCGGATCTCTACATTCACCATACGAAACACAGCAGAATTAAGCTGCTATATTATGCAGAGAGTGGTCCTTCCCCGGTCGAGTCGACCCATTCGTGTTACAACCACAATATAGCTGCAACTTGTCTCTACCACGTTATGAGTTTGTATTCTGATTCTGATTGTACCGTTTTTCTTCCGTTCAGGAATATGCTTTCGTGTGGTAATTATAATTTAAATAAACGACCACACACCATTGCTACTGTCTTAAAGCTATCCAAAGATTTTATGAGAATTAGTAACCAGCTTTGTAAATTGACTAGACTCTTGCATAGTACAAAAACTGCGTAGCTCATTCATACGAATCTTATCCCAAATATTTATTTATGATTAATGTGCTCGAATTTGTCAAGAAAGAGATTATCGTCATCATAGCGTAATTTATAGCTTATAGTTAAGAGGATAGAGTAAGTCAGCTCAAATTCTAATTTCGTCCCCGCTTGGCCGCGCGTCGTATGCTATGTACCGACATGTTTGTAATCACTAATAATGTAAGTAGAAAGGTCGTTAGATACTTATTTCATTAGGTTTATCATATTTGTGCCTGTTTCTTAACGCCAAGCCAGTTAGTTCTTAATTTTATCACGGTTATTTCCCATTTTAATTTTACGTCGTCCTGTTGCGTAATGTATATTCTGATCGTAAGCGACACAACCTCCCCGTTCAAAGGCCGTGCTGCAGGAATCACGCTTCAAAACGCCGATAGTTTAGGTAATTTCTTTTTACAGTGAAAATAATGGTATTTTAAAAAAAGTAAATAACATAAGCACTGCTTTATAGTTAGTTCAGTTAGTATGCAAAGTTTCATGATCTTATTTGAAGTATTTTATGAATAACAGCGGTTTATTGTTTATTTTGGAGGTAACTTTGGATTTTTTTTCTATCGAGAAAATTTTACGAAATCGTGTTTTCGTCTAACATAATCCTTAACATTAATCCTCAACTTTACCGTATATTTATTTCAAAATTAATGCTGCAATATTTTCGGCATAACGAAGGATCTTGCTAAGCCATTTGACATTATATTTCCCCTCTAGACAGCAAGCTTGACGTAATATCCCCGGTGGCAGGCGTGCAAGTGGAGACTTTACAGTTCGTAGACTACGTCATACAATAAAACGGAACCAAACATCAAACGACAATATGAAACCAATCACGATTCCCACTTGATTAGTGGTTGGTAGTATATACAATCGCATTTTGAATGTTTTCATAAAATTTGGTAACAAGATATTTATATCAACATCTGTTAAGTGCTATGATATTTTTTTGCTATTTCCCATAGAGGTTTCTTACGAACCCACGGGTCGATAGATCCTCGTAGTCAAAATTCGTTCTATCTCTATAAAAAATTTAAAATAAGTTTGGTAGCTATAAAATATAATATATGTCGGTTACATTTATTTATTTACGACAATAATACTGATCTTTTATAATTTCATTTTTACGCCCTATATTTTAAAAATTTTACCTGGTATAAAATTTCCTATATGCTGTTTATATTTTAAGATTGATTATTTGTATTTCTTACTCGCAGTTTACTAGCGTTGAGAGCGCCCCATCCATTTTTTCGATCGGTGGCCATTGAAACTGTAGTTCTATTACTTTGGATTCAGCGGCGATCTCTTCTTTTGCTTTTTCCCAACGTGCGATGGCTTCTTTGCATGTTGTAGGTTTTAACGCCATCGCCTAAAATAATATCGCTATTGATTCAGGAACAGGAATAAGATAAATGACACATTAATTGTTTAGATTAATTGAAGTATTATTGACATTTTACAAATAACTTCAAAAAAAAACTCTTACCTATGCCCATGCGTTTTATTTTTAAAGGAATTTAAATAAATATCTATACCTGTATTATATAGCATGTGACAAGGGGCGTAAATCGTTAAAATTTCAATATGTATCCATTTATAACGAGTACACAGTTCACATGATAGGAAGTGGATGCAGTCCCGGTCTTCGATTAGGAATCAAAATCTGGAAAATACGTTTTTCAGTTCTTCGATTCTCGCACATACCTACTATACGAAGCATAGCGCCACAGTGTTACTATGCTTTTATTTTACGCTGATATTCTGTAAGAAAGTCGTTTTTTTCGTAAAAATCTGATTTTATATTACTAGAAAGGAGCATAATATTCACTACACACATATAATTCACTACGTTTACAAACAACATTTTCATTCAAGACCTCTTATATTTTTAAATAATAAAGTTGTTGTAGAGTTTCTTATGTTAATAAATGTTAGATATTTTTGACTTATTTAAATAGGTGCAATAATTGTTAAGTTGTAGCATAGGAAAATCCGTCACATGGGATACGTTACCGCATGATGCAACTGCGAAAAGTTCTAAGAAAATGTTATGACTATTGATAAATAAATAACCATTAGTTTATTAACTTCGTGATCAGCTCGAAAACAGTCCAGTTTCAGCAAAGGAAAAACGGAACCGGGAGCAGCGTCGATAGGTGCTTCGAAACTGCGAACTTTTTTATTAAGAAGCATTTTTATTAAGTCAAGCCTCTCCAACTGTGACACATAGCAATTGCTTGATCGGCTGATGGTGACGATGTTTATGAATTAAATAATTGATAATTCTATTACATCGATTCCCTATCCTTTATAATGTATTATGTACCAAGAACTTAAGAAATAAGAACGTTCACTAAATGTAAGGATTAATATCGTATTATGAATATAATTAACAATGATCGAATATGACTAGACGGTTACAAAAAAAAAACTTTGTTATACGTGTTTGTGTTACATTATACCCGAGTAGACGAGCCGGGGAAGCTGGGTGACCCGGGTCGTCCCGGTTGGACGCCGGTAATCACGTCGCGCCCTCACACCTCCCCTGGCACATCATCCCTCCCGACCCTCACCGTCGTCCTTGTCCAATGCTTGCTAGCTGAATTCCAAGTGCCCGTATTATGTAGGTAGCTTCCTTATTGTGAGGGATTAGGGGTTTGCTTTATATTTAGTTTAGATTTAAACCTCCCTTGCTTAAACTAATACTTGTTTTAAGTCTGAGTTTTAGTTGAGTAATAGTTATTTTTATTATAAAAAATAATAAGTTTTTTTCCCAATTTTTTATTCTGTTTTGTTATCATATTTTAATCATATTATCACTATGTTTTATTATCAAAACATATAGGTTATTATTATTATATAGTAACTATATAGTAAATATATAGGTTATTATTATTGTCAGAATTTTAAACTGTTATGTGCATAAATATGTCTTACTTTGCCGCAGGTGTAAGTGCAAATATCAGAAGCACTTTTACTTACTCGTTTGCGTTTTGTGTTTTTTTTTTAAATTTGTTATACGAAAATACTCAAGTAAGACTCGGAGCGTATAAACCTCAGAAGTGCAGCTTTCCTTTTTCTTTCTTACTCTTTAATATAAAACTATACTCACAGACGGGTTTTTGTCTCTATCGTAGAGGCGTTCTAAATATTATGTAAACCGCACGTAACATACATTCAGACACGGAAAAAATACGCGTAGGCCATACAAACACCAGTTCATGCGGGGTTAGAATCCGCAGCCCTGAAGAGCAGTAAGGAACCGCTTTGCCACTGCGATATAGATCCGTTAGCAGCCCTCACGACTTTTTCGCGGCCAAGCACGTGATAAATCACATCTATTAGCAATCGCCTAGTGATCGATGTTCGATCGTAATTCATAAAATTTTCTTGTAAAATTGTGATATTATATTTAATATTTTATTCATTCTTTTTATAATGTGAATGTTTAAATTGTTTTTATAATGTGTTTAATTTGTACTTTGTGTGAAAAACTTTTGTATTGTGATGTCGTTATGGGAAATAAAGTTATGGGATAATACATGGAAATATGATAGTGAAAATTATCGATTGAGTTAATTAAAAAAGGCTTTGCGCGCGTTGTTCTCCTTAAAGTTTAGCTTTTCTTTTCTTCTTCTTAAAGTGCCATCTTCTTACGAAGGTCGGTGATCATTAAGGCAACTTGGACCTTTGATGCCGCGGCTCTGAATAAGGAACGGGTGCTCTTTCCAAACCATTGGCGTAGGTTTTTAGCCAAGATGTTCTTCTTCGACCCATACTTCGTTTTCCTTGGATCTTGCCCTGTGTGATGAGTTGCAGTAGATCGTATTTTCGGTTTCTCATTATGTGGCCGAGATATTCAAGCTTTCTTTTCTTTACTAAATATACAACTTCTGGTTTTTTTCTTTATGCGACTTAGCACTGTTACGTTCTTTATTTTGTCTCTCCAGGATATCCTTAACATTCTCCTGTATACCCACATTTCGAAGGCTTCAATCTTCTTACAGCTCGATTCTGTGATCCATGCTCCATGCTTCAACGCCATACAAAAGAATGGAGAAAACATAACAGCGTAACAGCATTTAGCTTTTGAGGTAGGTTAATATCCCTTTTTATTTGTCGGGAATTTGGGAAGTTCGATAATTCCGAGAAGTTCGGGGCCAACTACAGTTTCCAGTTTTAAGTCAAGAAAGAAAATAAAATTAGGAATTTACTTTTCATAATTTTATTTTCTTATAAAAGTTATAAAAGTAGTAAAATTTCGGTATCACATTTCCAAGGGGCATTTACGAACAATTAATGTTTTATTTGAAGACCTCTTTAGTGTCCACCCTAAAAGTAGAGAAATAAGAAGATATACAGTCAACTAAGTACATGACTGACGTCAGGACCGGAACTAGTGAAAATTGAAAGTGAAAGTTATAAAAGTAGTGAAATTTCAGTATCACATTTCCAACGGGCATTTACGAACAATTAATGTTTTATTTGAAGACCTCTTCATTGTCCACCCTAAAAGTAGAGAAGTAGGTAAGAATATATAGTCAACTAAGTACATGACTGAAGTCAGGACCGGGACCACCGGGACCATTCCTTGGGGCCCGTAATCTTAGTCGTCAACCACTTTCTTTTAAGAAACGGGGTTGTTGCACGAAGTTGAACGTCTAGGGTCAGGCCCACTACGTTGATCTGAACCCAGTGTAGTGGTTGTCTCTCATAGGAGGCGCAAGAGACGTGTCTCATAAGTCCGTTGTAGTGTGGCATGTGGAACTTCGCGGCAGGTTTAATAAAACAGCTGAAGAAAGAGGCGCGAATGCTATTTCCTCTTTTTGGTTGTTATGAACCAAGTCAGGACCAGCATCGGTAGAGAAAGACGACCATCCGTTTTAATGTCCTTGATAAAGTTTGATCATCCTTTGAATGATTCCACATTTATGCTATAGAAGACTAAAGAAATAAGCTAATCTGTAAACATAGCTTTTAAATTTACAAATATTTTTCCGCCCTATAGACGTCATTAAAGCACCTATTATGCGGCACGCGCCGGCACGTGTGAGCACTGAAATTCATATCCGCACCGCGTGCTCTACTCAATGCTCTTATGCTGGGGTATACCATAAACATCACAAGTTTTTTTCTTATTATTATCGTTAAATTGCCATGAAGAAAATGCTAAACACTTCGTGAAATATTTCGGAGACACGTGATGACTTGCATTTGATCAAGTTCGGACGTACGGAGCGTGTTTTCTTTGTGAGATGACATAAAGCCGTGAGTTTACCTGATAGTAATGGATTGCTACAGACCTTAGTTGAAATGTCTCACAGATTTATTAATTCTATCTGGAAATACAGTATTGTTGATACAATGCTGTCTTTTCACAAATGAGGCCAAAAATTGTGTTTAAAATGTTTAGCAGATCATCAATATAGACATGAATAAAAAAGGCGCCGGGAAATTAAATCTCAATTTCTCATAAAATCTTCCTATTTCGCTATTTATCCTAAAAAGAATTTCCTATTTTTTTATAGTATAAGGGTGACAAACGAGTACATAGTCCACCTGATGGTAAGTAGATGATGTGATTCACAGACATTCATCTATATATACCTTAAATTATCTCAGAATGCAGATGTGTTGTTACCTTGAGGACTAAGATCGAATGCCACGTTTCCAGTAAATAGGTTCTTCGGTGCTCTACTCTCACCATATGAAACACAACAACATTAAGCTGCATTTCACGCTGGTATTCCGTGAGACCGTGGTCTTTCCCCGTTTGAGCCGACCAATTCGTGCTGCAACCATTATAATAACTGCAGCATGGCAGCCGAACCTCCACCGGAGACACCTGTCCCGCCGTTACCATGGTCGCCACCGTAACCAGGAATAGTGTGGCCGCCGGGGACTGGGGCCCGTTTATTTGGCGTTGCTAATGGATACCCCCATTGCCATAGTTGCCACCGCAGTTTTTTTATTGCTTTTTGCTGTTATCAAAAAGATGCTGCTGCCCATCTGCCTCAGTTTAACTCTGTCGCCTCTTACGACACCCACGGGAAGATATGGGTAGTGGGTATTATTATCCACCACTATACGGGACACACAACACACACAATTTTCAAAGTGGAGACTAATGAACTACACCAGTGATTCCCAAAGTGGTCTATATCGACCTGTAAGGGTCTATGGCAACCTGCAAGGGGTCTACGTCAGCGAAAAAAAAATTGGGGGTCCATGAAATGAAAATGGGGGTCCACGATAGTGGATCTCAACACATACACTGATAGTACCTATTTACTTACATCATACTATCTTATAATATCAAAAAATATACATTATTTATAAAAGTACCTATGAAGTAAAAAATTTATTATATAATATGTTTATAAAATTGTGTAAGTTGTAGGATGTTGGTATTCGCTTTGTGGTCGCAATACATTTTGAACTTGTAAAAACCTGAGAGTCGCAGTCTCAGAGCTTCGCTACCTTGCACTGACTTGTTCAATTCGTCACTCTATAAATACGAATGTGGGACAAATACGTTTATTCGTTTCCTGAATCTTGAAAAGGAAAGTGCTAAGAAAATATTTTAAAAAATATAAACAGATAGTATATCACACAAATTATAGTGAGTCAGTGTCATTTTGTTTGAGAGTGCTAGAGAAAAGTAAGTACATTATTTTTTTATTAAATTTTAGTTTTGTACTCGTAGTTAGCAAAATTGATAAATTACGCCAATTATGACTTTTGTTATTAGTAGTTTAATATTCAATCATGCAAAATTACACGAGTACTCCTCAATAGTTTCTTTTTGATAGTTTTAGCAATCGGTATTATAATTACAGTGCAATCTCCGTAATTCGAGCTAATTGTTGCAAGAAGATGTTCGAATTATGAAATGTTTTCGGAAAAATCAAAAAATATTTTTAATATACAGTTGCTGGATTTTCTGTCTTATTTAAATAATTTATTTTGCACAGATGACTGATGCCATGTCCGAATCTAAAAAGAAATGTAGACAGTACAGTGTCGATTATTTGAAATTTGGCTTCATTCCATCATTGCCGGACAAACAATTGCCTATGTGCCTTTTATGCAACAAAGTTTTGGGCAATGACGCTATGAAACCATCTAAACTGCAAGATCATCTGAGAAGATGCCACCCTGATAAAACAGAGAAAGATTTGAAATACTTTCAAACACTCAAAGATAAATTTCAGAAGAGACCTACACTGGACAGAATGTTCGCTTTGACGACACAAAGAAATGATGATGGTTTGCGGGCGTCTTACAATATCTCGTTACTTATAGCAAAATCCGGAAAACCGCATACTAACGGAGAGAAATTAATTTTGCCAGCCGTTGAAGAGGTTTTAGAAACTGTTTTACACAAACCTGCGTCTGATATCATTAAAACAATTCCCTTAAGGAACAATACTGTTGAAAGACGTATTGATAAAATGAGTTCAGATATTGAAAGCTTCTTATGTAATTATTTGCAAACGACCCATTTCTCTATACAACTGGACGAGTTAACTTTACCTGATAATGCAGTATTATTATTGGCATATGTTCGTTTTATTATGAATCAAGAAATCTACGAAGAACTGCTCTTCGCAAGAACATTGATAACCGGCACTAAAGATGAATCAATATTTCATGTTTTGAAGGATTACTTCATTGAAAAAGCAATTCCTTTATCAAATATAATATCAGTAGCTACAGATGGAGCACCTGCCATGGTTGGACGTTATCGTGGATTTATAAGCTATTTAAACAAAATGTGTCAGGGGTGTTAGCAATACATTGCGTCATCCATCGACAACATTTAGTTGCAAAAATTTGAGTGTTAGTTTACATGAATCACTTCATTTAGTTATTGATGCAGTAAACCGAATCCGGAGCAACGCGATGAATAAGCGGTTATTTGCGCAGTTGTGTGAAGAAAATGACGAACACTTTCATCAATTACTCCTTCACACTGAAGTACGCTGGCTGTCTAAAGGCTTATGTTTGACAAGATTTTTTTGCACTTTTTGAGACTATTTTAGAATTTCTGGATATTAAAGATAAAATTTTAAAAGAAAATTTAATGAAGAGGAAAACAGACATCGCCTATTTAACAGATTTGTTTACAAAATTTAATATGGTTAATTTGCAATTACAAGGCGATAGTTTAAATTTGATTAAAACAAAGTCCATCTTATTAGCGTTTCTTGCCGGAGTTAAACTAATGAAGCAAAATATTGGACGGGGCGAATTTTCTCAGTTCCCCAATTTGTCACAGACAAGCTGCCAGGAAGACGACGTTTCAACTTACGTTCAACATTTAAATGCCCTCTATTCAGATTTTGAATCTAGGTTTGAGGATAGTTTGACTATGGTAATACCACTAACGATACTTAATCCATATGGTGACATAGAAGAAACGAATGTCATAATACAAGAGGAACTGACTGAACTAAGTACAAACGAAGAATTTAAGGTTCAGTTTAAAAGCGGACATCAGCAATTCTGGCTGCAAAACAATATACCCGTTACTTATCCCGTATTATGGAATATAGCGAGGAAATTTTTAATTTCCTTTCCATCGTCATACCTAGTGGAAAGAGGGTTCAGCGCTGTTACCAACCTCCTAACGAAAAAAGAAACAGACTGGACATCATTAGCCGAGGAGATTTAAGATTAACCCTTAAAAAATTGACGACAAATGTTGATAATTTATTATTAAATTAAATAAACTAATCCGAACAATTCCTCAGAACACTCCCCATGGTAGATACGATAAAAAACGCAAAGAGATGCAACATCCCTACTCAGCGCCAGTGAATCGAGCCGATCAGAAAGAACTCGGTCGTCGACGATTCGAATCGCTCTGCGCTGGATGCGGTCAAATGGGAGGAACTGAGCTGCATCACCCCAGTGGTCACCCGACCCAGAGATGAGAACAGTAATCCATGTGAGGCTGAACTTGCACTTTGTAAAGTTGCAAGCGATATGCCAGCATGAAATACTGTCTCGCTCTGCTGAGCATGCCAAGCTTTTTAGAGGCCAATTTGGCTTTCCCCTCCAAGTGATCACGAAACTACACATTATTCGATATGTCGACGCCGAGTATTCTGATGCTAGCTGAGGCAGCAAGGGGAGTGCCTTCAAACTGAGGAGATATGACTAAAGGGTTCTTTTTAGCGCGAAAACCTGTGTCTTCTGGGGATTGAATTGGACTAGATTTAGTCGCCTCCAATCCGAGACTTTGTTAAGCAAAGACTCGACTTAAGACACAAGTTTGTCCCAGTACTCGGCAACGATTTCCCGAGAAATATTGGCATGGTCAGTGTATAAGGCATCACCAGTGCTGTCGTCTGCATAGCAATGAATGTTATCAGTTTGCAACATATCATTGATATGCAGAAGAAACAGCGACGGTGATAGCACGCAGCCTTGTGGAACACCAGCGCTAATTGGCTTGTAATCAGAGTATATACCGTCTACTACGACCTTGATGATTAGCAAGAAAACTAGTGATCTAATCGCAAAATTTCGAAAAGAAGGGAGCTTCGAAAGAAGCGCTTTGTGCCAGACCCGATCGAAGGCCTTCGCTATGTCCAAACTTACAGCCAATGCCTCCCCCTTGAACTCTACTGTCTCCGCCCATCTATGAGTAAGGTAGACCAGAAGATCACCAGCTGATCGACTACGACGAAAACTGTATTGGCGGTCACTGATCAGCTGATGATCCTCAAGGTACCTCATGAACTGGCAGCTTACAATAGACTCCATTATTTTGGAGAACAAGGATGTGATGGCGATAGGCCTGTAGTTGGACGTGTCTGAGAGGTCGCCTTTTTCAGGGATCGGGTGGACCAAAAATGTCTTCCAAGAATTCGGGACTACGCCTTGGGAGTAGGAGTACTGGAAAATACGCGTTGAAACCGGTACCATCTCCGGATCACACGTCTTCAGCACAATGGGAGGGACTCCATCAGGCCCACTCGACTTACTGACGTCCAGGGTGAGCATTGCTCTGGCGAACCGAGCGCTGTGTAAACCGCACATACGGAATGAAGCAATCACACCACGGGATGGTTGGCGGTGTTTTCCCCCCGTCATCGAGAGTGGTGTTAGACGCAAAGAGAGACCCTAATAGATCGGCTTTCTCCTTTGTGGCATGGTCCAGTGAGTCGTCCTCTCTGTACAAAAATGGAAGAGATGACTGATAGAACTTCCCTTGGACAGCCTTGGCGAGAGACCAGAATGCACAGGTTCCCGAAGGAAGGCGAAGTAGCTTCTTGCCAATTCTGCCGATGTGCTCAGACCTTGCCTTGGCAATGACTCTTTTGAAGAACCTAGAGGCGGAATTATACTTCTTTTTAAGAGCGCTGGTGTTTACTGAGTAGCGTAAAGGGGCGTCAACGGAAACCTGATATCCGTCCGGATGAGAGGTCAGCAAAAAGTCCAACAGGGAAGGTGTATGATTTTCCACATCTAGAATTCACGTAGGAATTTGTAGTCATTTGGACGTGGTCAAGGAGTCGGTCTGTTTCAGTATTACTGCTATGGGACCTATAGAGGTACCCGTAGACGCGGGGATGGTCGTCGCTGTCTACGCGCAGCCATAGGATGGACAGGTCCGTACCTTCAAGACTGCCATGGCGTCGGTAACAGATGTTGCAACGCTCTCTGACGTATACACAAACCCCAGCCCGGGGCACAAACGAATGTTTTAATTTGTACCTAGGTTACTCGGTTAAAAAGTGCAAGGCTGGCTTCGCCGTCTCCAGATGGTAGAGTAGTTCGTAAGTTTTATTCAAAATTGTTGCTTTTTTTATAGGATAGGGTGACAAATGAGCACGCAGTCCACCTGATGGTAAGTGGTTGCTGTGGCCCATAGACATTTACATCTATCCTCGACTACGAATCAAAATGCAGATGCAAATGAATGCATTGTTACCCGTGAGGACTAAGATGGAATGCCTCGTTTCCAGTAAAAGGGATCTACACTCACCATACGAAACACAGCAATATTAAGCTACTATTTTACGCTGGTATCCTGTGAGAGCGAGGTTCTTCCCCGGTCAAGCCAACTCATTCGTGCTACAACTATACTACTAATATACCTGCAGCATGGCTCTACTAACTCTTCTAGGTTGATCAATTATTTTTTGGAAACTCAATGAAACTGTGATATAAGTATATGTTAATTATATTTCGTAATCACCTTTTAAGCTAATACACTTTGAATAGCGTTTTGCAAATTGGTTTACTCTCTTGGAAAAAAAAGGCTTCATCTTGGGACTCGAAAAATGCCTCTACAGTACACATCACCTTATCGTCGACGTCGAGTTTTATATTACGCAAGTGCTTTTTCAGGTGAATAAAAAAGGTAAAAATCATTCGGAACTAGGTCCGGAGAATATGGTGTATACTGCATCAACTAAAACCCAGCAGTTCGGATGGTAGCGTCTGCAACATCAAATGGCCCCTGCCCATCGATTTGATGTTGCATTATCATGATCAAAAGTACTCCAGCACGCAAATTTCTTCGATGTTAATTTTTTTAGTTTTTCGCGTAGTTTTTTGATTAATGATGCGTAATAATCTCCGCTTGTTGTTTCACCTTTACTTAAATCGTCGCTTATTATTACACTTTGCGCATCCCAGAAGACAGAGGCCATTATTTTTCAGCATCTATTATCTTGTTGTTAATGCTGTTAGTCTATACGACTCTTACAGCTTCATCTTGTCACAGGGCTCGCGGCCTGCAAGGCCGCGAGCTAATATTTTTCAGCGGACGCAGACACCTTTAACTTCTTGGCAGGCGGGGAAGACGGTCTTTTTCACACCTTGATTTGGTTTTTCGTCTTCTGGTCAAAATGGTGTACCCACGTTTTACCTACGGTTACAAAACGAGCACAAAAAGAATCCGGACCTCCTACAATTTGCTAAATTTAGCTTGGAAATGTCAACTCTTGCTTTCTTTTGAGCGTTTGTTAACATTAGAGGGAGCCAACGCGCAGCAACCTAATTTTAAGGGTATGAGTTAAAATAAACTGAAATGTCTAAAACGAAAGCTTTAGAATCTTAGCTTAATAACGGATGGTCACGTCGATCCACCTTAACAATTTCTTCGATTTTTTTAAAGTTTTCTTACGTAGCTGCTGTTGTTGTTCGTCCGGAGCAAGTGCCATCATTGCAGGCGGTTTCGTCCCGTTTAAATTCAGCGCACCAGTATGCCACAGTAAGATGGAGCAGAGTCTGCCAAAGCAGATAGTTCTTCGAAAACACATTTTGTAGAAAACATTTTCAAGTCATTCATACGCAGTAGTATAATAAGTCTGTTACTTGCAGAAATATTTAATAACCGTACGAATTTCGAGTTTCTACCATACGAATCAAATTCCAAACTCTAGGCGCTGTTATATTTTTTTGATCACGTGACTAAAGTACTGAGAATACCTTACCTCGAAAGTACTGACTCACAGTAAAAAATGGCGGCGATTTATGACGTTATGTATTTCCCTAGGGTACTGCGACAGTATACTGGCAGTCCATAAGGGATCGAATTTTTCACTAGTGAGAGCACTGAGCATCATTATACTCATTTATAAGTGTCCTATCCCTAAAAACTATCGATCAAACTAGTAGTATAAGACTTACTTATATTTAGTATACATTTATACGTCCTTTTTTAAAATAACTTAAGTATGAAGAACGCCTGCTATATTATTTGCTGCAAAATATAGAAGAGTCAGTGCGGTTTCTTTAAGGCATAGTCGGTATTATCACATCAAGTGTACGTGTAAGTAAGTGTAAGTGTACGATTTGAAATAATTATGTTAAAGTATGAGAACGCACACCTCAGGTTGAGCCAGTTAAAAGAAATTCTTTATCCGCGTGGGTGGCTTGAGCTTGTAGATACTATCACTATCAACCGTCTGCTGGGCTAAATTTTCAATCAAATCTTCCAAAAACTTCGCTATATTTTATTTTTCGTATCAGCATTCAGCATATTGTAAATAATTGGGTGAAAAACTAACTATGGGTATAGGTGGTTCTAGGCTGTATGTTCTTTGCTGGCTTTAGGCTGTATGACTTTTGCCTGTCTTAATAGGCAAATCGTACGACAATAAATGTCAAATGTCAGTCGATGTCAACAACAAGGCGTGAGTTTAACCTCAATCGTAATAGTTTTATTTTTTATTTAAATTTGAAATAAATTTGGGAAACGATATAGGTACAAACCTGTCAAGCAAATGGATGATTTACAATTAAATATATCTGCTGCCAAAACGGTGCGTAAGTTGTGGTTTCTTGATTATACTATTTAATGCATTATATAAAATAATATTTAATGTTTTTTTTTAGATTAATAGAAATAAAAAGTCAGGTATAAATCAAAAAAATGCTTCAGAGTACAAATTTTTATCAAAACCTGTGGTTAGTGGTAAAATAATAGCAAGAAAGAGACCACAAAATGCACGTAATACGAAGTTTTCTATGCAAAATTCTGAAGAGCCACAACTGAAGGTAGCCAAGGTATCTGGCACTCCAGATGTAAAATCAGTAGACTTGGAGTCAAATTTGAGAGATCTAAGTGAAAATAAAGGTAAATTTAAAGAGAAAAACTATCAGCAGCTTATTGACGACTTGCAAATTAAACAAAAACCTAGAAGTGGAGGTTGGATTTCTTCTTTGTTTAAAAACAATCCTGATGTACCTCGTATTGGTCAGAAAGCAGTTAAACCAATAGTAGAAAAAGTGTTTACTGGTCAGACATTCTTAGATTTGGATCTTCATCCTCATAGTGTTGCAAATTTACATCAAAATTTGAATTTAAAACAGCTTATGACAGTACAGCAAAATGCTATTCCAGTCATACTGCAAGGCAGAGATGTTTTAATTAGGTAAGATATTTTATGACTTTTTAAGCCTAATGAAATGTTTTGTAATCAATTATGTGCTGATGAAATAAGCATAATATATTTAACAAAAAATATGTTCTTCATTTTCCTTTTTCACCTGTAAAAGATATGGATCTTTTCCGTTGTAGTAAGGTTTTGCCTTAATTATCTCGCTTGGCATGCACCACAGTACTAGATATCTCACACATTAAATATTGTTTTGCCCATGGCCATAGTATTGTACTACTGGGGTAAAAAATGTTATAACACAATCTAACAGAAGCCTTGAGATCTTTCTGTTTTATACGTAGTGGTAGACTATAGTTGTGTTTAACAACATCCATGGAACAAAAATGGGGTAATGGAAACTCCTTACGCCAATACCACATAGCTTATTATGTTTACAGTGAAGGTTATAACTTATTCAATATAATATTCAAGTTGATAAGAAGAAATTTCAATCTCTGTGATTTTCTTGTTGTATCAGATTTCCTTCCATTGCACTATGAGACTAAAATATTAGAGTGCACCTGTGCTTGCACATACTTGTAGTTGCTATAATCCTGTTTTGTATATATGGCTAGTCTCCATTGAAATTGTCCACCGTGACCCAAATTCACTCTAGAAGACATTATTATTTATGTTGCTGTTGTTATGTATATTTTGTTGTAAATTATATAGTTGACATTAGACATTAGTAGATTGTGAACTTGCCATAAATGAAGTGAACCTGGTAAGACATCCAGGTAGTTGATGGATGCAGGTGGCTCAGGATCATAAATGCTTTGTGGCATTATTTGGAGGAGGCCTTGGTAAAACTATAGACATACGGTACTTGCGTACGGTTGTGGGAGGAGTGTTGGGGGGAGGGGTAGGGTTCAGGGCAAGCCCCCTATCCTTCCCCCATTGCGGAAATATATAGTTTATGAGTAATGTTTTTTTTTGTATAATCATAACATCACATTTACGCAAGAATATTGACCTAAAATTACTTCAGCAACAGCTTCGGCGCTGTGGGAAGTGCAGCCCCTTCGCCGTTGCGTAACAAATTACTGGCACTCATGGCGAGGGCTGCTCTCTCTCGACGCCTAAAGATTTACAAAAACACTTGGGGTAGGGCAGACAAGACTATGTGAAGTCTTGAGACCCTTTTTACTGGAAACGAGGCATTCCACCTAAGTCCTCATGGATGACAATGCAACTGCAATTTGATTCGTAATCGAGGATAGATGTAGATATCTATGGGCTACAGCAACCACTTACTATCAGGTGGACTGTGTGCTCGTTTGTCATCCTATCCTATAAAAAAGTTGGAGTGTGCTGTTTCAGTTTTAGAACAGATTCAACCAATCAAAAATTATCTAATAATTATCTATAAAGTTAGGTTGCCCTCAACTCTGCTATGATAGTGGTAAATGAAACAATCTAATGTGAATTGTTATAATTTTGTTTTCTGAAAAACCTCTTGCCTGCTCTCCACTGCGGCTCAATTCGTTATATGTGAGTCCCATATTTAGCCAAAAATGGATTGTCTGGGTCCGAGTGATAAACTTTTTATGGGTGTATCTGTGTTAAAAAAAAACAAATTGACATATTTGCGTTTCATTATATGCAATTATTGGAAAAAAAATTTCGTCGTAATTAGATTATGATTATAGAAAATAGGTTCATGTTTAACCCTAACAAGCCTCCTAGACTAAAAATATTATTAAAATAAAGTACCGGATATCTATAGCTAACCCAAGGCCATTGTTTAGCAGAGGACTTGTGAAGGGCTGTAATGATGATGATGATGATGAATTTGGTATATAAAGCGAGACCTGTAATAGTTCTTTATTTAATTGTGTTAACCATCACCACCTTATGCCTTAAAAAATTTAAAAATTGATTAAGAGAAATGTTTACAATAATATCTTTTTCTGTCACACAAGACCACATTTTGTGTGATAGATAGCAGTGTACCTAATCTTTATATGGTGATTGTTTGGTAATGTAGTTGCTGAATTTTCTGTGAGTGTGATATTCCATACATTGGGAACATCTATCAGTAGTGGACAGCATTATAGCTTTTTTTGGTTATGGTATGGTTGGTTCAATCAGTTGTGACAACTATTATTTATTTTATAAGCAATAATTGCTTTCGTTTTAGATCACAAACAGGGTCGGGAAAAACTTTGGCTTATGCATTACCTATTATAGAAGGTTTACAGGCTATTAGACCAAAAATAAACAGACATGACGGTATAAGAGTTGTTGTTGTGGTACCAACAAGAGAGCTAGCGGTTCAAACATATGAATTATTTGTTAAGCTAGTGAAGGTAAGTTTTAAATTTGTGATGTTAATTTAGTTTAGCTGAATAAAAAAATGTTTCGAAATAATTTTATTCATTTTTATAGTCATCATTATATGTGTAACAGAAACATGAAAAATTAGAACCTTTGAAAGTATCAGAAAGTAATCAATTACTTATAGTCTAAAATGTTCATTATGGTAAGCCAAAAATTATATTATGTATTTGTGAAACATCTAAAATGACGATTACATGTTTGTTAAATTAAACAGCATTTAAATTTTAACTAATTTAGTAATGATGATTTGGTTTTTATAAAAAAAATTGTGTCTTTATGTTAATTCTGCCGGAACACATGTACCAATCCAAATGTCAATAAAAAATATTTACTTATAAATTCCTTTCCTTTCCTTTTTTCCTTCCTTGATCCTTTTTAGTTTATTTAAATTAAGTTTTTTTTTTAATTGAAGCCTTTCATTTGGATTGTACCCGGTCTTCTTAGTGGAGGGCAAAAACGAAAAGCAGAAAAAGCGAGACTACGAAAAGGACTCAGTATATTGGTTGGCACTCCGGGTAGAATTAACGACCATTTGAGGCATACTCATTCTATAAACTTTGCCAAAACTGGGTAATTATAAATAAGTTTTACTGTCTAAATATTTCTTACATATTATTAATGAAATATAAAGTAGGCTTGTAAAATTCAATGACTATAAGGAAAGACTAAAAGCACAAATAAGGCACTTTGTCACTGTAATGTTGCCAAAAATTGAGTTATTTAGCTAGTGTTTTATTAAAATTACTCCTCTCCATTATGGGAGTAATGATTACATGTAAGCATATAGCCAACCTGATATTAAGTGGATGCTGTAGCCCATAAATTACTACATCTATCCTTGATTAATAATTACATTGTCACCCCTGATGACAATCATGGAATGCCTCATTACAGTCATCAATCCTCAACATATAAAACTCACCAGCGTGTAGTCTCTAATTAAAAATTTAAATTCTGTGAGCGCGTGATCCTTCCATGATCAGAGTACCCCATTCGTTCTGCGGACTTATTATGCTGCAGTTTGGTTCAACCTAAAATAGAAATGGACAATTTTTTTTTTTTTTTTAGGATAGGGTGACGAACGAGCACACAGTCCACCTGATGGTAAGTGGTTGCTGCGGCCCATAGACATCTACATCTATCTTCCATTACAAATCAAAATGCAGATGCGTTGTCACCCGTGAGGACTGAGATGGAATGCCTCATTTCCAGTAAAAAGGGTCTCCGGTTCTCTACACTCACCATACGAAATACAGCAGCATTAAGCTACTATTTCACGCTGGTATTCTGTGAGAGCGTGGTCCTTCCCCGGTCGAGCCGACCCATTCGTGCTACAACTATACTACTAATATAATTGCAGCATGGCTCTACCACGTTATGATCCATTTCACCAAATTTCGATGAACATAGCCATGATACAATGACCAAGTGACAGTTGATTGTAAATATTATATATTTTTATACTAACTATTATATTTTACATTAGCATAAAAGCAGCAGCATTATGTTATTTATGTAGCTTATTGCAGCTGTTTAGTTCTGGATGAAGCTGATCGTTTGTTGGATATGGGTTATGAAAAAGATGTAGCAGCTATTGTAAAAGCTATAGAAGATCACAAAAAGGCTGCAACTTATGATCCCATAGCTCTCATAAAGCAAACTGTCAAAAAGAATGTAACAAATGATGAAGCACCGAAAATTTTAGATGAGAGTGTAGAAGAAAGCAAAGTGAAACATTATTTGACTGAAGTGTTTCTTTCAAAGGAAAGACAAACGATTTTGTTATCAGCAACTCTCACAAAGGTTATTACATTTTTATAATTTTAAAATCAAATTACTATCTACAATCAATTTTGAATTTGTGTTCCTATTTTAGGCAGTAGAACATTTGGCGGGTATTACTATGCAAAATCCTGTTTTTATTGACACATCAGAAGGAAAAGTTCTGGTAGCAGATTCATTAAAACAGCATGAAGTTGTCGATAATAAAGAGCAAAACGTAAATAATAAAGTGAAAAGCGACACAGAAACCCCATTTAACAACACGGTAGCAGAAGCAGAAGAGGAAAAAATAACTAATCATGATACTTCTATTAATAACTATGAAATCAGGAGAGGTAATTTAAATAATAATTTGTATTAATTTCATATTTAAATTACTTGTTAAAACAGGTGATTGTTTTAGGTTTAAAAGCTTTTAAGGGATTGAACCATCTTAATCTACAAGATAATGATAAAGATAAAAAGATAGAGAATTCAGTGAATGTTGTTTCCAAAAATGGAATTGACAGTGATAGTGATTCCGATTATGAATATTTTAAAGTACAAAAAGAATTGGAAGCTAAAAATCCTAAAAAGGTAGAACAAATTGAAGAAACACAAGCGGCCGAAACAGGAAATATCTTTGCTGAGGCACTGAAGACAGCGGTAGTTGAAGATGAGTTAGTCTTACCAGCTACAGTGAATCAGAAATTTTTGATTGTTCCAATGAAACTAAGACTAGTGACTCTATGCTCTCTTATTATTGAACATTGTGTTTTGAACAAGAAAGGTGGTAAAATGATAGTGTTTATGGCAACTACAGAAATGGTGGATTATCATTCAGAATTATTGGAAACGGTACTGACAGGCAAAGAAGCTAAAGTTAAAAAGAAAGCTGCAAAAAATAAAACGGCAAACGCAAAGAAGAGAAAGCCTAATAATGATGACAGTGAAGAAAATGAGGTATGAGTTTAATAATTCTGTTTTACATCATAAGACAAATAAAAAAAAGAGCAGTGTCAAAACTGTACGACTGCCTATGACCGAGCATCTGTCAAGCATGGCTATCATGGAATATCCACTTTAAAATAGGAGAGGCACATATTTGATTTAATTAGCTGACGAAAAAAATATTAAAGTTTTAATACTTTTGCAAAAGCTGACTTAAATTAATTAAAAATAAAATAATTTCACAAATTTTAAACTAAACTCACGGCGAATTAAACGATAGTTTGCGTGAGATGATTAATTCCGATTCAGTGTTTTAGCTCCGCTCTCAATGTGGTAAATACATGTTAGAAATAGGATAATCCAACGGAATTGGTTGAAACACTGCAAACTATTAAAGATAATTCCATGCATACAAAGTTTCAAGCGCAGCTACATTACAATAGTATTTTAAAAAATGACTGTCTCATTGGTCACGTGGTCACAAGCGCTACTGCTGATCATGTAGTACTCGGTTGAAATCCCAGGTCGAGTATAAATCTCTAAATTGAAGAAATTCTAAGTAGCCCCCCATGTTAAGTTGGCTGTGTTTCACTCCCGTGCCATAAAACCACGTAATAACATTGGTTCTGCGCTTAACTTCTCTCTAGTCTCCCTAGACGTGTCAAGCTACCCCCCCCCCCCCATTGGATTATGAGTCAGTAAATAGCGAGTGCACCTGTGTTTGCGCATATATACTCGTGCGCTTTAATTCTGTCCTGCGTAGATGGCTAGTTCGTCCGCTGAGACTAGCGTGTGTAATTCGGCGTGGAGGACTGATATTAGTATAAAATATTAATCACCTGCGAATAAAAAAGGGGTGAAAAAACAATGTAGTTCACTTATTAATAATAGTTTTTGTTTATTATTTTGAATTTGCAATGTTATGAAACTAATGTCAAAGCTTGGCAAACGCTTGGAAAGTAATTGTAACATATTTTTCGATAAGGATAAATCGGCATCATCAGAAAATTCGGATTCGGATTTTGAAATGGAGTATAACTCACCAGAAGAAGGTGGCTTGGTTCCAGTGGATTTGGATGTTTTCAGTCTTCACGGGTCTATGCCTCATGAACAGAGAATGGAGGTTTTTAAGCAATTTAGAGCTGCCAGAAGAGGCTTACTTATCTGCACTGTAAGTAACTTTAGCGAAATTATCTAGTCATCTGTTGTATTTAAACTGCAAATATATAAAATAACTGCACAAGACAACCTATATTCGGGATATATCAATGATATATCAAAAGCTGAAATATCTACATATACAAATAAATGAAATTGAAGTGTCTGTTAAGGTTTACTAAATGCAAATCAAAATATATATGGTACATTTAACATAAAAAATCAATCTTTAAAATATTTGTCTGTCTGTCTGTGTGTATGTCTGTATTTTCCGGCTAATCACCGATATGACTGGACGGATTTTGACGGAATTTCCACTGGCATAGCTGATGTTATAAGGAGTAACTTAGGCTTCTTTTATTTTCCGCGCGAAAAGCGGGGTTTTACCCGCAAATCCAATTGTGATAAATATAAAAGTTAATAAGCTATAAAAGCTTCGTCAATGGTCAGATTTTAGAGAAGATATTTTTTACTAAGACACTGTGAAAAGTTCACCTGATGGTTAATGGTCTGTGGCGGCGCTGTCGTCGCGCCGAGCGAAAAACACCGAAGCCTAATTCACGCTATCGACATACCGAATCATAAACAGTATATTATATAGAATATCTCCGAACTATCACGCCCTCCTTTCTGCCAAGGAGGGTCGCGTTCGTATACGGCTTAGAGATCTCTAGTTAGACCGTTAAGCCAATCTCTAAAAGGCGGTGTTTAGTGGGTAAAAGTCTCCACATAACCACGCAGCCGGCCGCGTGGTATGCTATGATCATTCACCGCCTCCCTCCCCCGCTTTCCGGAGGGTTACCCATATTTGCTTCGGGCGCAAAAAAAAAACTATCACGCGGAGTGTTGGCCGCTCCCCGGGCAGAACACCTTGCCCGGCGGGAGATCTCCCCTTTTCCTACCACGGCCACAGGTCTATTAAGAACCAGACACAGTTGTCACCACTCAAGGACTAATAAGGAATTCCTTGTTACCAGCAAACGGGTTTCTGGTTTTCTATACAAAACACAACAGTATTATACTGCATTTTACGTGGGTTTTCTGTCTGCGCGTAGTCGTTCCACGATCGAGCCGACCCATTCAAGCTGTAGCTATATGCATAGTGGCTCTTTCACGCAAGTGGTACGGTAAATCTTAGCTACATTCAGCAGTTTCATTTTTAAGATATTTTACTACCACTAAACTCCAATGCTTTGTTTCAAAATTTATTAAGAACAGCCATCCTGCTATTTTTTTTAAAATAAAATTGTAGTAACGTATGAACTTACAGTCCAGAACACTGCAGTGTACGCACTGCTATTTGGCCCCGGAAATAGGGTGGTATCTACCACCCAGATGGATACCCAGATGGACTCCATGACAGAGAAGAAGTCCTAAGTACCTAAGTATCTAGCCACCTAGGTACTAGGTTACCATTACCGTCACAGCGTATCCACTGCTGAATTTGCCATTGTTGCCACGCTTGGCAAGTGAGTTGGCAAGGCAGTATTTTATTTTTAGTTGTTTCTCTCCTGATCTTCAGATTTGTTTTCCTCTGTCGTCTCTTAATTTGTTCATTGTCACTATCCCTACCATATAGGAAATGACCCTATTCTTGTTATTAACCAATTATGTATGTATGTGTATGTGTTATAAACTAACGTAACTAACGTTATTTAAAATATAGCTAAAGCATTAACTGGTTTAGTAACAGAACGTGTGTCCTTACTCTTTGTATATTGCGAGTGATTTAGTTTTGTGTATTCGATTGTACTTTATTTTATTGTAGATTTTACACTTAATTATTCGCACATCGAACTTAAATATTATAACAACCGTGTAGTGGCAGTGTAAGAATATCCACTACCTTATATCATCCCGTAGGTGTCGTAAGACGCGACAGAGGGGAACAAATCAAGAGATGAGCGGCAGCGTCTTCCTTATAACGACTAAAAAAACAGCGGTAGCCACCCCGCGTGGTAATTATGGCAAATATAGTAGCTGAAGGCAACGCGGTATCGTTTCGGCACAGACAGGCATTAAAGATCCCGCACTGCTCCCGCACCCACAAGTCGGATAACGGCCTAACTGTTGGTCCGGGAGGCAGCGACACTATTTGTGCGATTATTCCTACAAAGCTGATTCTTTGTTATTCTGTTATTTTGAGATCGTACGTAAACAGAATGGCAGTCTACCGTGCCGATGTTGTTACATACGTTTATAACAATTTTTGAAACCTGTAAATAAATAATACGTAAATGTACCTACAAAAATTAAGAAATTATACCTACAAGACTGAAACTTTTAACAGTCACCAAGGATACCCAAATATACAGGAAAACGAAAGTCTACCGCCTCGGAAGCGTTGCCATCTAAAGTCTACCACCCACGTTGCACGTCGCAACCACTTGTAGACGAAAAACCAGCTTTGTAGATTTTAATTTAATGCCGATAATATGTCCAATTATTCAAAGCAACTTATAGCGGATGGGCTTAGTAGCTGCGCTCGGGAGATAGTGTATTCCATCGCGTCTACCAAGGTTTTAGCAACATTTTCTTCTTTTGTTCATAGTCTTTTTTTGTTCTTTTATAAACCTAACTACCTATTTGAGAAATAAAATCATCCTAGTAGAAATAAGTCTAAAAAGTTAATTTTTCAACACATTACGTGGGTTAGACTTTAGATAGCAACGCTTTCGAGGCGGTAGACTTTCGTTATAGTGTACATTTATGTATCCTTGGTCACTGTAAGAAGTTTCAGCCTTGTAGGTATAATATATTACGTATTTACAGATTTCAAAAAATTGTTATTAATGTTTGCAACACTAAAAGCTTGGTAGACTTTCACTTTCATTATTTACACGGTATAAACGTTGCTTTACAGAAAAAATTAGCTTTGTAGGAATGGGTGGAAAATTTCGGTCGCTGCCTCCCTTACTATGTGATTCGTTCGACTCGCGATCGTAACTGAGCGCTCCCGACGCCTACGCACACTAATACAATCTGTATCTGCACGGGTAACAACAACCAAAGTAAAAGCTTTCAGACTACGCTATAATATAATAGCATATAGCTCATAGCACAACAATATCGCGCACCATACATTGTTAATCACACGTTCACACGGTGGACGTCTACACTTGACACCTAATGGTGGTTAATATAGCGCATAGCACCATATTATAGCGCGCTATCTCTTCATAACGCATAGTGCGTGTTATGTAAGTAGTCGCCATGGTGCTATGACGCTATGACGCTATGACGCTATTCATATGAAGCGGCAGTTAGTTCTAGACTAGTTCTAGCAGCAGCGCTGTTGGGAGTAGACGTGTGACGCAAATTTAATCTAGCAGCACGCTATTCATCGCGCGCGAACTAATTTAGTGTTAGACGTTATTTAGTTAGTGTATACTATATATTTATAAGTGATCGAAGGACACAGTTGTCTGCTACAAAAGAAGCCTAACCAATGTTTTAAATGTGAATAAAATATAGATACAAAAGTGTATATAATAGTGTTTGTAAATAGTGGATTTTTGTAGGTATATACAATCAATAACTTTTAAATACACCTTTAATTGTATTATAATTTATATTAAGGTTAAAATAACGTTTACATCAATTATAATAAAAAATGATTAATTTTGTTTTGTTTTAAAAAGTACACGCTTAAAAAATATTTTTAGGGTTATAGAAAGTCGTAAGCCTGAAAAGTATGAATGAGCGTTCATTGATTTTTCTTTACCACTTAATTTTATTTTAATCTAAAATGCGACTTATTACGAAACAATATTCTTATAAAGCACGCGGTCTATTCAATGAACAACATGTAATGTAGCGTGCTCCGAGATATAGCGTGCTGCTAAACTTAATGCGCTTGCCGGCCTCCTACACAATTTTTTATAAATAGCGCGCTATAACATAGCGTATTTAATAGCGCGCTAGAAATTTCTAGTTTATAGTCTGTAGCGTGCTATTGATTTATAGTCGTTTTGAACAACTTTATTGACACCGCGATTAGAACGACTCAGCTTGTGCTCAGCTCGTGCTCAGAGGAGCCCAATATGGTATCAAAAAGTATTCACGTATGAAGAGCATTAGGAAAAATTTGGCAGCTAATCAGCAAACACTTATTCACGTATTCTTAAATAGTCCTACAGTCGTACCTGTTTAGGTCCAACAAATGCACGACATAAATTATAATTTTGGGTTAGAATGGCAGTATCCTAGAACATTTAAGAATTGTTTTGGTTCACTTTAAGTAATTTCATTGTCCCGTGAGTCATATTTTTTTTTATAGGATAGGATGACAAACGAGCGCACAGTCCACCAGATGGTAAGTAGTTGCTGTGGCCCATAGGCATCTGCATCTATCCTCGATTACGAATCAAAATGCAGACGCGTTGTCATCCGTGAGGACTAAGATGGAATGCCTCGTTTCCAGTAAAAAGGGTCTCCGGTTCTCTACACTCACCATACGAAACACAGCAGCATTAAGCTACTATTTGACGCTGGTATTCTGTGAGCTGGTATATATAAACGTTTCCATTGTTTATATATTTTTATTCGCGGACATAGAAATTCTTTAAATCTATAGGTAACTAGCGATCCGCCCCGGCTTCTCACGGGTGATTTCTGGATCTGACATCAACGCCACCTACCAGGTCAATTGTGAATCTAAACCATTCTCAAATCAACTTAATAACACATAAAATTTCATCAAACTCGGTCCAGCCGTATAGAGTTCAGTTATACACACAGAAGATTTATATATATAAAGATAAGTATATAATTTAGATAAAAATATTTATTTGGCATTGAAGTAACAAATTGTGATTGTAGATAGATCCCACAAACATTACAAAAGTTTGATTGTAGATTATACACAAATTAAAACTCCGTAATAAGTTCGTGATTATGTAACAGGCTGTAATAGTCGTTTAATGGTCTGGTGCGTTGCTTTTGCAATGAAATGCCGTTATTATTGGCTTCCGGACGATTAATTTAAATAGTGAGTAACAGTTTGTTGCAACTAAACGATTATAAATTACTAACACTTAAGCATTCATATTGGGAAATGTTATATAATTTCTTTGTTATATATTAGTATTTCTCAGATATATAGGTTCCGTTTCCCTTCACCGCCAAGCACAGTGAAATATCGATAAAAATATTCACTTGATATCATCTTATACCTTTTACGTTTATGGATAAGTAGGTCGCTGGACTGGTTGACGTGATAGAGCCATGTTGCAGCTATATAAGTAGTATAGTTTTAGCACGAATGGGTCGGCTCGACCGGGGAAGTACCACGCTTACACAGAATACCGGTGTAAAATAGCAGCTTAACGCCGCTGTGCTTTGTGTGTTGAGTGTAAAGAACCGGAGACCCTTTTTACTGGAAACAAGTAATTTCATCTTAGTCTTCACGGGTGACAACGCAACTGCATTGTGATCCCTAATCGAGGATAGACGTAAGTGTCTATGTGCCACAGTATACACTTACCATCAGGTGGACTGTGTGCTCGTTTGACACCCTATACATATAAAATAAAAAAATAAAAACTGTACCTACTCAATTCATCGAAATTCGAAAACCGTTATTTGAGCGAAAGTTTCTTGTATATTGTGTAATCATCGTCATCCTCATCATCACTATCTATCTAAAAACCACTGCTGAACATAGTCCTCCATCATAAATTTGCCTCGTAAGTTTTTACCATGGTTGTTACAACTGGCGGGTAGGTAACCGCATTGTTTTTTTAGTTTTGTATATTATCAGAAAGATATTATTGCTCATCTCCTCATCTCCATTCCATTTCCCTCTGTCGGTTTTTACGGCACTAACAGAATGATATGGGGTACTGGATATTCCCACACCGCCACTACACAGTTGGTATATATAATATTGTATATGTACCAAACTTTATTTCACGTTTAATTGAACTAAATGTTTAATGTGTAAGCGTATTACTATAATGTAGGGAGCCATCACGTAACTTTATTCCATAGAATACTATAATACACAATAGAATGACTGTCATCCTTACTTTGTAGGAGGATTGGCGTCGCCGAGAGCACACATACAAGCAATTACGTTTTATTATCAGTTATCACTACTACAAACACATTTTAGACTTTTAATTATTGTTTTTGTCACATAAATGTTTCTTTATTTTTGTTTCTAATATTCACAAAATATAAATAGTATCGACGTACTGGTTGTAGAATATGTCTCCTTTATTTAAATTTCATTTCCCGCTGTTCTTTTCACACGTAATTATTGCACAATTTACCATTTTTTAAATAATTTGCATGCAGCGACACTTGACCAGAAATTGGAAACGATTGATTGTGTTGACATTTATGCGTGTGAATTGACGTGTTAGTGGCTACACGGGCTTCGCCCACTCCCCCGTTCTATTATGCATGTATTATAGTATTCTATGCTTTATTCTATTTATTTAAAAATGTTTATTGCGTCCCCTTAGAAGAAAATGGATACAAAGGGCGGACTTAATGCCTAAAGGCATTCTCCACTAGTCAACCCATGGAGTGGTGAGAGTTTGTCGTAGGTGTAGCAATTAAAAGAAAAAAAAAAGATAAACTAAAATTAATACACAATAAGTTTATCCTCTAAAAACATTTAGAAATATGTATTACATGGGTACAGATAGTTCGAACGATATTTTAGAACAGACAAATAAATCATCATCATTACATCTTCACAAGTCCACTGCTGAACCATAGGTCTCCCCCAAGGGAATCCACAAAGCACGACCCTGAGCCACCTGCATTCATTGACTTCCTGCATCTCTTAGCAGGTCGTCAGTTCATTTAGTGTGGGGCCATTCGTTTACCGGAACGAGGCTGCCACTCGAAAACTTTCCTTCCCTATCGGTTGTTGGTTCTTCGAGTTATATGTCTGGCCCATTTCCATTTAGCGTACTGATCCGATGAGCTGTGTCGATCACTCTTGTTCTACTGCGGATATCCTCATTTCGAAATTTATCGTGCAGGGTAACTCCGAGAACAGCCCAATGATTGTTTTAAGGTTACAGCTTGTAAAAGTCCACTACTGAACATAGGCCTCCCATAGATTGCCTAATAGAAGGGATATTTGCCATAGTTGCCACGCTTGGCAAGAAGGTTGGCAACCGCAGTTTTTTTGTTATTAATCGTTATTACGAAGACGCTACTGCCCATCTCATGATTTGTTTCCCTATGTCGCATCTTACGATATCCACGGGATGATATAATAATAATAATAATAACTCTCTCTCTGAACCCTCTCAGTACCTTACTGGAGGGATCCGGGAGGGGATTTCAGCTACGGAAAGGAGGGACAAAAGTGACCCACCTTTTCTATATGGATGACTTCAAGTTATTCGCCTCCAGTCGCTCCCATCTTATGGAATTGCTAAACATCACTTGTGAATTTAGCAATTCCATTGGAATGGGGCTGGGGACGGATAAGTGTGCAGTCCTCCATGTGGAAAGGGGAAGGGTTGCTAACTCTGACGGCATACATTTATCTATGCCCGTCAACTTAAGGACCCTTTCCAAGGCTGAAACATACCGATATCTGGGTATGTCACAGAACATCGGTATCGATGAGGCTGGTAGGAAACAGTCAGTTTGCGACGTGTTTTATGCACGCTTGACAAAGTGTTTAATAGCCTTTTGTCCGGTGTGAATAAGACACACGCATATAACGGTTGGGTCATGCCTGTCCTCATGTATACCTTTGGCATACTCAGATGGACTAACTGAACTTAATGCCCTGGATAGAAAAGTCCGCACTACCATGACGTCCCATAGGATGCATCATCCGAGATCGTCGGTAATGAGGCTGTACTTGCCGCGAAAGCATGGTGGGCGTGGCTTTCTGAGCGCGCTCACCATGCATAATCGTGAAGTGTGCAGCTTTCGTCATTACTTCCTAGCGAGATCGGATGATCCATTCTATAATGACGTTATTTCTAGTGATAAAGGGCTTACCCCTCTATCCTTAGCCAACGAGTAATGGCAGGGCCCAGCAGTGCTTAACATTTCCGACCGGGAGGCCGTATGGAAGGAGAAGGAGCTCCACGGGAGGTACTACAGGGCTCTACATGAGCCCTTCGTAGATACAGTCGCCTCCCTCAACTGGCTACGTTTCGGTGACCTCTTCGGGGAAACCGAGGGTTTTATCTGTGCAATACAGGATCAGGTTATTAATACCAACAACTATCGGAGATACATCCTAAAGGATGGCACCGTTGACGTCTGTCGAGCTTGTCGCCATCCCGGTGAGTCACTTAGGCATGTAGTCTCCGGTTGTTCGGCGCTTTCTAACTCTGAGTACTTGCACAGACACAACCTAGTAGCCAGAATTCTATACCAGGTGCTCGCTCTGAAATACGGTCTCGTGGACCGGAAATTGCCGTATTATAAGTACTTGCCGGAAGCCGTGCTCGAAAATGACAGCGCCAGGCTCTACTGGGACCGGGCCATCATCACAGACAGGACTATTCTTGCGAATAAGCCTGATATTGTGCTGATGGACCGGGCACAATCAAGGATATTTTTGGTTGACATTACCATTCCGTATGACGAGAACCTCGTGAAAGCCGAAACAGATAAGCGAACAAAATATCTGGACCTGGCTCACGAGGTGACTGACATGTGGGGTGATCTGCCGGCCGAAATTATTCCTGTAGTCGTCTCTGCGAATGGGCTGATCCCAGTCAGCCTCTCGGGTTATCTGAGGCGACTAGGACTCCGTGACGGACCGCTCCGGGCTCAAATGCACAAGGCGGTGCTCCTCGATACCGCCCGCATCGTCCGCCGGTTTCTTTCCCTTTCCTCCTAACCCTCGGCCGTCTGGTCTCCCCTGCCGAGGGCTTCCATCTGGTTGGATCATTATTTATTTATGTATTTTTTGTATTTTTTTATTTTATTTTATTGATATTTATGTATATTTATCTTTTCATTTTAATTTATTATTATATATTTTTAGAACCAAACCAGATGAGAAAACTATATATACCCCATAATAATAATAATAATAATAATCATTTATTTCGGACCATGATCCATATGGGTTAGTAAGTAATTTATAAACTAAAATATGTTAGTAACAATATAATATAATATACAATATATAATATAATATAATAAAAACAATATATTCAATAGATATTCTTGCACCGCCAATGCACGGTCACCCTCATACGAGCTTACGAGCCTACTTATAAGAGCCTACATATTACGAGTATATCGTCGTTTAGGAATCAAAATGGAGATGTGTTGTCAGTGCACTACACGGTTTAAAATGTACACATTGCTCGAATTTGCAGTTTGCAATTTCACTTTTTATTGTTTAAAGGTGTATTTTTTCACTTTTTTGTTGTTGTTTTGTATTCACTTGAAAGCACGATTACCGGAGACCATACAAACGTCCACCGGTGTATCGCGCAGGTGCGGCGTGTCAAGATTTGAACACGTGTAAACTACGATACTAAATATTAAATGACGACTCAATGGCGGTTGTTTTGGTATGAATTATGTCTCTATTAATTTAAAAACGTAGGTACATTTAAAGGTTATTTTTCACGGTGTATCTTTTAATCGATCTCTTGTCAATTATTTCCTTTAATTAACTTTTAACGTGCTTGTTTCATAGCTTTATGTATCATAGGTTTTCGACTCATTAGTGTACTTTTTGTGATCCTCCTACCTAGCCTCCTAGCCTACCTAGATTTATAGAACCACGCTTTCGATTTTTCAAAAAAGCAAACCTACGTTTAGGTTTTAAAAAAAATTATAAACATATAAATAATGCTAGTTAGTTATAAGTCCGACAAGTGTTTCACAATACACATACATGAAGTAAGTGACAGTAATCAGGCGTTATTTTGCGGAAAGCCATTATAATAAAGATATTAATAGTTACTTTGCAACCATCCGCTCAATTAAATGATGTGTCTTATCTAATTTGAAGGCCACCTCCCGCCCTCCCTCAATTGCGTGCACTAATCCCGCTAAGATGTCTTAGTGGTCAGCCGCCGTAGTCTACATCACCTGAAGATGCCTCGTGTAGAGGCGAAACACGTGTGATATTATCGTCGATGGTGTGTCTTTCCTAGAATAGTGGTGTTGGGAGTTGTGGTGACGGGATTATGCACGCATTTATATTATCTAGGTAAGACACATCATTTAATTGAGCGGATGGTTGCAAAGTAACTATTAATATCTTTATTAGAAACGAAAACACCTTGGAAGTAACAAGGTATTCCATTCCAGACCTTAGGAGGTGACAAGGCATGCTAACCGTCCTGCAAGAGCCGAGACCTCTCGTTTCTAGAGCCTATATAAATATTCATTATTGCATATTATTTTTGTTTACAAATACATCATAGTAAGCGGCAAATCATCTTACTGTGTTTAAGAACCATAGTCGGAAGTTTTCTAAAATTGTTGTCCTTATTTTTCTGACCAATTTTATCAAACCCTGACTCTGATCTTAATTCTACGAGTATTATATGAAGTCGCTTATAGGATAAATGAGTCCGCAAAATCGTAGTACCTATGCGCGCATTATGAATGACATTAGAATAATGAAAGTAAGAATTTTACTATATTGATTTCTTATACTAAATTAAAAAAAGTTAAAGAGATTAACAACTTTTTAACTTTTTTTTCCTGTAAGTCGCTTTGAATTTATTATAGTATACAATTTTATGCAAACTACAAGTCGTTCAATTTATCAAGTTTTTAAACGTTTTGCATATATTATCCAGTCGGTTTTATTACAGAAGGTAATTATTGTTACATTGTCGCAACATTTATTACGGAAGGTAATCTAGGCATAAATATGTGGAAGTCGCCTCCAATCCTCGTCGCCGCGGGACGCCATCGCTTCAATATGCTCCTATTACGCAATATAATGCTTCTGTTCATCGTAATTATGTACATTACTATGGAAGTAATAAAAATCGAAATGTTTTCTAGTGGGAACATAACTTAGATTATTTATTTGTGTTCACTTTTTCGTTCCATTCAACTTTTTTAGTGTTTATTTGAAGTTTTCGTAACGGATATCACTATGAGCAAACCTGCAATCTAAAGTAGTACAAGTGAGTTTGAGTACGTATAAAATATGCCAACATACGGAAAGCACGGTAAATCCTTCCTTGCCCTAAAATCCTCTGATAAGAAATAGAAGGCTTGTCCCCAAGGCTCGAACGAAATAATTTAATTATTCATTTATATAATCGAGTAATAAAAGCAAATATTTTTAATGAGCTTAAAAACAAACTACTGCTTGACTGCTAGGGAGTATTTATTCTACAGCAGTTAAAGCATATAACGTGAAGGCACCAATTATGGACAGTTTAAGAATTTGGTCTTACATTTTTAATCACTATTCATCTATTTGCAAAGATACAATGTTATGACTATTATCAAATTGTAGACCAATAAACATGCTTTATTACACGTACATATATAATTTATATAGTGTTATTGTTTCTGATGAAATAAAGAAAAACTCAAAAAGGCACAAAAACTCCATTTATGGACGGCACTTCTCCAGTGATGGATACTCAATGTTGGACATGTATCCCATGATGGACACCCAATGTTGGAAGGTTATTAAATTCACCAGTTTAAAATGAAATTCTTTGAAAAATTTTAAAGTTTATTAACAAATATAAGAAGGAAACCTCAACTTTATAAAAAACAGTTTTGCAAATTAAAAAGTACTATTATTTATTTATCACAAATCAAAATAACAAATCAAGTTAAAGCAACTACAGCAGAAACATTTTACTTATTAGGGTCAAAAAAAGCTTGAGGTATTCTTGTAAATAGAAGTCTCAAAAGAGCAGTTAACAACTTAGGTGTCTACTCTTACATACTACACAGTCTTTATTCTTTTTCTTTATAATAACCACCTTATTTAATAATCACAACTTGAGAGATCAAATTTAACCCTGTTTTACCCATTAATTAGAAAAACGGGTTAAAAAATATACACTAAATATAAATAGAAAAATCTTATTCTAATAAGTCTCAAAATCCAGGACATTTATATGTTAGGCAAAATTCCCATCAAACAATAGACTAAAAAATAAATGAAATAAAAATCTTTAAATCCACAGTCTTAAAATCTAGGTCATATAAATGTCAGGCAAAAACTTCTCCATTTCTGGTACTTTGTAAAGGCCTCTGTTATTATGTTTGATAGGAGGATTTATAACTTCGACTATATCAGTAGTTTTATACCAAATTTTATCTGGCCTTTCTGGCCACTTAAAAGTGTTCCCATTAGAAAGTACCATTGTACTTATTTCAAAGAGACCTCGTTCCTTATTTTCAATCTTTCCGGGGAAATATTCACCCTCATACATAATGATGACAAAAGAACCCTTGTTGATATCCTTTTTAGCATTTTTAACTTTATTAGAATGTGCTATTTGAGTCAAAGGCAACTCTGATTCAGAATTACTATCTTCCGTAATAGATCGTTTTCTCTTCCTTTGTACTGAAATCTTCTTTTTATCCATTGCTTTACGTTCATTTTGTTTTTCCAGTATTTCTCCTTGATAGGTATTTGATTCAGTCTCTTCGTTCCATTCGCTTTCGCCACTTTCAATATATTCTATTTCAGCTTCTGTATCTTCAGATGATGATATTTCAGGCATCTTTGGTTTTTTAGATTTTGTTTTACCCTTCTTTTCCTTGGCAAGTTTTTCTTTGATATTTTTTTTCTCGATTCTCTGCTTAGCTTTCAATTCCTTTTCTTCTAAAATTCTTTTTTTTTCGGCGGCTTTTTTTTCATGGTATTCTTGCCATGCTTTGCTCGTTACAGCTGATGGTAATTTTTCTTTTTTCTTCTTAGTTTTCTTAGTACTTTCATTGTCAGGCCAGAAAAGACATTTTTTGAATGGCGATGGAACTGTGACACCTAGCGCATTACTTATTGTGTTTTTTGCAGGAGTTTTTGCAGCCAAAGAAAGGGATCCATCAACCCTGGCTAACGTATCTGACGTTGTAATTTCGATTGAAGAAGTCACTGTACTACCTATCGTAACCCTTGTGTCTTCGATAGGTATTTTTTCAGTCTCTTGAGACGGCATTTCTGACACTGATGGCACTGTGCTACCCAGAATATCGCTTGTTGTATCATTATGGGATTTCGCATCAGATATGGCTTCATCAACTTTTGATGGCGTATTTGGCGTTGGTATGAATGCCACTGTTTCAGAGACACCATCTAGTGCACTGGTTGACGGTGCTATGAGATCAAGTGCACTGCTTACTTTGCCGTTGTCATCGAAGTCTGTTGGCATAACATTTTCTTGCATAATACACGTGTTATTATATAATACGTTATCTGAAGTCGGTGAAGATTCCCTATTTAATGCAGCAGGTGCGGAACTAGATTCTAGCGAAATTGACATTTGCTTGTTGTGTGCCCACACTATATAGAGATTCAAATCTTCATCTAATGCCATGTTTTCGAGAACATTTCTTCCTTCATAATAAAGACTGTTAAATAGGTCTAACTTTTCTTGACCAAAATGTTTTGTAATTTCGGTTTCTAAAAATTGTAAAAAATGGCTTCTTTCTTCATTTTGGTTTTCATTTGCTAGATCAGAAACAGTATTCCGCTTTGTGAGTTTTGACTTATCAATATATTGTGGACCATATGGATGCAGACCACCGCCCCTAAATCCATTTTTAATGCAGTCCGTCGTTATATTCTTTAACGCTTTTTGAAAGACGGGAGCAAAGTTTTCCTTTTTCAACTTGTTTCCCGAATTTTCCATTTTCCACTGGATAACTGCTTTACGATAATATACTTTCAGCGGTCTGAAAAGAGATATGTCCATAGGCTGCAGAATGTGGGTCGAGTTAGGGTACAAGGCTATAATTTCTATGTCATTTTCAGAGCAGAACTTGGACAGATGAAGTGTAAGATGCGATCTATGACCATCCACAAAAAACAAAATTGGTTTCTGGATGCCTTTTACAATCAACCAAGGATTAAAAATTGTAGTCACAAACTCGTAGAAGGTCTCACCAGTCATCCAACCGGTCTCCGACTTTCCTATGCCCCATTCTCCTGGCACACTGCTAGAAATTCTGTCCGGGACTCGATCATAGGCGAAAACAATCATGGGTGGTGCTAGTGTACCCGCAGCATTTGCAGTCAACAAGACGGTTAAATTTTCTTTTTCATCGCCACTTGCCGCATAAACATGCTTTTCCCCTCGTCTAACAAGCACTCGTCCAGGTTTTGGCGCAAGAAAAAAAGGCGCTCTCATCTGCATTAAAAACTCGGCTTGGCTCTTTCAGAGCTTCAAGCAATCCCTTTTCGGCCAAATATTCATCCACTTCTTTGAACCAGTTGTTTATTTGCTCTTCTGTCACTTCATTGCGTGCTGCACTGAGGTTTTCGGCCGTTCTTTCTGCTAATATCGGATGTCTTTTAATAAAAGAAGAAAACCATTTCTTCCCTGGCCTGTTTGCTGTAAAAGGAGTAGATTTACGTTGCACCGTAACTATTCGCTGGACGCTATCTAAAAGTTGTTCTCTAGTGATAGGAAATCGTCTTTCGGCACTTGCTATTGCCCATTCACAAGCAAATCTTCTTCTACTGTTGTCAAGACTGTACTAGGCCCCATAGTGCATACCATGGGGCTCTTACCGGAGATTTTATTGTGGAGAGTAATTCTCGGCACTCCAAATCGCTTAGCTGCTGCAGATACTGATTGTCCTTCCTTTCGCACTGCCTCAATGGCGTGAGCCATTTGTTCAGGCTTATAATCTTTTTTTAGGCGCCATCTAACCAAACAAGAAATCAAATTAGATAGTTCTTACAATCTACGAGCGCGTGGTCCTAGGTCGTGTGAAGATGTATCTGTAGGTATACATATAACTAAAAATAAAGGTAACACGCGCTTATGAATTGCAAAAAACCATACAATTATAACATGGTGTCCATTATTGGTAAACGTGCTTTGATTATTATTTTTTAAAGACATATGATATCAGGCGATGTTCAAGAGGTAATACTATTTATAATTTACTCTTCAGTACAATTAAATAACCATGGACACGTGTCCATAAATGTGTTTTATGTCCATTAATGGATCCAGTAATGGACACCCCCCCTAAAATACTTTTAAATTATCGAGTGACATAACCTCTTTCTCGAATATATGCCTAATACTATAAGATAAACATAAAATCAAAGCGTGTCCATATATCTATCTAAAAAAGGACATTGTGAACAAAAACAATGACTAACCTGCTTAACGATTCCTTTAAGAAATCCGGATAAAATTTGAAAAACTCCAGAGCACAATTTCTTCAACTCGCCATTTTGAAACAAAATGGCCGAAATTAATTTTCTCTGTCAATATGACAGAGGGATGTTGGCTGTCTATGTCTAAAGTGCTGCCATTTCTAGAAAACCATTTCTACCCTTATTATAAGGTTGATAAGTTTTTTTCGTCCATTATTGGTGCCATGTCCATTACCGGCGCCACAACGTTAGTTTTGTACGTGGTAGAGCCAAGCAGCTAGCTATATTATTGTTGTAGCACGAATGGCCGACCCATTCGACCGGGGAAGAGCCACGCTCTCACAGTATACCAGCGTAAAATAGCAGCTTAATGCTGCTGTATTTTGTATGGTGAATTTAGAGAACCGGAGACCCGTTTTACTGAAATCGAGGTTCCATCTTAGTTCTCGGGGTGACAACGAATCTGCATTTTGATTCTTCATCAAGGTTAAATGTAGTAGATGTCTATGGGCCACAGCAACCACTTACCACCAGGTGAACTGTGTGCTCGTTTGTCACCCAAATTAAAAAAAAAACTATCACCCTCGGGATACTGTTTTTCATCCTGAGAAAAATAGCCACTTTTAGGGTAATTTTATTCAACGATCTTCTACTTTTAGAGAGGCGTTTGCTCAGAAATAAATTATTTATGCGGATCTGACGATAAGAATTTTAAAGCATGAAACTGGCTTATACTGTACACTTCGCGATGTTTAAAATGTTTTGTTATTAGGATGTTGCTGCTCGAGGTCTGGACGTTCCACGCGTCGATCTTGTGCTTCAGTATTGCGCTCCTGCGTCCGCTACGGACTATGTACACAGGTAATTATTATCTGGTAATTTACACTTTCTCTTGTTCCGAAATGTTTGATTTTGTGAAAAAAAGTGAAAAAATTGCACTTGTCTATTTATTTATTAAGTACCTGGATGACCGGAATCGAAAATTGTTTCGAAAATCGTGTTTTTTGAAAATTACATCGAGATACAAATTAGATACTGAATGAATTATGAATAATATTTTTGATCTTACTGACATAATAGAAAAAACTGAACTGGATATCCCATTTGAGCTATTATAATCATTAACGCAGCGCCAAAACTTGCCTTCTTATTCTAATGACATTGTAACAGTTTTTCATTGCCTGAAAACACGGATAAAACGGCCTTTTCTAAAAATGAATCCTAGTTAGATCGATTTATTGCCCCGGATACCCCGTGGGGTGCCAGCCTGGATCCGTTTGGAAATTTATGAAAATCATGGAGCCGTTTCCGAGATTATAATTATATATATATACAAGAACTGCTCATTTAAAGGTATAGGATTAAAATGCTTAATTATAATCCCACTTGGTGATAAGTGGTGATGAAGCCCCAGGTGGTAAATCGCGCTATTTCAGCGCTACAAATGTGTATTCACTGTTATACATATCTATATGTCCTTACATTTTAAAAACTAAGATGGATACATATCCATCCTCCATTTAATTACATTAAAGTGACAAACTAACTAACAGTCCATCTGTTGGTAAGTGGCCTCTGAGGACTAAGAGGCATACCAGTCTCAGCCTGTTATTATATGGACTGGCCATACTCTTTAGATTAGAAAACAACAATATATGCAATCGCGTGGATACTCGGAAACGCGTGTCCGTTTATCCACCCCAAACGTGTTGGATAATTTGAATTCACTTTTATTTGTTTTCCGACTTTTCACCCTAAGTACAGTTTAACACATACTTTAATTAATAATAAATTTTTAATAAATACTAACCTTATCAAAAAACTTATTACGTATTTCTGTTACCGTTACCGTTAGAGCCTATTAAAGTCGAAATTACATATTGCATTTAAATCAAAGTAAATTTCTTCGTTTTAAATAATATTATTGCGTAATTTATAAATTCTGCAATATGTCCAGGCAATTTCTAACTCTAATTTCATTATTTAGTTCTTAGACGTAATTTGTATCTGCATTAATTCGCCACTTTTAATGTACTTTTGCAATCGTTTTTTTTAATTTCTTTGCTCACGGATATGTTAGCGAATAATTGGGTGTTTTTGCAAGCATTTCAAAAACGGTACGATTGGAAGTTTGTCTTGAACTTTATTTTAAATTATTTTATTCCAAGAATTTTAATAAATCTGTTATCCTTGAGGTGCTCCTTTTATTTCAATGTTGACCTTTCAAACAAGAAGTATGTATATAATTTATAGGTAATGTGTACTGTACAGCCGAGTGGGAAAGTCAGAAGAAAATAGTATATACGAATTCCGAATGCGCCCCAAACGGGGTGGATAGACGGATACACGTTTCCGAGCATCCACCCTAGGGTGGATTCTGTAGGGTGGATAAACGGAATAACCCGTTAAAATTCGTTGCTACGCAGACCAAGCCTTAAACGAGAACGGTGTTTTACCACTTATTTTAAAAGCATAGATTTGTAAACAATGGAACTGTATGTTTTGTTAACCATTTTGATGATTTTTCATTAAATAGATTTATACTTCATAAATGGTCCCTTAAAATTAAAAAAAATCCATCTATTAGGGTGGCAAAATATTGGATGAAGTTCTTAAAGAAATTATTTAGAACGCATTAAGATTGCGATATTCCTTAGTTCACTCAAAATAGTAAAAAAATCTTTAAATGAAATCGGTGCTAATCATATTGTATAGAATAATTCTAGTCCCGAAGAATGTAAAATTATTTTATTGTTATTAGTTGTTTGAAGTCGTCTTTTATTTTTTTGAATTGTGAAGTTCGCCAACACGCATCGGGGCAGCGCGGCGGTTAATTCCTTGTCCTAAAACCCTCACAGAAATGAGAGGAGGCCTGTGCCCAGCTGTGGGATGTATGTAAGCTGTAACTGTAACTTTAACCTCTGATGTCCAGTATGAAATTTTTCTTCTTTTAATCAATAATGCATTTTCAGTGACTATCAATGGTCTGGTAAGCTTGTTAATAAATAATAGGGTTACTATTGTTCTAGGAAATCATATTGTTTGCGCTTATTCTAGGTTTCATTTCATTTTAGTTTTTCATTCAAGATCGTTTCCATATTCGATTTTCTAAAAATAGCATTGATAGCATACTATCTATTATTAACAAAATATCTCGATAAAATAATGAGCAATCATTAATTGGTAGCTTTATTCGATATTAGATGATAAAAAAAGAATTTCGTTCGCAGTTTTTTTTTTCATTTTATTAGACAGTACGCTTAGGAGTCTACCTGGGTAGAGGTAGCAGTGTAATCACTGTTGTGTTCTCGTTTGTTTGTTTGTTAAAGATCCGGCATAGTTATTGTGAGCTATGAAATTCTTTCTTAACTAATTGACATAAAATGCAACTGTTGTCTTCTAGAGCACTGTTTGAGTTTGCAGCCTCATGACCGTGCTTACTATTGGGTGAGCTAAGAAGTCTGATTTTTCTGCTAAAAAGAATGTACTAAACTATTCCATCTATTTATATTTACTCATTATATGATTCCCTCATGAATGACTTTAAATTGGGGTATGTATTCCTTGTGTAACTAGGGTGGGACGCACAGGTCGAGCGGCGCAGGTTGGCGCTGCTATCTTGATGCTGCTTCCAAGCGAGGCTGAGTTTGTAAGGCATTTGGAACAAAAACGTATCAGGTTTGTTCTTAATTAACTCTTAATCTAACTTTAAATTTATTGAAAATGTAAATGCTATTTAATAGCACTAAACAACGTTTATTTTAAATGTGATATTAGAAATAATGTCCTTTTCATATATTTTTTATTTTGTTTAATACTGTATATCTTGTTTTTGATATAGAATATGGTTGACAAACGAGCACACAATCTACTCGATGGTAAGTGGATGCTGAGGCCCATAGATCTACATTTATCCTCGATTAGGATTCATAATGCAGATGCGTCGTCACCCCATGGTATTCTGTGAGAGCGTGCTCATTCCCCGGTCGAACCGACCGTGCTACAACCATAATATAGCTGCAGCGTGGCTCTACCACGTTAATATCGTTTTTACATTGAAATAATACTAGTTTTTACGGAATTTATCGCGTATATTTTAACTTTTTAAATACCCGACGTTTCGAACGCTTTACAGCACTCATGGTCACGGGCAGGACTGAGATGTTCAACGTCCATATGTCATAGTTAACTGCGGTTACCATAGATTAAAATTTAACTTTTGTTAAATTTACTGTATAACTTTTAATTAAAACTTCAACATCTCAGTCCTGCCCGTGACCATGAGTGCTGTAAAGCGTTCGAAACGTCGGGTATTTAAAAAGTTAAAATATACGCGATAAATTCCGTAAAAACTAATTTATTTCAATGTGTAGTGTTCGCGTAAATATAAGAAATCATTATCGTTTTTACAATTGATATTTTGAAATGTCTACTTAATTTTTTTATAATCACTATATTGATATGAAAAATTTACAGTGTTATTGATATGCAATACAACCAAGATTGTGTTGAAACATTAATAATTAAAAGGATACGGATTAAAATTAACAACGGCGTTGGATCTACTATTAATGTCGACATTTGGAGATTCACGAGTGAATCATTAAGCACTGGTTAAGTGAATACACTAGATCAGGCATGGCGAACCAATGACACGCGACACAATATTTTGTGCACGCCACCGATCACAAAGTTCACTATGAAGCATTATATTACAAACGATCGCTATTGATCCTAGTTACATTGTGGACTACTTTTGCTAATGACGCATAGTTTCATCGTAATCATCATCATTACAGCCCTTCACAAGTCCATACCTCCCCCAAAGAATGCGTAGTACTTTTACACACAGCATAATAGTCAATTCCATTGACACAACTGTATTTAAAAATTAATTTGTGTTATATTTAGGATTTTACAACCCCAATATAAGTTATTTGTCATTTAATCTGCAACAACAGAAGTCACACTAATGTTACTTTAATTTGAATTACGCGTAACATTTATTATTACACATGGCAAAATGTATTTGTCTCAACTCAAAACTTTTTATTTTTTGTAGTAAATAAAGAGTTTTGAGTTGATAATATTTAGTACTATTATTTTCCCCATAATCATGAAGTCAAAATTATTTTACGGCACGTCTGTTACATAATTAAACATCTCTTTAGAAAAATTGCACGTTAATATACAAAGATTCGCCACCCCTGCACTAGATCATTTCTTGATTATGACGGTAAATATTTGGTTATGTATACTCATATGTTAATAAATCACATAGAATATTTTTCAATTGAGACGCCTTTGTTACGTGCGTTACAATAAACTTATAGGCAACTTTTATAAAAATTTAAATTCACCTAAAATACAATGTAAAATTAAAAACTTATCATTTCATTTCGTTCAGTCGTTTTTAAGTTATTTTGAAAACATCTTATTTTGTTAACACGGGCTAATGGACGACGACTGTAAAAGCTGTAAGCGCTAGGCGGTAAAGACCATCTTCTTTCGCTTCGTGTTCGAAGTGTGCAAAAATTAGGTTGTTCATAACTCAACCTATGTAGATTACGTAATGTAACTTAGTATACTGCAGTATATAAGTTTACTCAGTATATTGTAGGATTTTAAGTCTACAGCAAGCCCTAGGACTTTCCGCGTACATGCGAACTGGCAAGCATTAATTAGCAGATTTCTACTTACCACGCTTTGCAGGCATGATAAGCTCGAAGACCGATACATTCGCTTCTATTAATGCTGAATGGTGATTGTGGTTCTGCATTTTTATATGGAGTTTACACCATCAATCAAAGGCCGACAGTTCATTAGTGAACAGGGTATATATACTGCGTGTAGACGAAATGCATTTGGGGAAAATGTGGCATAGATTTTATATTATCCACTTACCGCCACATAATCACAGGTCGCCTTGTGTAGATTTTTTTTATAAGAAAAGGGTGACAAGCGAGCACACAGTCCACCTGATGGTTAGTGGTTGCTGTGGCCCACAGACATCTACATCCATCCTCGTTTGCGAATCAAAATGAAGATGCGTTGTCAGCCTTGAGGACTAAGATGGAATGCGTCTTTTCCAGTAAAAAGGGTCTCCAGTTCTCTACACTCACCATACGAAACACAGCAGCATTAAGCTGCTATTTGACGCTGGTATACTGTGAGATGTCTATACAATTAATATAGCTGCAGCATGGCTTTACCACGTAAATATGATAAGATGCGTTTGGGAAAAATGCTCACATATACGTCATATATTACTTCTTAAAAAATATCCACACACGTAGGCTTCGGCAGTCCGACGAGTCGCAGTCACTGGAAGCTCTGCGCACGATGGCACCCGCGGCTAACAATGCAGCGCGAGCCGCCATAGCTGTGCAAACCCGACTCGAACACTTTGCTCACAGCCACCGGGACTGGCTCGCGCGAGCCAGCAGAGGTAAGATGCGCTCAGCTTTGAACAAATAGGAAGGGGAGAAAGGGGCGGGTGATTAATATTTTCAATTAGCAACAAGGAAAAAGGGGTAAGAGTTCGCTGTAAATTTCATCGTTGTCCAGAAACCCGAGTTGGAATGCCCCCCGGACCACTATTTTTATAGAACTAAGGTGACAAGCGAGCACACAGTCCACCTGATGGTAAGTGGATGCTGCGGCCTATAGACATGTATTCTCACCCCTGAGGACTAAGATGGAATGCCTCTCACCATACGCATTAAGCTTCTATTTTACGCTGATATTCTGTGAGAGCGTTGTTATACCGCGTTGGAGCCGACCTATTCATGCTGCAGCCATAATATAGCAGCAAAATGGCTCTACCACGTGTAAAACTTAAATCATCAGCATCATTACATCTCTTTACAAGTACACTGCTAAACATAGGCCTCCCCTAAAGAATACCACAAAGCACAGTCTTGGGCCATCTGCATCCATCGACTTCCTGCATGTCTTACTAGGTCGTAACTCGCCGTACACTTCGCCTACCGGTACGAGGCTGCCACTCGACAAACTTTCTTCCCCATCGGTTGTTGGTTCTTCGAGTATGGCCGGCCCATTCCACTGCAGCTTACTAATCCGTTGGGCTATGTCGGTCATACCGGTTCTACTGCGGATATCCTCATTTCTAAGTTTATCACGCAGATAAACCCCTAGCATAGCCCTGTCCATAGCTCGCCGAGCGACCTTAAACTTCCTCATACGGTCTGCAGTGGGGGACCGCGCCTCAGATCCAAAAGTTATCACTGGCAACACGCACTGGTTGTACAATCTCGTTATCAAGTTTTAAGGTATACCTGACGAGAAGGTGTGTCGTAATCTCCCGAACGCTGCCCAACCGAGTTGAATCCGTCTGTTGACCTCTCGACCGAAGTTGGACTTACGTAGTCGGATTATTTATCCCAGGTGAACATATTCGTCGACACGGCACAACGGTATAACTGATACACATGCCTTGGCGGCATAAGAAAAGCGATCACTTCATTTCCTTCCGTCCTTTACCTCAAGACTATCGATAGATGGTGGCGTATGGTATAACCTTCTCGTTTCATCATATCATTACAGTCTATCATAGATCACTGCTGAACATTGTCCTGACAATGCTTGGAGGGCACGTTAGTAACCGCAGTTTTGTGATTAAAACGACACCACTGCTCATTTCCTTGTCGTTTTCTTCTGTCGTCTATCACGACACCCACGGGACGATATTGTATAGAGGATATATTGTATATTCTTATATCGCCACTACATTAATAATCCACATCTTTTACGCCATGTTAAAATATCTAGACTGGCGACAAGGAGCACCATCAAAGGTGCGAGACGTTTGATACTGCGTTTACCAATCCGTTTGTCAAGTGGGACAATAATGGCAAGTCCAAAAATGGGAAATCATCAAGTGTAGTCGAAAAAGAAATCGTAATAATCGGCGAATAAAGCTGATTTTCCCTTTTAACCTCCCTTGAAGAAATACCAGTTTAGAAATCGTTTTGTTTCCGCTAGCGTACACATCCTGGGTCCGCTTCTACTCCGGCTATCCGCGTGAAGTACGAATGTGGCTGGACGCAAGGCAGCTTCATCTTGGACACGCAGCAAAGGCCTTCGCTTTGAGAGAAACTCCCGCGGCGTTAGCAAGAAGAGCCAAATCCGATCCTAATTTTAAGAAGGAGAGGCCGCTGAATCGTCTCACAGTTCATGAGGAGGAAGAGAAAAAACGCCCAGGGTAAGTTGAGTTTGATCTAAATCTACGGCCATTTCTAGTCAAATATATCTTTTTAGATCGCTGCAGTTGGGCTGTTTTTACAATTACTTAATGGTGTATTTTTCAGTTTTCCTAAGATAAAGCCTGGACTCTTCGGTCACAGAGTAATGAATAAACAGAGCTCCATGCACACAGCGAGCGAATTTGATAGCGGCCTGCCTCCAGTGGATACATATAACCAGAAGAAAAAGAACAAAAATAAGCGAAGTAAATAACGTGTGTAATGAGAGGTGTTTATTGTAAATAAATATTTTTATCAAAAAATTGTTATAATTAATTCTATTAGTTAGACATTATTTAAATAACTCCATGACATTAAAGGATTATGAACATTTTAAGGCGAAAAGGGTATTATTGTCTACAATAATAATAATATCCTCCAGAACAAATTTCGGCCACGGCGGCCTGCCTCAACGGAGGCTAGCCATCGGCGCAGGACAGGATTATAGTGCCCAAGTGTATGCTCATTCTAGTGCACTCTCTATTCCCTCACTCTCATAATCCGATGGGCCGGTAAATCGACACGACCGGAGAGAGATCAGGTGCAGGACCAACGGCTTTACGTGCTTTCCGAGCCACGGGGGTGAGACACCGCCAACTTCCTGACTCCGGGCAGCTACTGAAAATTTTTTGACAGAAAAACTCAATAATTGGTTTTTTGGCCCAATCCGGGATTCGAACCCAGGACCTCACGATCAGCAGTCGCACTACCACAACCACTAGACCAACGAGGCAGTCAATTATCTACGGTACAAATGTTACGTTCACGTGGGATAGAAAATTTAAATTTTTTTTTTAATAACGAAACACTTGGTTCTATATCATATTATTTATTATATCGGGTTGACGCACTGGCAATACTACTTCCTGTTACCAATCTGTGAGATTTTGATTCGTTCAGCTTTCTTTAACATATATTAATAATAAATAATGACCAGAGTTTCTCTGCGTAATAGAATCCGTAAGGTGCGGATCAGTAAACTGATGGCAATGGACCGGCTGTAGCCCGGATTTACCTCGACGAACCGACAAATGATTGGGGTTGAACGTTCCTAAGCAGCAGCATCGTGTCAGCAAGCTGAGTGAAGGTCGACCCCCACTTGATGGTAAATTATGCAGGAGGTCGATGGATGTTGGCTCAGGATGGGGCTTTGTGGCTTTACTAGAGGTAGGGCTATGTTAGCAGTGGATTTACGAAGGGCTGTAATAATGATGACGTCGATAATAAATAATAAATAAAGTCTATTATACGTCCCATTGCTGGGCACAGGCTCTCTCTTACGACATTGTGGAAGCCCGAACAGGAGCACTGTTCGAACTTCCACATTGTCATGAGCTTTCTTTTTTGGTGTAGCCAGTAGTTAGTAACGCATTCATTTAACATTTTTATCAGATAAACAGGCATTTATAGTCAACCAAATCTAAGAGATACATTTTGACAGATGTCAGACTTATTACACTAGGCTTGCCAACCAAAAAATGGTAACGTACAATATTCGATTCTTAAAAAAATCGATATCGATTATTTAGAGTTGGTAATAATTTACAGTTTGGTTTGAATAATACCAGAATAAATTAAAAACGGATGATTTAAAACACAAGATTTATCAGTTGCTACGTATTTGTTGTTAGGTACTGCTTATTTCTCGAGGCACAGTTATAAAAATTTAAGATTATATCTAAATTAAAAATAAATTTATTCAATCACTTTCAGTACAACTAGTTGAGCTGTTGTGTGATTTTCAATAATGCAGTCAATATTAATGTATCTTGCAAAGTCATCCATAATATTTTTTTGTTTTTTATACCACTTGTGCCCAATTATTCTGAAATGGGCACATGCTTCAACGAATATTGAAGAAACAGTCCGAAAAGTTAAATTGAGTTACTCTGGCTTTTGGAGTTAGAGGTGCATAATATGTGTTATGTGTGTTGATTGGTCAAATAGCGTGCGCAGTAATCACATCGCGCAATTAATGTGTAAGTATGAATATTACTTAGTTCTGTTCGAGCGACAGATGTCGAATCGCAGTGTGCGGTAAAACCAATGCTGATTTATGTCACACTGTCACTAAATGTATTTAGATTAAGTTTCAAATGTAAATTAATTAAATTAAAAAATTAAATTAATGTGAAACGTCAAAAGGTATTTCTTAGATTTGGTTGACTTTTATAATAGTTAATGAACCATGGTCACTATATACCGACGATCGTTTTTTTTTTAAAAGAATATTGACAATGTTATAAACATTACTAATATTCCCCTTAACCACTCGTGGTAAGCTTAGATTGCTTGTGTTACGAGTGGTTCACGCCAGTAGTCGAATGGCGAATTCGAACCCACGACCTTTTTGAGTTCGCGGTCCGCGCCCTGCCATTAGGCTACTGTCGCTTATAAATTAGGAAGAAATGTTTTCGAGCGGTAGCCTCGAAGCGGAATGCGGCAAGATGGAATGAGGGATTGGTAAGAGGTACAGGAAGTCGATAGATACGAGGGTGGATTGAAAAGTACTCGGCCTAACCAAGAAAATAAACACATACTAAATCAGTTATATTTTTATTTTTCTACATAATCACCATCAAGTTCAATACACTTTTGCCACCTCCCCTTCCAAGCATTTAGACCGTTGAAAAAAATGATTCTTCCTTAGAGTCAAAATATGCGTCTACAGCTGCTTTGACCTCGTCGTTTGTCGAAAATCTTTGACCTCCCAAGTGCTTTTTTAGGTTAGGGAACAGAAAGAAGTCTGATGGTGCCAGATCAGGTGAATACGGCGGATGCGGTAACAGTTCCAAGCCACAGTTGTGAATTTCAGCCATTGACTGTACTGACGTGTGAACACGGGCGTTATCTTGATGAAACAGGACTTTTCTTCTGAGCATTCCTCGACGTTTTTCTTTTATTTCCTCTCGTAAATGACGTAGTAAGGTGCAGTAGTAATCAGAGTTTATAGTCTGACCCCTTTCAAGATAATCAATCATAATCACACCCTTCGAGTCCCAGAATACTGAAGCCATCACCTTATTTGCCGACAAAATCGACTTAGCCTTTTTTAGGGGGTGGTGAACCAGGTCTTCTCCACTGTTTTGATTGTTGTTTTGTTTCCGGTGTACAGTTATGAACCCATGTTTCGTCCATAGTAACAAAACGATTCAAAAAATCATCTGTATCGGCTTCAAATAACTCCAAACAATCGCGTGAAATAGTCAATCGCGTCCTCTTTTGTTCAACTGAAAGCAGTCGCGGAACCCACCTCGCAGACACCTTGTGGAAACCCAACTCGTTGACAATGATGTTTTGAGTTCGTTCATAAGAGATGCCTATAATCTCGGCTATCTCTCTAATTTTTAATCTGCGGTCTCCCATTATTAAATCAAGTACTTTTTTAATATTTTCGTCAGTAGTTGACGTCGAAGGCCTTCCAGAGCGGGGTTCATCTTTCACACTCTCTCTACCACGCTTAAATTCTGCTATCCATTTTTTGACGGATGAATATTACAGAGCACAATCGCTTAATGTACTGACCATGTCATCACGGATGGCTTTTGATGATAGCCCCTTCTTATGGAGGTACTTAATGACGGCACGCTGCTCGATTTGCTCCATTCGCGGAAATTATGTCCGATTACTTTGTTAATAAATTTATAAAATCACAACTAATTAACGCACACGTTTCGAACTTCACACAATGAACTAGTCTGAACTGAACTAAATAATGTGGGTAGATTTGATTTTTAGAATTGAATGGATCTGTGTTAGGCCGAGTACTTTTCAATCCACCCTCGTACAAATGGTACAAGAGTGTGCTTTATGGCATTCCTTCGGGAGAGGCTTGTGTGATGATGATGATGATTCATTTTGCAAAAGTATAAGGATTTGTAAAATAAAATTTAAGTATATTATTTTATTCATTGTTTAGATCAGTTCTCCACGCTAACGTTGTCTGGAAGAAATTACTTTCAGATTTCAGTGATAGGACCGCTTTTTGTATTGAAATTGTACACTATTCGTTTTGTCTATTGAGTAACAAACTTTCTGTAATAAATAAAGAAATTAGTATTTAGTAAATGGTAAAGAAAGGTAGCTAAAAGAAAAAATACATTACGGTGATAAATTTTGGTACGACTTAACCCATTCACTAAATTAACTATTTTCATCATTCAAAAATTCAACTTAAGGAAACGAGAAATAAAATATGGAGCTTGACCATAACTCTAATCGAACTCGACTCGAGATAATGGATCCACAGTCGACTGCTACCGTATTCATGTTCCTGACTCACGAGTGATTCGGATGAAAAATGATTTTAAACCATTATCGTGCCCCGTCCGGCCTTTTGATATTTAAATTTTTTTTCAAGCGGCCATCATTACGTCGGGATGATTTGCAAACTTCGCCCCCAGTTCGCGGTTTTTGTCAGACTTTGAACGAGTTTTTTGTCGCTCTCATTTACGATGTTTTTATTGCTACATAATGACAAATTAAAAGTGTATTGTGAAGCTCTTTCATGCTGTAATCTACAGTCTTTTCAAGGATGAAGAGCTTTTCTTCGGAGCGACAGTTTTGGATGACTTAATCATGACACGTTCAAATTTAGTCACCGTAAATTCCTTCATTAATGATCATTACTTGCACTCGTGTCCGTGACAAAGTGTTTTAAACGATCGACCAATTAAGACAAGGCAATGTTTATATATGTAAAGTTTTCTGGAGATTTCGACCTTTATATTTTACTTCAAAATTCTGGTTTATATTTCACTTTGTTATTTTCCAAGCCACAAGTTATCGGGATTTGTTGCCTAGAAAGTTAAGACATCCCTCCACCAAATGTCTTAAAATGGTACAAAATTATGAGGTTTCCATTATTATGTTTTACTTTCTGTTCCAATTTTATTAGAATACGCATGTAAGTATACTGTATTAGATATACATGAGGTGATTCGCTACCAAGCTATTTCTAATTTGTTTTGTGTTGATTAATTGTGTGACATACATGATTGTGTTTTTTTTTAAAGTCCTGCTGGGTTCCTTGCTGGTTCTTTCCAAAACAGAGATTTTTTTGTAGTTAAAGAAAAGACTGATTTCCAATAAGTAATATTTATAATCTATATTGAATAAAAAGTTTCTGTTTCTGTTTCATGTTTAAACATTATTATATATTAATTAATTCAGATGTTGGTTACCCAATCGCGTATACACGGCTTAAATAATTTTGGGTGAAATTTGATATAGGTACATAGATCGCGTCCAAAACGCAGAACTCTTTTTAACACTAAAACAATTAACTTACCTCCGCGAAAATGAACATAGCATTTTCTTTTTCAAATAGGGCTAATCCTCGAGCAGATAGTATAGTTTATAAATATAGTATAATAATATGTAGATGATAAAGCCATGCTGGAGCTATGTTATATGTCATGTATGTAAGGTGTCTCCGGTTCTCTACACTCACTATACGAAACACAGCAGCGTTGAGCTGCTATTTTATGCTATTGCTGGTATTCTGTGAGAGCGTGGTCCTTCCCCGGTAGAGCCGACCCGTTTGTGCTACAACTATACTACTAACAGCTGCAGCATGGCTCTACCACGTTTAAAAATCAATCAATTCATAGATTGCCACAAAGTACGGTCCTGAGACACTGTGTATACATACATAAAATATATATTTACTGCCCTCATAACCGAACTATGTTATCTATAGCTGTGTAACGTGGCTTCGCGCATCATTAACAGCCACATTTGCATGTTGCTCGGCACCAAAGCTCGTGAAAAGGCCTTTTCATTAGCATCAGTTCTACTGAAAAATCGTTCTGCCGAACAATCGCGACCGTTTGTGTTTCATTACTCATACGAAAATCCCATTGTCTTCACTGTTGTGTTCTTATAACTTTTTCGGCCTTAACACGCACCGATGAATTTGTAATTTCATTTTGAGTTTCGTAGTTCCCGTATTATTTGTCTTGTTACATAATCATTCCATTACATCTGTCATAAATAAAACAGTTTATAGTTTTGTTAATCATTAAAATAAATAGGTAATTTGTAAGTTACCAAATATAATTTAGGATGATGTTGATGATGTTATTACCCAGGTTACGCAAAGAGTCCTATTTGACACGATCCTGATACAGCAATTTCGCTTTTTCTTCTGGATAAAAACCCTTTTTCTTGCCTGTCTGCTTTGATTTATAACGAAACATATATATTCCAAAAGTCTATAGAATAGTGTTTGTTTAGTAGTTGGAATTTGGATTACTATCCAATCACCACCACCAGCAAGTCAAGTTTCACAACCCTTGTATGCTCGCAAATGTTTTCTAATAGTTAATTGACTTTTAGAAATATCTGTTGCACATTCAATATTGGAGTTTGTTATAAAATATTTAACATTTGAAAAAAAAAACATCAAAATAAAGTATTCATGTCGTATTCTTGACAAGTGATGCGGGTGAGAACTATGCGCCGGAGCATGTGCGAAAAGTGGATGAATCTGTGAGTCGGGATGAGGACAAGTCGGTGTGGCTTGCAGCAGCTGAAGATTGCACAAGACGATTGAAGAGATGGAGATGGAGTGAACAAAAGCAGGTTCTTGAGAGCAATGAAGATAAGCTTGAAGTTGGAGTCTCAGAAGCTTGCAGGTTGCGTGTTCTCATTACACCGGGATCACCAATTTAGACTAGGAAGGAAAAGAGATTTTCCGCCGGGAAGGCTTTCGGTCCAGGAAGCAGTCAACGCTCTATGTAGTGCTAAGGAGCATGTTTTAAATATTCGGAGAAGTTCGAAAACTTCAATATCGTGATTTATGCTTCTGTTCGTTAATTCTTGTGGCGCGACAGCAGTGCCGCCACAATTCACTAAACAAAAGCCCATATTCCTCAGACCGCGGCGCTGAGTCCTTAAAAACGTTTTGCGTTTGCGTTTAGGTATTAGGTCTCTTTAAGCTTTTAGTCAATATATTGCTTTTAAGTTACACGTTACATTGCAGCTGTACTGCTAGTTTCAGTTCATTTGATGCGAGAAGCGTTTACTAGATGACAATGGCTCTAAATTCTTAAAAAAAATTTGCAAAAGCTTTTTACACTGGGTGAAAAATAATTACATCATCAATATATATAAATAAAAATGTAAAAACTTATTTGTTAAAAATTTTACAGCGCCAAAAATTCGATGGTGCGTGTGATTTTATAAACCTTTAAAAAAATGACGGGTTGCACTCCGGGAGTGCCGGTAGAAGTGAAAACTTGAATATTAACGTTGTGCATTTTTGATATTTTGGAATCGTTGGGGAATAAATTTCTTTAATTACCAGTATAAAAGTACATTTATGTGGTAGAATACAATATTTATTGATTGCGCTATCGTACACAAACATGACAATTTATATTACATTCGCGCAAGCGCCCTGCGCCGCCTAAACGAAAAGGGCAGGCGCAGACATACATTTTCGCCGCGCCGTAGAAAGAGAGGTGGATACTTCCTCTCCTACGCCGTCCGTCTTACGCATTTTCGATCTGGTCACGTGTCCTGACGCGAGTTTAACATTTTTTTTAAGTGTACAACGCCGCTAAAGAAGTTTTCACTTCAAAAAGTGCTATGTTGGATGTAAAAGCGTCACTTTTTGTTTGTTTTCGATTTATCAGACTGTATCAAACTAAGCAATAGGAAGGCCTACGTACGTACCTATATCTGGTCACGGTATAACTCGTTTGAAATAAGAATAATATAATTCAAGGTATAATTTAAGGTCTATGCTAAAACGTCTAATTTAGTTTAATGAAATTAAATTAACGAAACATATAAAAAAGGAAAAATTAACATTGATTTCGGTCTATTCACGTATTATAAATCGCGAATAATAAATTTGATACGTGATGTATTTGATTAATGTACAAGCAAATGTACCCGATTAAATAAATTAATGCCGATATAGTAGCTGCTTTCACGGAGAAGAATCCTTTTCAAAGAGCGGCGAGTCAATTCGGTAGTACAATAAGAGGCGGCAAGCTTGGTGGCCTACATTGTAATTAAGATAAGGATGTAGTTTTATATTGTGCCTTAAATCAGCGATACTCTGTGAGTTCATTTAAATAATCTATAGAATGTTCTTATTTAGTAAACATATTGTTTTAGGTATAGTTTTTAGGTTAACTTCATAATCCTCTAAAGTAGATGTCCATTGCTGAAATCGACTTAATGTATTTTATAAACAATACATTTCCAACATAAAATTACCCAAATCATACCATAAAGTATAAATTAATAAAAGTTTTAGGTCGAATGTAAGTTATGTTGTGTGCTATAACTAATGAACTATGTGATTTTTTGGGTATGCACCCGGCCGTAAAAATACGAATAATTATTATTATTATTTTCTTGATATTTATAGAATACTTAGTATATATTGGTTAGTATAACGAGTTAATTGCAATAGGTAAGAAAGCAACATCATTTATGCATCTATTCGACATGAGCAGTTGGTCTATGCGTTTGGCGGTGGAGAGACAAACGCGCCGCGTCATGACCCACCGAATTATGGGCACAAAGCGCCGTTGATACCGAATATTCCATATAAATATTGAGCTAATCGCCCTTTCAATGAAGCGGGCCGCTTTTTATTAATAATTGATAGCGGAGCAGCCAGTCATGCGCCGTATTGTGTAGAGGAACATATTTTTTGCCGTATCCCAACTCATTAATGAGTGCCCGAGCCTCCGCATACGACGGCTGGGGGCGTGGTACGGGAAACTCTCCCGAAACTAATTTTCGATTAGTTCTCAATGTGTTAAATAATGCAGAGTAAACATATATTTGTACGTGTATTCTATGATAATTAACGTACCTGCCGGTAACAGGGCCTAGCTAAGGGACATTTGAATAAAACGTGAAATATATCCAATTTTGTCTACATATTTTAATAAAAATCGTTGGATTAGTACAGTTTCCAAAAAGCATGAATGAAAAATAATTGTAACATTTGCCATAAAGACGAACAAAATTATTGCATTTACATTTCTAAAAACTATGGTTGGGTAATAAGGCCAACTGCTTTAACGAACTCAAATTATCAAAATATACGTAATATATTTAATATTTGTGATCAATTATTACAAAAATGCAGCAACAACCAAAGATTTAAACGCGCTCCTCGTGTTTATCATCAGTGCTTCGGTTGTATCTCGAGTAATCGAGTTAGATGAGTGTTAGGTTGAGTTGAGAGTTGCTTTGGTTGTTGGGTTGAGTGTTCTCTCAACCAAATTTTCGTCCCAGCGGTCAGTCTCCACGGAGACTAGCCTATCTGCACAGTACAGAATTATAGTGTCTGAATGTGCAAGCAATCCAACACGGTCCGAGAGAGCTTAGGCGCAGAACCAATAATTTACACGTAATTGAATAGCTTCTAATGTCAAAGCCTTAATTTTTCGACACACTTTATCTTTGCATTGATCGTACAGCTGAAACCAGGTCGTTTTCTGACTACGATATTAGTTTAGAAATAAAAGCGTACGATTTATTTGCATTTACAATATTTTTAAAGTGATATAAAATACATTTTAAAACAAAAAAAATACACACGGAGAGCGAGTATAATAAGGCCTATGGTGAAATTTAGTAGGCCTTAATAACCGCCGACCACGTATTTAAGAAAAACCAAATTTAAAAAAAATTACGACAATACGTTATTCAAATCTTCAAGATCAACAAAGCATTTATTCACACAAATAAACATTGTGATTAGATAGCTAATTGTAATTTAACAAAACATATCTAAGATTTATTTAGACTGATTTTTAGGTCCAGTGCGGACGTATCTTATGATAAATAATACAACTCTGGTGACAGTTTGTATAGACATTATCGTGTAATAGGAGTCTGTTGTTATCTCCTTGAGCGAGAGCGGTTATTTTGAAACAGAAACAGACACTTTTTATTCAATGTAGATTATAACAATACTTATTGAAAGTCACTTTTTTCATTTTCCACCGGTTCGCAAAAAAAAAAAACCTCCGTCCTGAGAAGAACCAGCAAGAAATCCAGCGGAAGTATTTTTTTTTTCCAATAATAGCTTACAATCATGTTTACAATTAACAACACAAGACAAATTAGAAATAGCTTGGTAGCGATCACCCTTCCCAGGGGTTATTATAAATATGATTTTTGTTACTTAGGCCTTATTAGTCGACAGGCCTTATTACCCGCCGGTACCTTGTATAGTTAAAAGGTACGTTATGATATGCTGGGAAGAAAATTTAAGTTAACATTGATTCAAAATTTATTTCTAAAAATGTTTTTTGTCTAAATTTTGTTTTCATCTTTTTCTTTGTAGTAGCAAGGGTGACAATCTATGTAGGTAGAGGTAAGTAGGACTATCAATGTGTATGAAAAAGTGTCGGCCGAAATGCGTTGGATTAGAGTAGCGCTATAATAGCTGCAGGGTAAATTTTAAAAACATTTTTATATTTAAAAAAATAATTTGGACTATTTCAAAAAATTATGCAGTTCACACTAAAACATTACTAAGCGTATATTTAAAGTTCACAAAAATAAAATCGCACAACGTGAATAATTGAAGTTTTGTGCACTGTAACGTAACTAACTACTCTCGTCACCAAAAATATTAAGTTTCTAACATGGTACACTTCAATCCACCTACAACTGCTACATTCATGCTATACCCTGTACCTATGCTAGCACCATCCATTTTTGAACTGTTATGCTTACAACCGGACACTTTTTCATCCCTCCATATGACAGACGAGTACGCAGTCCACCTAATGGTTTGTAGATGATGTGACTCACAGACACCTAAATCAATCATCGATTAAGAATTTAAATACTGATGGGTCACCCATGAGAAATCTAATCTAAGGTGGAATGCCTCGACTCGACTGACACGAGTACGAGTAAAAACGATCTTCGGTTCTCTAAACTCACCATATGAAACGCAACAGCATTATTCTGCTGTTTTACGCTGGAATTGTGTAAGAGCATAGTCGTAAGACCATGTTCCGTGACCATGGCCGTCTGAGCCGACCCATTAGACCATGTGGGACGTATATAGACTTATGAAAAAGAAGATTTAATGACAGGTACGTATTTTAAGAACTGATTGTTGGGCTTTGGTTTTATTTTTTCTCTGTCCTCCTGCTAGTTCAGGTTTTACAGGGCGGCAAAGCTTAAGTTGACCATATTACCCTCACGTACCTTATATTAAATACTAAGAATTAATGTACACTATAATCATTAAAAATACTAGTAAGAATCATAAGACTCGAAACTTTAATCCATTCGTAGGGACCGCTAATACCAACCTACTTCAATACTCCTATTTCAGTGTCAGTTTATATAACTAAACTATATCCCTTAATAATCTTGGGAATTTATTAAAGCGTGAAAATATAAGCTCATTATAGACGTAGTTTTGATTTTTAACCGAATTAAAAAAAAAAACGAGAAGGTATATTCGATGCGTAAGGTTGTTAATGTAATTCACCGATTTCTCGTAAATGGCAGACTGGCTGAAACGATTTAATTTTTTTTTAAAATAAATAGGCTGCATAAAGTACATTCATGAGTGGAAAATTTAAAGAAAAAATCCACGTCTAAGGATGGAGAATGTCATCTTAATACCTATTATGGTCTATATTAAGATCTTCCTAACCTTAATATAGATCATAATATTTAGACGACGTTCTACGAGTAGTTGTTACATTGAACTTATGATATTTCTTAAAGTTAAAGTGCAAGTTACAGGCTATATATGTTCCACTGCTGGGCACAGGCCTACTCTCATTTCTGAGAGGGTTTTATAGCAAGGAAGTGTCCGCGGTGCGACCCTTATGTGTGTTGACACACTTCACCTGTTTTCGAAATAATAATCTTAATATAGACATGCAGATTTCCTTACGATGATATATCACGACGTTGATAGCAGTAAACAATTTTCTTGGTGCCGGCGGAAATCGATCCCGGGTTGATCGCGTACTGTGAATTTTACAGAGGCGTTTAGCCCCTGGGCTACCACGGCTAATATTCGTTAGACGAATTAAAAAAGGGTGAAATAATTAAACTCACATTAAAAAGTACTTCAGATGTAAAGAAAATAAATTATACGAGTAAGACATTGTACCGAAGAAGTAAAGCAGCTACTTCAGAAGCTGTTATGTCGAAATATTTTTTTTGTTTTTACAGTTAGTTTTTTCTTAAGAACAATTTTGTAATTTATACTCGTAGATGCGTGTCATTTCTTTCACTGAAAACCGTGTGCTTAGTTCCGTTTAGCCCACTTATCTAATTAAACATTCTCATACATTTCGTACCACAATAATCTTAATTTTTAAGTGTTATGAGTGCACCGCTTACACGCAGTTAGGCTAACAGTATAACAGCTCCGTGAGAAGTCGGCTAACAGTGTGGGTTTACCTCGCTTGCCTACCTGTTTACGGATAAAATAAAAACCGGCCAAGAGCGTGTCGGGCCACGCTCAGTGCTCCGTAGTTTCCCGTCCGTCACAATAAGTGTTCCCACTTATGAGTTTAATGGTGGGTATCCATTATGTTCCTGCAACTGCTCCCGGTAGTGGGTACTGTTGTTTCCATCCAAGTTCAAAATGATTTTCCTAGAAAGTCCTTATAAAGTTCTACTTTTCAGATTTTTTTATATTTTCTAAACTTATGGTTCAAAAGTTAGAGGGGGGGGGGGGCACATTGTTTTTTACTTTTGGAGCGATTATTTCCGAAATTATTGACATTATCAAAAAATGGCTTTAGTAAACCCCTTTTCTTTTTAAATACCTTTCCAACAATATATCACACGTTAGGGTTGAAATTAAAAAAAAAAATCACTTCCCACTTTACATATAGGGGGGCTACCCTAATAAAACATTTTTTTCCAATTTTTATTTTACCACTTTGTCGGCGTGATTGATACACATATTGGTACCAAATTTCAGCTTTCTAGTGCTAACGGTCACAGAGATAAAGCGAGGACGGACAGACGGACAGACAGACATGCCGAAACTATAAGGGTTCCTAGTTGACTACGGAACCCTAAAAATATTTGACTTGTTTTAAATTAATAATATATAGTAATTACTTTGGAGCTAAACCATTCCAATCGTGTAGCGGGTGTAAGAATATCTACTACCCCATATCGTCTCGTGGCTGTCGTAAGAGGCGACAGAGGGAAATTAAAACAGGTGATTGGCAGTAGCATCTTCCTAATAACATCTCAAAATAATAAAAAACTGCAGTTCACAGCCCGCTCGCCACGCCAGCTGTATTGGTACTATTTTGTTGTACTACTTACTATTTGTAAACCATCCGCTGTAAGTTCCACAGTACGCGAGTAACTTGTTTTCTTTCCCTGCCGGAATCACAAAAAATGTTTATTGCTATATTAAGTGCTTATTTACCACGTGCTTGGTGGTTAAGGAAACATCGCGCAAAAATGGAATATTTTATTTTTTTACTTTTTATAAGCCAGTGCTTGAGCACAATCTCACCTGGTGGTAAGTGGTGATCCAGCCTTAGATGGTAAATCGCACTGTCTTATATAAACAATAGCGTAACAAATGTCTATTGACTCTTGCCTTGAAGACGTGTATGTGCGTGCGTGGTCGTGCGTGCGTGCGTGCGTGCGTGCGTGCGTGCGGCGTACGTGCTGTGCGTGCGTGCGTGCGTGCGTGTGTGCGTGCGTGCGTGCGTGTGTGCGTGTGTGTGTGCGTGCGTGCGTGTGTGTGTGTGTGTGTGCGTGTGCGTGTGTGTGTGTGTGTGTGTGTGTGTGCGTACATATGTGTATGTGTGTTTGTGTTGACATTTATGTAAGTATAAATGATTTTTACGTGGTAGAGCCATGCTGCAGTTGTATTAGTAGTATAGTTATAGCACGAAAGTGTCGGCTCGACCGGGGAAGGACCACGCTCTCACAGAATAACAGTGTCAAAAAGTAGCTTAATACTGCTGTGTTTCGTATGGTGAGTATAGAGAACCGGATACCCTTTTATTGGAAACGACACATTCCATTTAAGTCTTCACGGGTGGCAACGCATCTGCATTTTGATTCGTAATCGAGGATAGATGTAGATTTCTATGGGCGAAAAGACATTTTAATTTTTCGAAATATCTTTCATTATTCATGGCCACCACAAGAGACGAGCATTGTCTTGTACACGAGATATTCTTATTATAGTTATTGTTTCAAAACGGGAAAAAGCCAACATTCACTCAATTTAGTATAATTGAGTGAATGAGAAACGTTTTCAATTATAGCATCATACATGGCGGCTAATTTGCTACAATATTCTTCCATATTGTTTATTTAAGACGATCAATATAATCTAAAAAGTAAAAAATGTTAAGGACTCTTACCTGAACCTGAATCTGAAGTCGTTAAAGTTAAAGTTTGGTGTTTGCTTTTTATAATTCATTGCATATGAAGCAAATACACATTGTGCCACAACTTTCTATACACGTATTTTGTTTGGTGGCAACTGAAAATTCCTGTCGAGGAAATGAGGCATCACGACAACAGAATATCCCTACTTTGAGAAATGAGTCCGGTAGAGATTGGTGCTTATTTTATGATGGCCAAAAAACACTTTGAATTGGGCAAGAGAGTTTAGGTTAAAAGCATAGAATATTATAATACATACGTTATAAAACGGGGGAGTGGGCGGAGCCCGTGTAGCCAGTAAAATGTCACTAACACGTCAATTCACACGTATAAATGTCAACACGAGGTGTGTTTTGACGTTACAATCGTTTCCGAATTTCGCATGCAAATTATTTAGAAAATGCCAAATTGCACGCTATTTACAAATAAATATGTATTAAAATCCGTCTGTCAACACAGCGAATCGGGTTTGTAGTAGTGATTAACTGATAATACGACGTATGTGTGCTCCCAGCGACGCTGAATCTCGTACTAAATAAGGTTGACAGCGATTCTACTGTGTATTATAGTATTCTATGGTTAAAAGAGCAATAATACTTGTATAAGGTGTGAGTTATCGAGGAATATGATAGCCAACCCGTTACATTTGTCGTACACGACAAATCCAGTCAAATTTGGGAATCTGTCACGACAAATCGAGTCAAGTTTGGGAATCTGTCAAGACAAATCCAGTTGAAATGGGGTATCTATCATGACAAATTCAGCCAAATTTGGGAATCTATGTCAGTCTGTCACACAGACCAATATCTAACGACAAAAATAATAAGGATTAAGAAATATTATCATGCATTTTTATCTTTAATCAATCCCATATCACAGTTTTGAGACCTTAGAATTGCGAAACGCCTTTGCTGTCAGGAGATGCCGCCGCCTGCGTTGGTATTTACGCGGCAGCGTGTATTCTATGGGTTGTCACGAATATGGAAATGGACGTTTAGGGGCTGATTATGATGATAATAAAGATGACTTTAAAAGTAATAGAGGCACGCAGCAACTATATTATAGTGATATGTCTTAGATTAAGGACGTCAAAAAATTTCAAAAATTACGAACGCACGCACCTCGGTGTCTAAAGATGCGGAAATCTGAATACTCAAACACTGACAAACATCGTCAACTCGCTTTGTAATACGTCAAGGAAAGAGCTGTTTTATACGTATGTTGTTGTAAAAACGCAGTTTATGGTTCTATTTATTATTGATTATGTAAAAATGAACGACGTGCATTTTTTGTACTTAACGATAACATAAACTTAGCTAGAAATGTATCGCAATTGTATTTAATTGAAAAATTAAGTACTTTTTATTAATCCTTCAATTGAATGATGAATTGATTAGTTCGTAACTGTGCCGTGAAAGTCTTCTTTTTGCCTAGGAGTATGTGTACTTTACGTGGTAGAGCCACTCTGCAACTATATTATGGTTGTAGCATGGATGGGTCGTCTCGATCAGGTAAGAACCACGCTCTCACAGAATACCAGCGTAAAATAGCAGCTTAATGCCGATGTGTTTCGTATGGTGAGTGTAGTGAACCAGAGACCCTTTTTACTGGAAAAGAGGCATTCTATCTTAGTCCTCAGGGGTGGCAGCGCATCTACATTTTAATTCTTAATTAAAGATAAATGTATGTTTGTATGTCTATAGGCCACAGTATCTACTTACTATCAGGTGAACTGCGTGCTCGTTTGTCACCCTTATTCTATAAAAAAGAAGTGTGTGGGTATAGGCAGGTACCATTGTCCAGCGCCAGATGCTTTATTTTTTGCTTAGCGAGTGCATTTGTCAATTATGTGATAAAAAAACATTCCTTTTAGAGTTTTAACGTCTACATATTTGTATCGCAATAAGTAAAACCCTTAACCGATGAGCATGTACGCGTAGGTATATGAATAAAAGGAGGTGAGAGAGGTGTATCAGGATCGTGCCAAATGGAAGTCTGTAGTGTCTGCCTACACGTCTGGTTGACAGGCGTGAGTGTTTATATATGTTTATGTTTAAAATACTAACTAAAGTTCTCAAGTATTGCTGCATATTCATCAACCAGCACCGTAGTAGCAGACAGAATAATCATTCTAAACACACTTAATATGTTGGTCGTGGCTGCCGCTTTCCACGCAGAAGCCTAAAGTTCTTTTAATAAAACGATTTCACTGCGTCGAGTAACCCGAGCGGTGTGTATCGGCTGAACGGACTCTGCGGTCGAGGCGACACAGTACACTACGGAATTGCGCGTGCGCACAATCTATAAGACTCACGACACACCGCAACCGCACCGAGGGTAGCTAAAGCCGTCGCTTCACTTTTTAGCTGCCTTTTTAGGCATGTAATCGCTGGTCTGTGTAATACCTTAAAGTTATTAACCATTTAAATGACAACGGAAACTTTAAATGTCAGTGTATTGGCCACTAAGATTTTTTGTGCAGTGTCGTTAAATTTATCGCAACATTCAATATTTATATTGAGCGTTTGCGATAGAATACATAATGTGTTTATAGTAGTGCTAGCAGGTCTTTTTCCTTAGAATAAAAAGTCTTTTCATCATATTTTTTTATAATTTATTGTTCACTTTGAACTCATACACCACTTCCCTTAAATAATAGATGAATACGCGTAGTAGGTTCATAAAAGTCTCTTGGCCGTACTTTCAAAATTTTTCAAAATATCACACCTGTCAAATTCCATACAGACATTATAATATTATTTTGGTTTTCAAGACTTTTATTATTAAGGGTAAATGGACAAATATACATCATTAGATACATAATTTTTACATAAAGTAGAAAAACATTAAAATTAATTATTATTAATTAAATTCACGATATTTTAAATTTGTATCTATTTATGATGTTTTATCATGGAATTGCTCAATGATCTAGATTTTATCGTCTACTCTTTTTATTTCTAGTACCTATTATATTCTTAACTTGTACTATTACTTCCTATACATATCACTTATAGATAGCGTATGTTTTTTGTCGAATATGAGAGTTAAATATTTTTATTACACTATGATCATACGAATAGTGCATAGACGTAGCAAAGCGAATAATTTCTTAAGTGTACCGAGTATATGAGGCGTAAAATCTTAGCTGTATCGTTAATGTATTGTCTGTTTTGAGAAACATAAATATGTATGGAACTTAACATTCATGATCTATAGTAACCATACACTATATTCATTTTTTTACACAGTCGTTAAAAAGAGGGGTTGCAGTGGAAGTTATAGTTTATTGATAATAGTATGATATGAATTCATAATGTCAATAAAATAAAAATATTACTATAATTTTATGATATGTTATTGTTTTATATATATATATATATATATATATATATATATATATATATATATATATATATATAATATATATATATATCATTATGATTGTAATTCAACCGAAATTTGCTATTGTAGTTGTTGTAAACTTTTGTCCGTCATTGTGGAATCAAAGTTTTTTTTTCATTTCAAAGAATATGTTTCATTTTCAAAACATATTCTTTGAAGTGTACCTGTTATGTATATATATGTCATAATTAAACATTACAGTACCATTACTCAAAAAGGAGAAAAATTACCTCAAATCGGTAATTTCATTAATATTAATCTAATTTCTTGTGCATAATAGATGCATATGCAATAATGTTATGTGATATCAAGAATACATTAAAAATTACAAGATATAATTAATTAGTAGAGAGACTGATTTATTAGAAGTACTCTCAGAAATTATTAGCAACTTTTTTATACATGGTAGAGCCATGCTGCAATTATACTCGTATTAGGTAAAAATTCTAATTCTCTTACGTGTGTACCTAGATATGTAATTGGTTTCTCGGAAGTCGATATGATTTGAATGCAATTTTGTATTAGATAACGTTAACTTTTCAAGTTTATCTGAGTAAGTTTCATCATTGAGAAAATTAATGGAGGTAATGTGTTCCTACTACTACTTTAAAAAAAATTTTGTTGCAATCTGTTTATGGGTTCATTTGAGGTCTGTTTTTAGTATTACTTGATTGAATAATACGAGTATTTTGTACGAGTTCAATAATATTTTGTACGAGTTCAGTAAAAGGTTTATGTGCAACTACTAAACAAGGAGCTCATTTCAGATATCAAAACGTCAGTTGTTTAGCGTAGTGTGACCTGATAGTAATAATATTTGTTGGATATATTATTCGAAATTTTCATCGTGCAAACCTTAGCGTCGTTTGGTGGTAAGAAAGAAAATGAAAATGAAATGGATCATTCATGGATGGGATGGATGAATGTTTTCAAAATAGAGATCCAAGGAAAAAAGTTACTTCTAAGGAGGATTAAAGTCGGCATAGTTGTCAAGTGCATTCACAATTTGATAACTAAATTTTAGGAACAGTTAAATTCATGTACGTACAGACATAATAATAATGTTCTCCAGACCGAATTCCGGCCACGGCGGCGTGCCTCAACAAACGCTAGCCATCGGCGCAGGACAGGATTATAGTGCCCAAGTGTATGCGCAAGCACAGGTGCACTCTCTATTCCCTCACTCTCATAATCCGACGGGACGGTAAACCAACACGACCGGAGAGATCAGGCGCAGGACCAACAGCTTTACGTGCTTTCCGAGGCACGGGGGTGAGACACCGCCAACTTCCTGACGCCGGGCAACTACTGAGAATTTCTTGACGGAAAAACCCAATAGTTAATTTTTGGCCAGACCCGGGATTCGAATCCAGGACCTCATGATCAGCAGTCGCACTACTACAACCACTAGACCAACGAGGCAGTCAGTATAGACATAATTATATAGATAAAGTTGAAACAATCTTCCGTCAAGTATAAACCAAAACATGTAAACGTGAGTGAATTCTGTTTGGCTGTTCGTGCGACGAAACGAACCATTTGAGGTAAAATATTGACATGTGTGAGTGTGAGTTGAGGTAGCCGCATGCTATCTCATCTTACCCGTTACCGATACATTAACTTGATCATATCAATTTACAATTGCCCGGTTATTGTAGCTTTACTTAGAACTGGTCTGTATATTGATATTTTAAGTTTATGATAATATAATAGCATAATAGCCGACACTTCTGGTTAAAAATGTGCTGTATTTATTCTTATAAGGTAAGAAAGTTCATTAAATATATTAAAAAATATGAACAGTACAGACAGTTTGTGATCGAATTTCATTTTTACCTTTTAATAATTAAAATATGCGTTTTCGAATTCAAGTAAGACAACAATAGTGTAAAATATACATTTTTGGTTTCTGGTTAGCCAGGCCTATCTTCAATATAATAAGCTTTACCTTGAAAATAGGTAAGTTAACAAACCGATTGCCTTTCAGTGCTTTAAATCATCCAATAGTTTGTTAGGAGTTTCGCAGGTTTAAGTACAGGAAAACTTGTCCAGAATATTTTGCCCTAAAATCGAACCATGAATCGTCGTTTAGATTGCGGCAAGAAACCTAAGAGTATGTCCGCAGTTGGTCAGTATTTAGTCGAGATTATTGTCCATTTACTCAGCGAGCCGCGGCAACCGCAAGCGCACTCACACACGTCTACGCGGTGTTGATAACACCTAGATATATATTACGATACACATTTTCCCCGTCTTATTTTATAGAAATATAATGAAAACTTGTTATTCCGTTAACATGAATTTTAAAAGGTAAGAGTGCTCTGATGGAAATGGTGTTTTGTCATTTAGTAAATAATCATGGTGGAATGTAAATAAAAAAAAACAATAATACATTACTAGCTATCCAGGCAGACGATGTTCTGTCCTTTCCGCCGACCCTTTGTCCTGTAAAAAATCCTTAAATTTGCATTAAAAGTATTGAGGGATACTTATCGGGATAAAAACTATCCTATCTCTCAGTTGGACCGATTGTGCAAAATTTAATTGAAATCAGTCCAGTAGTTTAGGAGTTCATCGCGGACAAACAATGTGACATGTAATTTTGACGTAAGATTGTAAAACCTTTATTTTTGGCCGGTAATAATAGGATATTTGGCTTGGAATTACTATTATTTAGTAAATATAGTCCTGTGATCAGAATTGTCAGTGTCCTTGTACTTTCTTAAATCTCAGTACTAATAGTAGTAGTAGATAGTATTACGTGTAAAGACAAGCGAGTTCACAGCTGCCTCTGACCTTTGATGCATAGATAAAATAGTCTTGGATTCTCATATACCAACGTCACGTTACCGTACGAATGTTTGTGATACTCCCAAGGTTTTGCCATTTATAGTCAAAAAAATTGAAGAGTGCAACATCAACAAAAAGTTTTTATTATTTATTGCTGATGTAGGTACATGAGAAAGGTACTGCACACAGTATCAATGCTAGTATTACAAAAAAATGTAAATTAATCAACAGGTCTCATAATCAGGCGATTCTCAGCAAATTAAGTAAGATTTTTTTAAACAATCTTATAGCTAAGCAAACATTAAGAAATGTTTAAATAGTAAAGACAACAAGTGCAAAATTGAAAATTTTATACATCTGACTTCAATATAAATAAAATGAGAACATCATCAAATTAAATATTATTAAGAGTAACTCAAAAATTACTTGTCAGATCTTGATTTTTTTTAGTAATTATGGATATTGAGGGGAGGCCTGTGCTCAGCAGAGGGACGTATACAGGCTGTAACTTCAACTAACTTTACTTTACATATCTTGATTACATTTATATGGGACTATAGGAGAAACACCAGCTTTCAGATGAAAAAAGAAGCATTAAAATCGGTTCACATAGAAAAAAGTTTTGAGGTAACACGCATAAAAAATACACTCGGATTGAGAACCTCTTCCTTTTTTTGAAGTTGGTTGAGAATGGAAACAAGCACTTAACACTAATGTGCACTTGTAAACATCTAAGCACTAGCACAAATGGAAAATGCTGTAAAGAAACAATTAACTTATCTTGCTTATCACTATATGAATCTTAATCTATTATCACTTTACATATCAATTTACTTTAACTTCCAAAACGGTGATACTAAACTAGATAACGGAAAAGCTTTCATGGGATACAGTACGAAATTTGGACGTTCTATAAACATCAGCCGAACTGCGGATATTAAAAATAAAAAATAAAATAAAAAAGTTTATTTCTTTAACATTGTATAGGAAGCATGTAAAATACTTGTATTGTGTGGTTTTCTGCTCTTCCCATGGACTATAATTAAATGCTAAGTGAAAGTGTATGTATAAAGTGTGTGTGGAGTGTGTGTATAGGGTATTGATGAACATATTTATCTGATCTCCCAGATTATTGTATTCTGCAGTAGATTGGTTAAATTTATCGATAACGTTCCGCTGCCAACGATGGACCAGAATCCAGTAGAGCTAGGAACTAGATAAGAGTTGGCGAGCAGCGAGAAGCGGGTATGTACTTCTGATAGTTTTGTAGCTGAACTATAGGCGAGTGCACTTATATCAGCACTGTAGAGTAAAATGATCGCTAATTGGTCTCTCGGCGTAAGTTCCAACCGCCAAGTGAGCATCACCGAACGAGTTTTATCATTGATATCTCTTCTCGCTGCGACAAACTACTAGCGAAGAAAGAGTTCTGGCTGGCAGTGTGAACAGTCAGCGATTAACTATTAATATATGTACCCCTTTTATTGATACGGAATCTTATATCTGTTCCTTGAGCAAGAAAATAATCGATAACCAATTGTTTCCTCTTCAGCGGTGGGACAAGTGCCTTAGCCACTACAAACTTGTCGTTTTATAACTATAATCCAATTTATAAATATAACTTAAGACTACGGCGCGGACTTAGCGCTGGGAGCGGTAACATCAGGCAGTAGAACGTCAAAGGCACTGAGTCAGGTGTGTGCGTCGGCCAAGTGCCAAAAAAATTAACTATGCTATCCTGATTAATTTGAATGCAGAATTAAAAAAATAACATCTGTTTCCTTGATACACATTAATCGATGTGGAGCTAATCTAATGTGACAATTATGTGCGAACATATTAGTGAATTTGTTATATACTGCCCACTTAATGCAGACTCACCAAATTGTGATAGGAAGTAACCTTTAAATGTACGCATAATTTTCTTTTCATTTAAACATAAATTAAAGTAATTTATGTATTTTTCTCTAGAGGTCAGGTATTTTTTAAAGATTTTTTCTGATATTTTTTCTTACGGCACTAGAGTTTTGTTATATAGGATAGGGTGACAAACGAGCACACAGTCCACCTGATGGTAAGTGGTTGCTGTGGCCCATAGACATCTTTATATCCTCGATTACGAATCAAAATGCAGATGCATTGTCACCCGTGAGGACTAAGATGGAATATAAGGTTTCCAGTAAAAAGGGTTTCCGGTTCTCTACACTCACCATACAAAACACAGCAGCATTAAGCTACTATTTGACGCTGGTATTCTGTGAGAGCGTGGTCCTTCCCCAGTCGAGCCGACCCATTCGTGCTACCACTATACTACTAATATAACCGCAGCATGACTCTACCACGTATAAAATTTACATTGGGTACAATTTACATTGAGTATGAATATCATTTATCAATCAGACACTAATTTTTCATAAAATTATCACAAATTAGAGAAGGTTTGTGCCCAGCAGTGGGACGTATATACTAAGTGTAACTTATAAGAAAGCTTAAATATACACATACGATTGTCACTGTTGTGGAAGGGTAATGTAGTACACTAGTACAGTAGCTGTACCAGCTGTACTTGTTGTGCAACAATGGCGACGACTCAGATCAAATTATACAATCGATAGCTGTTAATTGCATAAAATGTATTAAAGTTATTAGTAATAAAGCAAACACTTATTTAAGATTAAAGGGAAATGTAGTTCATGTGATGTCAAAGTTAAAGTGAGATTTAAAATAGAAAAAGCGTAAATATTATGTTTAGTTTTTGAGTTTCTATACTTGTACTTAGTTTTATACCATCGCCATACCATTTATATATTGTGACCATACCGCATTTTACACCTCAGGCTTTGTCAAAATATTTGACGATAATTTGATAGAACATATATCAGAAAAATGCGATAGGTTTGAACATGTATGCAAAATAAATTGAAAATTATAGAAAATAACATTTTTATACAAGGTCATGCATGATAATGTAGATGTATATAATAGAAGCATAAAAATAGCGTGTGTCAGGTTATTATATAAGTCCAAAAACTATCGAATATACGTCATAAAGGACGGCATTGTCGATATCTCTATCGCACAGGGAAGACCCCTCAGTTTCCCTCGGAGTTCGCTGAAACGTAGCCAGTGAAGAAAGGTGTAACTGTGGCAACAAAAAGCCTGTGAAGAGTCTTGTAGATTCTCTCGTGGAACTCCTTCACCATCCAGTATGGATATTATCTAGTCTCCATATTTACAAATATTATTATATAACCAACCACGTGAATGCTACACAAAATATTCCAAATAATAGTTATAAACTCGTAATATATTATTATGACACGCGAATCCGTGAAAAATTTTAAACTCATTTATTTATTCACACACACACACACACACACACACACACACACACACACACACACACACACACACACACACACACACACATGCACACACACACACACACACACACGCACACGCACACGCACACGCACACGCACACGCACACGCACACGCACACGCACACGCACACGCACACGCACACCACACACACACACACACACACACACTCACACACACACACACTCACACACACACACACTCACACACACACACACACTCACACAAACACACATACTACACACACACACACACACTCACACACACACACACTCACACACACACTCACACACACACACATACTCACACACACACACACTCACACACACACACACACACACACACACACACTCACACGCACACACACACACACACACCCTCACACACACACACACACTCACACTCACACACACACACACACACACACACACACACGCACACACGCACGCACGCACGCACGCACGCACGCACGCACGCACGCACGCATGCACGCACGCACGCACACACGCACACACACGCGCACGCGCACGCGCACGCACACACACACACACACACACACACACACACACGCACACACGCACACACGCACACACGCACACACGCACACACGCGCACACACACACACACACACACACACACACACACACACAACAAGAATTGGAAAATAAAATTATTAATTAAAATTAATAATAATCATTTTATAAATAAAAATATATCTTCGAAATAAGAGATATAGTTAATGGAATTTTCTACTGTGCATATAGGAGCTACAAAATCCATCGAAAAATCAAGTATTAACTTATATGTTTTTGATGAAACTTAGCTTACTGCTTACGGCACAATAGCATACAAACAGATGATACTTACCTATTAGTAATTAAAAATGATTATCAGTTGCGCCGATTAGATGTTCGGATTTGTTCTTACCTAAATTATTGCTTTTTAAGCTAAGAACAAGGAAGTATTTTAAAGAGATGAAGCACACACACACGCACACACGCACACACGCACACACGCACACACGCACACACGCACACACGCACACACGCACACACGCACACACTCACACTCGCACACACGCACGCACGCACGCACGCACGCACGCACGCACGCAAGCGCGCACGCACACACGCACGCACGCACGCACGCACGCACGCACGCACGCACGCACGCACGCACGCACGCACGCACGCATTCACGCACGCACGCACGCACGCACGCACGCACGCACGCACGCACGCACGCACACACGCGCACGCGCACGCGCACACACACACACACACACACACACACACACAGCACGCACACACGCACACACGCACACACGCACACACGCACAACAAGAATTGGAAAATAAAATTATTAATTAAAATTAATAATAATCATTTTATAAATAAAAATATATCTTCGAAATAAGAAATATAGTTAATGGAATTTTCTACTGTGCATATAGGAGCTACAAAATCCATCGAAAAATCAAGTATTAACTTATATGTTTTTGATGAAACTTAGCTTACTGCTTACGGCACAATAGCATACAAACAGATGATACTTACCTATTAATAATTAAAAATGATTATCAGTTGCGCCGATTAGATGTACGGATTTGTTCTTACCTAAATTATTGCTTTTTAAGCTAAGAACAAGGAAGTATTTTAAAGAGATGAAGTAATTACGGATGTTGTTTATAAAATAAAACTGAATAATATCGTTTTCAATTTTAATAATTAGGCCAACTAACGTCCTCATCAGTAATAAAAGGAAGCTCAAAAGGAAGATAGATAGATATAATTTGATAAAGTAACATAGTGCATATTCGAAGATTGATGTCGCCATCAGACAAAATGATTTAAAAATTCAATATTATGTTAAGTACGTTAGCTACCATTGTCACTATCACACATTATTTTGAAAATAAAAATAGATACTCCGGAAAATCAAATAATAACCGTGAAAAATAAGAATAATGAAATATTTTTAGATAGGTCGCTATTAAAATTATACATCTTATTATATTTTAACATTTTTGTATCAAAGCAACTAGTACGTATAATACTAAAAATAATATTATTTAAAAAAATTAAAAAAAAATACCCTGACGATACTTTGGTCGTTATTTGGTCGATATCATTTACTGTTGAAAATTATTAATTTTGCTCATTCTTTTCTCTAGCAGTTTATCTTAATCACTGGTAGATACAACATTGGTCAGGTGGCTTTGTGAGTGGAACACCGACGATACCCTTCCACTGGTGATACTGCTGCCCATCATCAGTCTTTGAACTTGAGGTTCGGCGTTATTTAATGTGTAGTATATATCGCCATTTTTCGTTTGTCAAACCCACATTCGTTATTTAGCTGGGTTATCAAGTTCATGTAAACACATGAGGTAAACTTGATACTTACATTGAAAATTTGTAAGAAAGTCATTCCAGCCTTCTTTCGCCAAATAGATATTAATTTAAAACCTTGCAAATGGCATATGTTCGAGTGCGACAGTAAAAAATTATCAACTTTCGCGAAAAAGTAGAGAACTTCAATCGATTATATATAATAAGTGGAATCGGGTTTAACGAAATCGATTAATTAATATGCCAGTTAAGCTGTTCTTACAACGCGCGTTGTTACAGATTTTATAGAATTTATACACGCATAGTTAATCCGGAACTGAAAGCATTTAACCGGAACGTAAATCCATTTAAATGCAGGGATAATTAATTCATTATCGTCATCATCATTTTTCTATTTTCTATTTACTCCTTTTTGCTATTTGTTTTGACAACTAAATACGGCGCGATGTCGGCTCACAAGACATTTATTATTATGTGTAAGCTCGCGAAAAAATTAATACGAAACAGACCAATTCTACAATGGGTTCGTATGCGTACTGGGAATAAATACCATTCGGTACAATGCTAAGAGACACCACTGGAGGTGGACTAAGCTGAAGCTGTAAAGTGTAAGCTGCTAGCTGCTACTTCGTACATGTTAAGCTAAATAAAGTTCCAAAAATAAAGTCTTCCACAGCATATTATAGGATTTTTATTTGTGCTCCGCAATGCCGGCTAGACATGTGTCAATCATGAATGATTCGTTCATTTGAGCTGGTATACTTAAAAGTTTTGATGGTTCATTCATCTATTTTTGATTGTTTCGGTACAACCAATCACAAACAATTGACGGAACCTTTTTAACTCGTGATTGGTGTGACTTGTGAATGAGTCAAAACCCGACCGAATCCCGAATGATCTGAATGAATTGGTTTTAGTGTAGGGTACTGGAGCCCGTGATGAAATGTACTAGAATGATTCGTTCACGAGAAATGAATGATTGACACATGTCTAATACCGGCTTTACACTCCATTATCATAATATAACACAGAAATTAGTGAAAGTTCTTTCAACATTATTACTATTTAGTCTATTAACTTTATTCTAGTTATTATTATAATCATTAAAATATTTTTTGTTAAACAAATACATATATTTTTAAGAATTAATGTTTTATTGGTTAGATAATGTACAAATTTTTACTTTATTTATAATAGCTTCTTAATAAATTAACATATTTGTGTTGCTAATATTTTTTTCGTTGTCTCCTATAGTTGACTGGCATAGAACGACAATTGGCATTATGACATTATTTAAAGCTTATTAAGAGAATATATAAATAGTTCTTGTATTATTTTACAGACTCAAATATTCTAAATAACTTCTAATGTGACTGCGGCTTGCGGTTAACTAAATGCATCCACTTCTTTATTAATGTTTAACAGGGTATGTAAACATGATATCTGCTGACTGCTGATATGGAAGTGAGCAGAAGCCGTCTGTGCTCTCGTCTCATTGCTTTGACGTACAAACATGTGACAGAAATACGTAAAGACAAGTTGCCCTGCGGTCTAAAATGTTGATGCGTTTAGACGTTACCACTTAGTTATTTCATTTATGATAATTTAAACGCGTTAATGATATTTATTCACTTAAGCTAGTATTAACAATTAGCAAACACAAATTAGCAAAAAAAATCTGAATATGTAGTGCTCACAATAACATAATAATAATAATAACTTAATAATCATTTATTTCCAAGAAATATGGTAGGTTTTATACATGGTAGAGCTATGCTGCAGTTATATTAGTAGTATTAATGTAGCACAAATGGGTCGGCTATACCGGAGAAGGACCACGCTCTCACAGAATATCAGCACAAAATAACAGCTTAACGTTACTGTGTTTCGTATGGTGAGCGTAGAGAACAGTAGATCCATTTTGCTGGAAACAAGGCATTCCATCTTAGTCCTCACTGGTGACAACGCATCTGCATTTTAATTCGTATTTGAGTACAGATGTAGATGTCTATGGGCCACAGCAACCACTTACCATCAGGTAGACTGTGTGCTCTTTTGTCACCCTATCCTATAAAAAAAAGAGTTACAGTAATAATTAATGATAAATTGATAGATAGTACATGCATATTTCGCCACTGGCATACAAACACATAATTTTCTATACGAATATAAATAAAGAAAGAGATAATATAAGATAGAAATATCTATGTTTAATGACAAAACTGTATGACAAATTTATGATTAAAATGTCATAAGATAAATAACATAACCTATACATAGACGAAAATAATGCAAAATCTTATCGTCTTACATGAAATCATAAAAAATATGTCAAATTAAATGTACAAATGTACGCTAGTAATGTATTAAGTCAATGACATGCCGATAGATATTACTATTTTATATTAATTTACTAAGTCAAGATAATATGAGAAATGTCTCATAAGTTTTTGTCACTTTGATCTATAACAATAAAAATCATCTAGGGAATAAAATAAATTTTGGATTAGAAAGCAATGGGCTTTAGTTTTTCCTGAAATTATTTAAATGGAAGTTTTCGAATATAACTTGTAATTTAATTATATATTTTTGTACACATAACGGGACAATTCTTCTGAAAAATAGACGGTTTTACATTTTCCAAAATTTAATCCTGCTAAGTACATGTTTTTGTGGAATCTTTTAGCTGTATAATTATAACAACACAGATCTCATCTCTCGCTCCATAAATGTGGATATTTCTTTATAAACATTCCAAATTCATACACGTAAATGCAAAACAGTGTCATGATTTTTAACTTTTTGAAGAGTGGCTTACAAGGATCAAAGTGTCCAAATCGACAAATTGCTTATAAAAATCTTTGAATTGCCCCAGATCAATAGCTCCTACCGTAACACTGACCATACATATATCCATAATAAACCGTTAAAGCAGCTACATTATTTATTAAATTACTAAGTCTTTTAAGTGCATTGACGAATATATCTAATTTATGACACATTAATCTTATGTGATTTTTTCAACTATAGTGCTGGCCCAGGATAAGACCGAGTATTTTTTATTTCAGCAAAATTTTAAATTTCTTGATTATGACTCATGACTTTTATTTTAAGAATATTTGCCCGGTTAGTGCAAAATGCTTCGTATCAAATTCGTAAAAAAAGTTTCGTATTAATACATGTTTAGTTTTAAGTAGACATAGAGTTTTGAGTTGAGACATAAATTATTACTTTCGAGTCAATTTATTGTTGCTGTGACAGTGTTGTTAACTTCAAGTTCATAATCAGATGGCTTTTCTTTACCTGTTATTACAACTGATATATCATCGGTATATAGAGTGTAATGTTGATCGATTGCCAATTGAAGGTCATTAATATACAAAATAAAAAGTAAATGACCAAGAATTGTATCCTGTGGCATACCTTTTGTAGTGGGTTGGAATTTAGAGTTATGTGTGACTTGTTCGTCGTACTTGAACGCTTTGAGTTCTGTTACTTAAACAGGATTTAATCCATTAAGAATATTTTCTTACTGATAATAAATTTTTTATATCTATATTGTATAAAACTTTTTGAAAGAGAAGAAAGTAAAACGATGTATAAAGGTTTTTGAAAGAGAAGAAAGTAAAACGATTTGTGAAATAAGAATAGAAGGGGAGTTGATCGAGCAAGTAGATGAGTTTGTATATTTGGGCTGCGTATTTAGCAGGGATGGGAGATATGATAAGGATATAGAACGACGAGTGAATGCGGGAAATAGAGTAAATGGGGCCCTGCACTCTATTGTGAAGAGTCAAAATGTGTCAAAAAAGGCACGTATTGCAATTCACAATGCTGTGTTGGTCCCTACTTTAACGTATGGTAGTGAAAGTTAGGTGTGGCAGAAGAAGCACGAGAGTAGAATCAACGCAATAGAAATGCGGTCGTTAAGGAGTATGTTAGGGCTGAATCTGAACGAAAGGGTAAGAAATTGTGTAATAAGAGAAGAGTGTGGTTTGCTAGATGATGTTGTGACCAGGATTAAGAAAGGAATGCTTCGGTGGTTTGGTCATGTAGAAAGAGTGAATGAGGAAAACGTGACAAAGAAAATTTATGTTGCAGAAGTGAATGGCAGAGTCGGAAAGGGACGTCCTAGGCGAAAATTTATCGACCAAATTGGCGATTTATTGAAAACGGGCCAAATTAGGAGTACCCTTAACCGACTAGCATGTATGCGTAGGTGTATGGGTGTGAAGGAGGCGAGAGAGGTGTGTCAGGATCATGCCAAATGGAAGTCTGTAGTCTCTGCCTACCCCTATGGGTGACAGCCGTGAGTGTCTGGTGTGAGTGTTTATGTTTTTATGTATAAAAGTCGTAAGACAGAACATGCACATGTTTTTTCGTCTTTTGAATGATGTTCGCCTTCTTGATAATCAGACGGCGAAATATACATAGGTACAATTATGCGTAACTCAAATTCCAGAATCCCAAAAATAAAATTATCATTATTAACTAAATTGCTTTTGAATAAAACAATGAATTGTAGGTTTCGTTTACAGTCAAATATAAGGCTACAAAATACGGTCTTATCTTTGCTGTACATCGAATAAGAACAATTAATAACCTTTTAATTTGTTGAAACTGAGTAGTTAAATAATAATACTTACAAATTCTGCTGGCCATATTCTATTTTAGTTTCCCTTTGACGCCACCCACGGAATGATATGGGGTTGTGTATTTTCTTTCGCTGCCACTACATATATAGTACTAAATAAGAAAGAATATTTTTGAATATATAACAATAGCGTGCGGATACCCGTTCTGCGCTTGTTTTCCTGTTTGTCTGGCGTAATGTGTATGGTTTAAAACGTTTCAATATATGCAGTGAAAAGTCTCTGTCCAGCATGTCACACACATAACAAAATCAAAATGTGGAAGACATATCAGGCTCTACACGTGGTAGAGCCATGCTGCAGTTATATTAGTAATATAGTTGTAGCACAAATGGGTCGGCTCGACCGGGGAAGGACCACGCTCTCGCAGAATACCAGCGTCAAATGGTAGCTTAATGCCGCTGTGTTTCATATGGTGAGTGTAGAGCACCGGAGACCCTTTTTACTGGAAACGAGGCATTCCACCTAAGTCCTCACGGATGACAACGCATATGCATTTTAATTCGTAATTGAGGATAGATGTAGATGTCTATGGGCTGAAGCAACCTGTTACCATCACGTGCTAGTTTGTCATCCTATCCTATAAAAAAAAAATCGATTTTGCTCAAAATAATTTAGAGATATAATTTAGCATAAAAATGGTCTTTCACTTAACTTTGATGATAATGCTGTGTACTAAAAGTAAATAATAAGAAGTATACTATCTATACTTACATTACATCTCTACCGTATGTCTACAGCGAATCAAATTTTACGCTTAGCTGTGTAGAAACAATTTACTAGTTAGGTACTCGTATTTATACTATCCATTAAAGCTAGTACGAAAAGTACCCATGTAGAAATTAAGGGGTTACGTTGTGTTTCTTGTCATTATATCCTATACCTTTAAACGAGCAATTCTTGTATATATATATATATATATATATATATATATATATATATATATATATAATCGTAATCTCGGAAACGGCTCCAACGATTTTCATAAAATTTTGTGTGCAGGGAGTTTCTGGGGCAATAAATCGATTTAGCTAGGATTTATTTTCAGAAAATGTCTTTTTGTCCGTGTTTTAGACAATGAAAAACTGCTACAATATCGTTAGTATAAGAAGGTAAATTTTGACAGATTGTTAATGATTACAAATAGCTTAATTGATATTATGGGCGGTCACAAAATCGTAATACCGTGTTTCGAACCCAGACCGACCGACCGATTTTTTTAAATTTTTTTTTCAAGTTCCTTTCTTTTTTGAGAAAATCTATTCTTTCGAGCCCTTTTTTTAGTATTTTTTAAAAACATGAAAATTTAAATTAAACTAATTGCACTCAAGATTTCTTTATTCAAATAACCAGTTCAGTTTTTTCTATTATGTCGCTAAGATCAATAAATATTATTCGTATTTCATCAGTATGTAATTTGTATCTAAATATAATTTCCAAAACACACGAATTAAAAAAAACCGAGCGAAAAATACCGAGCAAAGCTCGGTCAACCGGGTACTTGTGTTATTGAATGTAGCATTTTGTAATTCAGTCTAGACAAGTCGACTGATACAAAACGAATTATTGTACCGTAAAAATTGGTATATTAGGGATTGTCAATCTTGCGAGTTGTAGCTCGAATGGGTCGGCTCCACCGTGGAAGGACCACACCCTCACAGAATACCAGCGTAAATAGCAGCTTAATACAGCTGTGTTTCTTATGGTGAGTGTGGAGATCCAGAGACCTTTTTTTACTGGAAACGAGGCATTCTATCTTAGTCCATAGGGGTGACAACGCATCTGCGTTTTTAATCTTAATCATTTTCTTCGGTCTTAAATGTAGATGTCTATGGGCCAAAGCATCCACTTAGCATCAGATGGACTGTGTGTTCGTTAGTCACCCTTATTCTATAAAAAAAAATCCATCAGCCTATAAAAGTTCACAGTGAATACAAGGCTCCTTACTACTAATTCATTGATTGCCTCATAGGGGGTACTTTGGCATAGTTATCACGCTTGGCAGACGGGTTGGCAACCGCAGTTTTTATTATTTTGAGTTGTTATCCGGATGCTGCCACCCATCTCCGGTTTCAGTTTCCCTCTGTCGCGTCTTACGATACCCACGGGACGTTATGGGATTTATTTATATGGTTATTCTAACACCGCTACTACTCGGTAATATGTCCATATTACATACATACACATACATAAACACTCACGCCTGTCACACAGAGGGGTAGGCAGAGACAACGGACTTCCATTTGGCACGTTCCTGAGACACCTCTTTCGCCTCCTTTACATCCTATATCTACGCATACATGCTCGTCGGTTAAGGGTAGGTACTTCTAATGTGGCCCATCTTCAAAATATCGCCAATTTGGTCGATAAACTTTCTTCGTCCGTCTTCTTTCGGCGTCCCTTCCCGACTCTGCTGTTCACATACGCAATATAAATTTGCTTTGTCACTTTTTCCTCGTTCATTCTTTCTACATGACCAAACCACCGCAGCATTCCTTTCTTAATCCTGGTCACAACATTATCTTGCATACCACATTTATCTCTTATCACGTTTCTCATCCTGTCATTCAGATTCAACCCTGGTCCATATTCTGAGATTTTTTCTATTTGATGATGCAAAATTAGTCGCATGCATTTAAGGTCTGATAAATTATCAAAGGGTTGATCTAGATACTTAAAACGTGTAAATATAATTTTGCAATATCTCGAACGGTTTGAACGGAGTTTTTATATTGCGGAATATTCAATAAGAAATGTCACTTACTCTTGATGTCATCTATGCTCAAATAACCTAAACTGTTGATCATATTTTTTTATAAAAGTAAATTGAGAAACATACTTACGGTTCATCTGACGGTAAATGGCTACTGTAGCTCCTGGGCACATGCAACCTACTATGAACTAAAAAGGCTGCAGAACCGCTATCACCTCTGAGGATTAAGTTAGAATGCCTGTAATTAAATTGGATCTCCATACCATTCAGACTCAAGAACTTCTATTTGTTGACAGAAATAGGTTAAACCAGACAGACTTCTAAACTGAGGAATCCTACCTACTATTAATATATTATTTAAATAATATTATAATATTGGGTGCGTTTGGCAGAAAAAAGCGCTAGCAAGCGCTTATAAGCGCTGAAATAGTTTTCGGCAAGGATACGATTGCTACTTCAGTAGCGCTGACACAATCCGCCATTTTGCTTATTTAATTTGTTTGTTTTGAAGTAGAGTTTATAAGTTGTTTTGCGCAATATTAGTTTTAAGTAATATAATGACATGAATAAACATATACATGTTATTAAAAAATCATGATTGGTAAGTTTTTAATATGAATACTTTACAAACATATATTTAAATTAGGTTAGGTTCCCCCGGTTAAAACTAACATCGTGTCCTGGAGGAAAATAGCTACTTACGATTTGACAGCGCTTACCGCTTACGATCGCCATTTTGCTTACAAGCGCTTGCTAGCGCTTTTTTCTGCCAAACGCACCCATTAAATTGATATTTACGTGGTAGAGCCACGCTGCAGCTATTGCAGCACGAATGGGTCGGTTCAACCGAGACACGACCACGTTCTCACAGAATACCAGCGTAATGCTGCTGTATTTCGTATGGTGAGTGTAAAGAACCGGAAGCCCTTTATACTGGAATCTGGGCATTCCATCTTAGTCCTCAGGGGTGACAACGCATTTCGATTCTTAATTGAGGATTAATGTGAATGTCTATGGGCCACAGCATCCATTTACCATCAGATGGACTGTGTGCTCGTTTGTCACCCAATGCTATAAAAAATATACCTATATTATCCGGAAAAATTTAGAAAACATTTTGTATATACCGTTTACTTAACTACACACGCACACACGCGGTCGTAAGCGCTAACAGAAGCATTCGCTTACGTGTCCAAACCATCATCCAATATAACTTAAGTAATAAGATCGGATAAAACACTTAGGTAACCAAATCTCAGTTAGGCTCGGATGCAGTGTCAAACACTGTTACAATCACAACTCACAAAAACTCGAAATAAAAAACACATTGGCAATCAAACTTGTTCAAGATTTAACATGTTATTTTTAAAGTTGTTTAAAGGGAGATCTATAATCACAATGCTATTAAGCTGATAATTACACATTTCTGTCACTTTGTCGTACCTGTACGACTGTCTCGTTGATCTAGTAGTCATGTTCATGAGGTCCGGAGTTTGAAACCTGGGTCGGCAAAAAACCGGTAATGGGTTTTTCTATAGAGAAATTCTCAGTAGCATTTTGGAGTCGAGAAGTTAGCGGTGTTTCATTGTCGCGCCTCGGAGAGGACGTAAAACCGTTGGTTCTGCGCCTGATTTCACTCCAGTCGTGTCGGATTGACATCCTTCGTACTATAAAAGTGAAGAAATTGCGAGTGCATCTACGCTGCTCGCGCGCACTATAGTACACACATCCTGTTGTGCGCAGATAGCTGGTCTTCACTGAGACTCACTGACCGACTAGTGAATGCACTATTGTCTACGGTTTTAAGTTCAAGACAGCGAGTATAATTACTTTAGTCATTCCATCTTAGTTCTGAGGAAATCAGGAAATTACAACGTGTAAGTGACCTTTTTTCGTACTTGGTTGCAGGTATGAGCTGTTTACTATCAGGTGACAGCGTACTTGTTACTGATACCATAAAAAATAACACGATAAAAAATTATACCATACTCAACTTGTCAAAATGTTGCTGCCAAGTACATGTCAGCAATATGTTATTATGACTTACTACTGTTTATAGCGGGCTGGTAATTCTTTAAACCAGTGGAAAAGTTATTATAAAATGTTCTCACAAATCACTCGCTATTATATGTTATTAGAGATAGCTGGCATAGCTGGGCACGGGTAACCCAATCCTGTGAGAGCGGGCGTCGCGCGCCGTCGACGCGGCCGGTCGAGCGTCGCAGTCTTCCTACTTCTCAGCTTACCTCGTAAACGGAGATCAACCAAATCATGATCTCGCTTAACACCTTGTTACACAATATATCAATGCACTAACTTTGAAGATAATTTTTAGTATAATTTTGAATTATTAGAATAATGTCTTGCCTGGTTCGGTGAGTAGCTAAATTACCACTACTACTTCTTAAATAACGCTTCCCAGCTGTAGCATTTTTATAGCAATTAACTAAAAAGTCTGTTAAAACTTTGTGATGATGATTTTGTGCTCACGGGCAAAAGTAATCATCCGATGTTCATTGACTGTCTTTTTTTAAAAATGAAAAAAATTGGTTCTGTTTATGGATTATTTATGTTTGTCATTAAAAAATTTCCCACTAAGTCGAGAAGATAATATCGTATAAGTGAGCGCCGGCAGCATTGATGACCATATAGGTCCTTTTTAAGGCATTTTCCATCACTTTGGCTAGAACTTCAGGCGATAGGTTCGCGCATTCGTGTTGGATGTCGTCCTTGAGGGCTTTCAGGGTCTGAAGCATGATCACGTAAACACGACACTTCAAATAAACCCACAAAGAGAAGTCTGGTACGGTCAAATTGTGCGATCTTGGCGGCCGGTGCAAATCGCCAAAACGAGAGATTAGGCAACCACAACACACTTGATTAGGCAACCACATGTCCTCCAGTCCCAGCTCATCCAATTGAGGAAGAAGAAACTCGTTGATCATGGCTCTGCAGCGGTCGCCGATATTAATCATTAGGCCCGCGGCTTCCTCGAGAAAAAAAATGGCCCGATGATTCCTCCAGCGTAAACAGCGCACCATGCCGTAACCTTGAGCAGATGAAATTCCTCTTCGTGGATCACACGCGGATTTTTAATGCCCCAGAAGTGATAATTTTGACGAATTACGTAGCCGCTGAAAAAAATCGTCATCTGTTCATCTGTTCATCTGATGAAAAATCGTCATCTTCTTGATTGAGATTCAGGATGGCTTGAGGGTAGATTACGCGCATTTGGCGGTCAACAGCTAACAGCTAATGCACTGTCTGCACTTTGTAAGGGAACATCTTCAGGTCTTTCACTAAAATTCATCATAGGGACCGCGTGCCGAGGCCCAACAGCGTAGCACGTCGTTTGGTCGTTGTTCCGGGGTCCATTTTGACATTTTCAGTTGTCACGGCGATATTCCCAGCAGAACGGCTGGTCAGATGCCAGTTACACCGAGGAGCATTACGTGTTGCCCCAGTCTCTTCAATGCGGGCAGCCAAATGCAGCAGTGTTTGTCCAGGTGGTGTCGGACGGCCGGGAAATCTGCGACGAAATTTACTCTGTGCCAACACCACAGTCGAATTATTGCGGAAAAAAATGGATACAAATATTCTGCGTTCTTGAAGAATATAGTAATTCATGGCTTGTCGACATGTATTTTACATCTGTTTACTTCAAATATTTCAAAACCGATTTGACATTTGACGCCATTTGCAAAAATTATAGCGTCTTCCAATAGGGTGATTACTTTTGCCTTAATCTGTATATATTGGTCCGTAAACTGATGTGCCTTATGTAGCAAACATCATAAAATTTGTCATTGATAAACGTAAATAAGGACCTAAAACTGTTGGAAACGATTGCGTCGATATTACGGGCTAATGTCAATGAAACGAAAGCTTTCATTTACAAGATTTGAAAACATAAAAGGGTAAATTTACATTTTGATATTCGCAAGTGCTTTGGGGACTAAAGTGGCATTCGCTCCCTAAAATTTTAAAACATCCATTTGCATATGCTTTGAGTACATAAACGACACTTTCTAGAGCACTTTTCGGTTGTGGATCGCACAGTGGAGGGAAGGGAGTGGGGGATTACATAACTTTTATTTATCTACTATGACTGTTTATATAAAGATGTTTAAACGCTTTCTTTAATTAGTTTGCTACACATTGGTACAACACGCACTTTATGATAGATTATCTGTTATATTATCGAAAATTAACGATTTAAACTACGACTAGGATTTCAATTGAACTAACTTGAACCCAATAAAAAGAGGAATAAATATTAAGTATGTAATTAATTTGAAATAATATTATTTATCACCGTGTAATGGAGACGTAAGAGTTTACTACCTCAAGTCATCCCCTGGGTATCCTAAAACGCAACAGAGAAATATGAAACTGGAGATAGGCAACAACATCTGAAAATAAATGTAAATAATAGATAACATTTTTGCAATGCACCAATTAGCGTGGCGTTGCGTGCGTGGCAAAAGCGTGGCAATTATGGCAAATATTCCCTTATGAGACAATGTATGGGAGTGGCCTATGTCCAGCAGTGGACTTGTAATAGGCTGCAATAAATGAATGCATAATGTTCATTACAAATTACAACACGTGTGGGTTACAGAATAAAACATTTTATTAACATAATCTTTGCTTTTATTATTTTATTTATCATAAAAAACATAAACACTCACGCCTGTCACCCAGAGGGGTAGGCAGAGGCAGAGGCAGGTCCTGACACACCTCTCTTGCCTCCTTCACATCCATACACCTACGCATGCATGCTCGTCGGTTAAGGGTACTCCTAATTTGGCCCGTTTTCAATAAATCGCCAATTTGGTCGATAAATTATCGCCTAGGACGTCCCTTTCCGACTCTGTCATTCACTTCTGCAACATAAATTTTCTTTGTCACTCTTTCCTCATCCATTCTTTCCACATGACCAAACCACCGAAGCATTCCTTTCTTAATCCTGGTCACAACATCATCTTGCAAGCCACACTCTTCTCTTATCACACAATTTTTCACCCTGTCATTCAGATTCAGCCCTAACATACTCCTTAACGACCGCATTTCTACTGCATTTATTCTACTCTCGTGTTTCTTCTGCCATACCCAACTTTCACTACCATACGTTAAAGTAGGGACCAACACAGCATTGTGAATTGCCATACGTGCCTTTTTTTGACACATTTTGACTCTTCACAATAGAGTGCAGGGCTCCATTTACTCTGTTTCCTGCGTTCACTCGTCGTTCTATATCCTTATCATATCTCCCATCCCTGCTAAATACGCAACCCAAATATACAAACTCATCTACTTGCTCGATCAACTCCCCTTCTATTCTTATTTCACATATCGTTTTACTTTCATCTCTTTCAAAAACCATAATTTTTGTCTTACTTGCGTTCACTTTCATACCCCTTTCTTTTAATGATCTGTTCATTAATGTAACCATCATTTGCAACTCAGCCGCCGACGACGCAAGAATAACTTGATCATCGGCGTACAAAAGGCATTTGATGTCGTTAACTCACCCATTCTTAATCCGCATTCTTCAACTTTCAAATTTTGCAAACAACTGTCTCTGTAAATAGGTTGAACAACGACGGGGAAGCCACACAGCCCTGTCTGACACCTTTATGGATGCCAAACCAGTCCGAGTAGACCCCGTTGATCCTAACACAAGCACTAGAGTCCCTATAAAGAGATTCCAATGCCTGTATCAAGCCAGCGCTCAACCCAAATGAGTTCAGTGTTTGTAATAGCACATTCCTATCCACTCTGTCATAGGCCTTCTCCAAGTCCATGAACGCACAAAAAACCTTTTGGTTTTTGGCCAAAAACTTCTCCGCGATCATGCGCATGGAGAAGACTTGATCTGTACATCCCATTCCACTTCTAAATCCCGCTTGCACATCCCAAATTTTTCCATCGGTTTCTTTCATGACCCTTTCAATTAGTACCTTGGCATACAGTTTTCCCACGATGCTAAGAAGGCTGATACCGCGGTAGTTTTTACAGTCCTGCTGCGACCCTTTTCCCTTATATACTGGGACTATCACGGCTTTGCACCAGTCTCCCGGTACCCGCTTCAGTTCGCAGCATAAATTAAACAAGGTGTGCAGCAGGCCTGCCACCACTTCCTCTCCAGCCCTTAGCATTTCGAGTGAAACTCTATCATATCCGGCAGCCTTACCTGCTCTCATGCTTTTCATTGCTTTCATTATTTCATCTATACTTATCTCGCTACCTCCTTCCTCTTCTTTCGGAGTTCCTATTTCATTCAGTTCATACGTTGTCTCCTCACTCATAAACATGCTTTCAAAATATTCCTTCCATCTCTTTAAACTCAAAACTTCATCATTCAGAATATAGCCATTCTCATCTCTTATAGCATTCATTATAGGCTGTTTTGAACATCCCCTAGCAGTTCTCACGAGTTTCCAGAACATTTTAATATTTGCCTGGAAGTTATCCGATATTCTTCTATCATTCTTATCCGTTCTTTCTTGCTTTTTCCTTTCAACTACTTCTTTTACTCTTTTATTTAGATATCAAAAGACTGCCTTTTTTCTTTCAAAATCATCATTTGTACCGCTAGAATTACCAGCCTTAGTTGCTAGTAAATCTAGCCATGCTCTCTTCTTTGCTTCAACTTCCGTACGTATCTCATCATCCCACCATAACGTATTATTTTTCCTTTCATTCTTTCTTTTACTAACACCACATACTTCGGTAGCTGCATCTACTAAACCTTTCTTAACATTTTGCCATACATTCTCCAAGTCTAACTCATTCATACATAATTCATCCAAACCCCTTACGTTTTCTTTCAGTCTACATTTAAACTTGTTTTTCTCACCTTCATCTTGTAATCTTTCTGTTCTAATACGCTGTAACGCAGTGGTAGACACAGATGACCGATGGCGCCATCACCTGAATAGACCATTAATTCGGCATAAAACCAAAAAATGATCCGTTCCTACGTTTGACCCCCGGTAAACCCTTGTATCCACCACTGCGCCCCTCAATCTTTCATCCACAATTATGAAATCTATCATGCTTCTATCATCACCTCTTTCCCAAGTGTACATGTGAATCCTCTTGTGGCGAAAGAAAGTGTTCGTCACAAAAAGATTCTTTTCCATACATACAGTGAGGAGGCTTTCACCATTCTCATTTATACTTTCATCACCAAACGTTCCCAATATCCTTTCATAACCAAGCCTCCTCACCCCAACTCTTCCATTAAAATCTCCTAGCATAACAACATTTTCATTTCCCTTACATTTCATTAATACCATCCTTACCATTTCCCAAAACTGCTCTCGGATATGAGTGGGCTTAAACATGTCTGGGGCGTAGACCCCTAGCACAAACAACTTCTTTAAGCCCACTTTCAATCGTATCCATAGCAGTCTTGGGCTTACACATTCATACTCTTTCACACATTGCACCATTCTTTCTGATAGGATGATACCTACTCCCTGGCATGCCCACTCGAGCTCGTCTACACCAGACCAGTATGCGGTATACATGCCATGTGTAGTGACATCCTTCCCCTTCCGTTTCGTCTCATTTACACATAACAAATCTATTCCTCTATCATACATCACTTCGCATACTTCATCCATTTTATCATTCATTGCTCCACATACATTCAACGTAGCCAGACGGGCCTCTGCAATCCACTTTTCGCCCCTCCGGGAGACAGAACGTGACGGGTGGCGAGCCTCGTCGCCGGTTTTCCTCCCGGAGATTCTTCGCACCCCTGCCCCATTAAAGGGGCGCCGGGAACTCAGGGCCATTTCTTTAATTTGATTCCTCATGGTGCGAATGGGGTGGTATATTTAACGCCGCTACCACGGCGAGGAGCCGAGTCTGTGCTATCGGCTTGTCGCTCATTTAGCACCACCCGGGGGACACGTGTAGGGTGGGCCTAGGATTAGGTGGTCAAAGCCTACGGACGCGAGCGACTTATCCCACTTATTTTATTTATCATTACCTAATATTTTTAAATTTAAGTATGTATGAAATATATAATGCCTGTATTAGGTCGTATGGAATTAAAAAGAAAATACGAAAGTTTTAACAAAACGAGCGTAATATAAATGCATTAAATCTTTCTCCACTTAAGTATAAACGTTAATTTGCACGCGTTTATACATCCCGAAGTAGGCAGAGATAAATTTGGGAGGGGTGGAGTATAATCAGCGTAATGTCAATCATGCAAATGCCGAGATCCGGCTGAAAGCCTCAACCGGCTTGTTTCAGGAGTTAAAATGGAGATCCACTTAGCAGGCTACGCACCTCACATACGTAATTGATGGCAGCGCCAATGATTATACAGCTATGCAGAAACGCTAGTACCTACATTTAATACAATATATAGTACTACGTGAGGGTAATATCGTCATCCAGTTAATATGGTCACTTTCTTATAGCTCAAAAACTACAGCCTTGTTTGCTTAGATGATTCTGTGATACGATAGCTCTCCATTAGTCAATCAAAGGGGCTCTGCTCCATCGACGCCATTTTGACAGTTGACATTATAGTAAATATTTTAGTCGATTTTAGTATTGCGTAGTTCGTTTTTTTAGATAGATTTTTCGAAGTGTTCCTAATTATTGCCAAAGCTTCTTTGCTATTTTTTTAAATATATTGGTTGTAGTATACGACATTGTGTTTTTGACGGCAAAGTTTAAGGTGACCATATTATCCTCACGTGCCTTAGCAAATTTTATGATATATTACGGGCGTCTGCATTTAGTGTCAGATATAACACAGTTATAACACATTAGGACTTAAGAACCATAAAAACCGCTGGTATTCTTCAATAAATGTGGCACCGGCCATCGAATTCAGGACTCGCAGTCACAAGTATTGAAAAATACCCATTAATAAAAGTTGCCGTACGGTAGCATAATGGAATTCATTCTTCCATTGAGTCCGGTTAGTATCGTAAGTAAAATGGCAGTAAAATCCACACGTTAAAAAATCAGACCAGTGAAAAGCAGCAACGTTAAGGCCAAGTGTGAAGACTATTAAAAAAATTGATAGATAGCGTATGAATTTTAATTGACTGTTATCTTTTTACTAAGATGACTAATTTGTAAGACTATTAAACAAACAGAAGGATACTATAGTATATATATGCTTATATAATAGAATTATTTAGGCGAGTAGCTCTAACGCCAATTTTTTTATTGTGTATGAATTTTATTTTGATTACACTGACCATTCTACAGAACTGAATAGTCTTTGACGAGATCGCGAACAGAAATAACATTGCCTGCTACTAACGAATTTAAACGCCGGCATAAACTAAGCTGCTCGCTCCTAATTGAGTATTTGTAACACGAATTCACAGTTTCCCTTTGAAAAGATTTAGTGTCGTAAATGGAATAGATAAAAAATGGTATAAATAAATTGATACAACCCACTATCGATTATTTATTGCAATTGAGAATTTTTCTTGGTCTACTGAGGTTAACATACGGTACGTTTCATATTTTCACCCCAGCCTCATACATTGAAAAGTTAGTCTTTTTTATATTAGTTAGACAGCACACAGGCTTTTTTGTAGCTCTGGGTGTAAATGTTATACATATTATTATCTATTTGATAGAAATTTGCAGTGTGAGCAAATCAATTTCGATGCCCGCTGGCACTTGTGAAATTTGCGATTTTAAGTGCTTGTTGTAATATAATTCGATGGTAATCTGATTGTTTCAGGAACGAATATACTTATATTATGTGAAGTCCGCCGGCACGTATTGGCGCAAGCGGGCTCTTCCTTGCTTTAAAACCCTTTTGAAAATTAGAGGTCTATGCTCAGTAGTTGAATGTGGGTACTTTTAGATTTTATTTTACGAACATTTATTTACGTACGTGTATGATTTTATTTTACGAACATTTATTTGTATAGAGATCAACGATTTTCTTCTTCTTTATATATTTTATAATAAAAGTTACCTTCACCCAGAATTTTAGTGTATCGTCGAGGCGTTTATGTAAATAAATTGCATATAGACAAGCATCTATACCTGGTATTACTTATATGCCATAAAAATACATGTCCAGTGCAGGATTCGAACCCGCGGCTCGTCATTAGGGCCTAAGTTAAATTTAGTCAGCTGTTTAAAGTGTATTGTAATTTTATAAAATTCTGAGAATGTGTATCTTTTAATATTATCCCAACAGTACACAAGTCTATCAATTCGTTTATTTATTTATAATCCGGCATTTTAATTCATAGTCTTCATTTCATAAATATTTAAATCTGAATCACCTTTTAAAGCTTTGGCTACAACACAACACTCCCTAAAATATCAATTCACTTCATTTACACTTTAATCAGGGCGCTTTATTTCATTCTCAAATACTTTCCATTAAAGGGTGCTAAAAGCAATATGGCTGCCTTTTCGCTCGTTTCCAGTTTTGATTTCGTATTCAGAACATGAAAACGAAGAAGAGCGAGCGTGGGTTTAATGATGACATTTTTAAGTATTAAAGTAAGATTATTGTATCATCAGACAAATGGAATAAATTGATTTCTGAATAAATCGAACGTTGCTTTTGAATTCAGGTTTTTTTAAGGATGAAAAATGATTACTAGTCCACCTGATGGTAAGTGGATGCTGTGGCCCAATACCCCTACATTCATCCTTGGTTAAGAATCAAAATGTAAAATTCGTTGTCATACCTGAGGACTAAGATACTGTTACCAGTAGGTAAATAGAGTCACTGGTCACTGGTTCTCTACTTCTGAGAAACACAGCAGCATTATGCTGCTATTTTACACTAGTATTACGTGAGAGTGTGTCTCTTCCCCGATCGAGCCAACTAATTCGTGCTGCAGCCATAAAATAGCAGCAGGACATCATATCCCGTAAGTGTACCTCCCGACGTCCCGTAAACTTACATCTTTACAGAGCTCGAATATGATAAATGTGAAGATGTACAAAATAAACAAAATAAAAATTATGTAAATAAAGAATTACACTGAATTCAAAATTTAACCGCGCGATATTTATTATATTGGTGCATCACTTGAGAGCGTTCTCTATTCGTACGTTTCGTGAGGATCGATTATTGGAAATTCCAGGATGATATGGACTCCAACAGATGTTGATATATGCCAAATGCAAAATACACAGACCAGATTTTGAGTTGATAAATAAAAACGATACTTATTTTTACATTGTTCAAGGCATTGAAATACAAGTCTTGATTAGTATAAAACTACAATGTAGTTAAAGAGGGATATTAAATAGCCCTATTATGACTTGTCTCCGTAAAAAATGTAACATATATTAGTCTAATACGTGGTAGACCCACGCTGCAGCTATATGTACTATGGTTGTACCACGAATGGGTTGGATGGACGCTCTCACAGAATACCAGCGTAATTTTCTTTTATAGAATAAGGTTGACAAACGATCACACAGTCCACCTGATGGTAAACGGATACAGTGGCCCATAAACATTTATATTTATCTTCAATTAAGAATCAAAATGCAGATGCGTTATAACTGAGATGGAATGCCTCGTTTCCAGTAGAAAGGGTCTCCGATTCTCTACACTCACCATACGAAACATAGCAGCATTAAGCTGCTATTTTACGCTAGTATTCTGTGAGAGCGTGGTCCTACCTCGGTCGAGCCGACCCATTCGCGCTGCAACCACAATATAACTGCAGCATGGCTCTACCACGTAAAAAAAGTTTTGAAAAGGAAGCAATTATTCGAATTATAATATCAAAGGTATTTATAATTCACTGCACTATACGGCGTCGATAACTAATGATATGTTGCAATTTGAATGCATTACAACTTAAATATCTTTTGATATTTGTTTTTAATGATATCTAATTTTTAATATACTGATTATTACCAAGCCGATAAAAAGTAGTTTTTTTTTATAGAATAAGGGCGACAAACGTGCACGCAGTCATTACAGTTACAGTAAGTGGATACAGTGGCCAACAGACATCTACATTTATTCTCGATTAAGAATCAAAACGCAGATGCGTTATCATCCCTCAGGACTAAGATGGAACGCCTCATTTCCAGTAAAAAAAGGGTCTCCGGATCTCTACACTCACTATACGAAACACAGCAATATTAAGCTGCAAATTTACGCCGGTATTCTGTGAGAGCGTGGTCCTTCCCCGGTCGAGCCGAGCCATTCGTGCTACAACCATAATATAGCTGCAGCGTGGCTCTACCACGTAAAGAAGTAGTATTTTATATAATTTTTTCAAAGGTGAACTGCTAGTAAAATATGTGAGTTAACAAACATAATATTCTACTTTAATTACTAAGTATTATCAGCTCTACAGGGAAATTTTAGAAACATTTTAAACACGCTTACTTAGATGTTTATTTCTTATTTTTATCAGCTCGTATAAGTCCAGTGCTGAAAATGGGTCTCTTCTATTTTAGGAAGGATATACCCTAATCGTCACGATTGTGTCGCATGACAGTGTTTCTTTTTTTTTATAGAATAGGGTGACAAACGAGCACACAGTCCACCTGATGGTAAGTGGTTGCTGCGGCCCATAGACATCTACATCTATCCTCCATTACAAATCAAAATGCAGATATGCGTTGTCACCCGTGAGGACTGAGATGGAATGCCTCGTTTCCAGTAAAAAGGGTCTCCGGTTCTCTACACTCACCATACGAAATACAGCAGCATTAAGCTACTATTTCACGCTGGTATTCTGTGATGTTTCGCAGTTTTGATGCTTCTTCGAGTTGCTGAGTATTTTATATCTGGTATATACGGATGATAAATGAAATATAAATGAAAATGCAGCATTTTCCTGATAACAATTTTAAATAATAAAAATACTGCTGTTCCGAACCCACTTGTCAAATGTAGTTATGGGTAGTATTACCCCCATGCGGTAATTATTAGGGGAGGCCTATGTTCAGAAGTTGACTATTGATAGCCTATAATGGTTGGATATACGAGATGGTTTTTTGGCTTATCCCATTACACGACAGCCACAAGTAATTTTATCATTATGCAATAAAGCTATTTTATTTGAAAACTGAGAATAATATGGAACTAAAATATCTGTTAGTTCAAAGTATTGCTTGCGTCATCGGAAGAAAAATTAATTTGATAGGTATTTTTAACAGCCTATTGATGTGTCTTGAGCAGGGCAGCCCTGACCTTGCTCATCACGATTTCGATATATTATACTTTAAAAAAGGAAAGCTTATAATATATCACATCTAGATACGGGCTTTATTTATTAATTAATTTAAAATGAATTTATTAATGTATTTATAATTTTCAAACAAATATACTAACTTTATTATACTACTGAAGATAATTTTTATAGGTAATATTAACGTCGGCTTAGAACTCGCCCTTATGGGTGTGTCCTCCGAACCACCTCCGGGCTTTCGTTAAACGTTTGTTAAACGTTTGGGCGGCCCGCCCTAAGTACTTGATGCGACGTAAACGTCCTGCATTTAGGCTGAGCATGCAAAATGAACTTTAAAATTATATGTATTAGGTCGTTATTAGTTATTATATATTTGATGATATCATATTTATATATGGATCTTTGTCGAAAGGAATGGAATGTGATGTCTCTACGTATAGTTTAAACGGTCCAACTGTTATTAAGTAGGGCGTTGCTTACATAAATGCCTACTCTGCGTACATCTTAAGATGTTTTATTTATAACTTCTATCTAGATTTGCAAGATGAATTCAGGCGTCTACATATATTTTATAAAAATATTTGATGTAAGTAAAGGTATGTTTGCTTACTAAACCTTTTATCTTGAACTCCAAGTGGTATTTTAAAGTAAACAATCAAACAATCTCAAAGGCTTCATTGCGGAAAAAAAGGAATACAATTGTATTGGATGGTTGTCGAAACTTACACCAGGACATTTCTGGTCTTGGTTAAATACATTCTAAAAGCCTCTGATAGCTGCCTTCTTCCAATTGCAAAAGCGATTAAGTTAGTACCATTACCATACACACCACCATATTACTAGCTGAAAATGTAAGTGGCGTTGTGGTCAAGTCATAAATAAATTTTATACTTACACTGTAAAAAAAAATACAAAAATGATCGTGTTATAATCAAGACTCTGAGAAAAACGTTTGTGACAGACACACCCTTTCTCACATCGAGGTAATCCCGAATTACGGAATTAAACACTCATGATGTTAGTAAAGCGAAATCCACACGAGAAAATCTGCAAGGAAAACCTAGTTATATATGATACATCCGCGATGGACTCCTAAACTACTTAACCGATTTTAATCAAATTGCACACTAATAAAATAATTTTAATCAAATTGCAAACTATCCTATCTCTCAAGTTGAACCAAACTGCGCATTTTTTTGTCCATGATTTTTCCCACAATTTTTTTTTTTGCGAATTTAATGAGGCAGGCAGACGTTGTTCTGCAAGCAAGCTAGTAATAGTATAAATATATTATACATAATAGGTGCGTCGAATGACGTTCGGTGGCTTAGTGTCGCTTTCCGCGCGATGCGGCCATCTCCCGGGAAACGATTAATTACATCTCCGTCAAATTATGTAACCAGAGCCGGCGTTAGGATCTTGTTGATATATTTTTTTATTTTTTAAATATTTTCAATAATTTGTGGGAGTCCTTTTAGTTTGATATATCTATTATAATAAACGTATCGAAGTTAATATACATATGTTCTCATACTTTCTTAATTGATATTTATTGGTATAAGGATTTAAATTCAAATCTAAATTGTTTATTGCATGTCACATTAAAAATATATTTGGTGCCCTGTACAAGCATAGCGCCATCAGAGGACTTACTATTTTCATAACCAGCTTTTTAACATAAACTATAACATATCACAAACATTCAATATTATTTTAAGTACATAAATTAGGAAAAATAATTAGAAATAATATAATGTAGTCAAAATACTTTTTTGTCATCATTTATAATTTATCGTCAAAAAATAATATAAGGTATTAAAAATTTATTAATTAGAAACGTTTTTATTGTGTATTAAATTGCGCAGTTTTATAAGATTTTTCTATGTGGTAGATGGTTACAAACTTTAAGTCAAATAGTGTGGGGTCTAGATAAAACTAGTTTTAACTTGGAAAAGGGTTTAGCGGTGGAAGGAAAGTGGAGATCTCCCGCCAGGCAAGGTGTTCTGCCCGGGAAGCGGCCATCGCTCCGTGTGATAGTTCGGAGCTATTCTATTTATACTGTATTTGATTCGGAACTTTGATAGCGCGATTTAGGCTTCCATGTCTTTCGCTTGTGGCGCGACGACAGCGCAGCTACATAATAACCCCTGCTCAGACCGGAGGTCGATAGTACAGTCTAGTTGTCGATGAATGTGCAAGTGCCAGTGGATTGTCTTGTAGTCTGCGGTGAGTCGAGAAGAAGGCAATTATTATACCGCGAGAGTGCCGTGAAGCAGAGGCGAGCAGTATGGCACAGAGCCGTGCCGAACACTGTAGCGCAGAAAGTAGCTTGAAGGAACAGGAAGCATTATTATTCCAGTACTGCGGCGATGAACCTTGTAAAGCGAGATGGCTTGGAGGATATGAAGACTGCAGACGATATCTGCTCGGGAGCGAATGGATGGCGTACTTTATGACGATGATGAAGTTTGAAGTTGAAATTCACGAAGATTGTTGCTTGCGTTGTTCACATCAACGTCGGTTAATCACCAGTATTGAGGTGAAAGAAAAAGGGGAGATCTTCCGCCGGGCAAGGTGTTCTGCCCGGGGAGCGGCCAACGCTCCATGTGATAGTTCGGAGCTATTATATATGTACGGTTTTTGATTCGGAACTTTGACAGCGCAATTTAGGCTTCGATGTGTATCGCTTGTGGCGAGACGACAGCACTACCACAATGGTATTCTAGGGTTATTTGAATTTATTTTGTTATTTTTTTAGTACTTGTTAACGATGGGAAGTATTTTGGATGTTTTTGATGAATTTACATGACAATGGATGTACGAGTAGATAGACGAAAGAATCAGTGTTTTGTGTTTAACGTAGTGAGGTTTACAGGACTTTATTTAGTCTATATTATTTAATATTCTTTGGAATTTCCTTGGTAATACATAAATAATTTGTTAACATCACAAGAGTTTTACCCATTTAATGACGCCGTAGAAGAGTATCGGTACCCGTCATGTCCTACGCGGGCCCAGTTTTTGCCCACGCAAACCCAAATTATTTTAAATGAACTCCAAATTAGTTCAGAACCTCTTCTGTCGTCGAGCTGCGAACGCACCTTGGTACGTCCGTAATGCCGACCTTCATCGAGACTTAGAGCTCCCAACAATTCAACAATTTTTTTTAAAAAACTCTCTGAGAACTTCTTCAAAGCCTCAGAGTCGCACCCAAACCATTTAATTCGTGAGGCAGCTTCTTATGCAGCCCCACCCCCTTCTCGCTATCGTGTCCGCAGGCCGAGAAACTCTCTCTCGGACCCGCCTAATAAACTTTCAAACGACCTGAACCGTCTCCTGGCAGCTCAGGCCAACTCTAATTAAATAAAATTGTAATAACTAACATTAATTTGCCTTCGTAGGCACTCCCTCAGCGGCACTTAGCCGCCTGCGCCCTCTTTTCCCAAAAGAGGGTCGCTCATGATAAGGCACAATAGAGCTAAATCAGCCGGCTGCCTGTCCCCAAAGGCGGTTTTTAGGGGGTATCACTTAGGGTCCCCGGTAGGACAGTGAGTCCCCCATAACCACGATAGACCGGCTATCGTGGTATGCGTAATGCATTTTCCGCCTCCCTACGTATAGGGTAGCCCTTTAATTGCTTCGGGCGCAAAAAAAAAAAAAAAAAAAGAGTATCGGATAGAATATCATGTTATATAAACGCAAATATCTAGTACGTATTTTTATTTTTTATTAAGTTCATATACCCGTACTACTGTAAAATTGTTTTATTCTTTAACAATTTTGTTACCTTATAGTTTTAACAAAAAGAAAAAATATTGTAAACTTAACTACATGTGAGTACGTAATAATTTATTAAAACTCAGAGCAATTTATACGCAAATTAATACTATACTTTATTTAAAACTAATATACTCGTATTTACTATAATTAACCATCCGGATTTCATTATGTGGATGTTATTAGAGGCGACTAAAGGAGATCAAGCCTACGATAGATGGCGATATAATATCTTGCGTATGTTAAAATATTCAAACTGGCAATGAGAAGCAGTATCAAATATGTACCTTAATAGCCAAATCTTTCCTGCAACGGGGAGGCGATGTCTAGTGGTGGACTGTTTAGTACTGATAAGGAAGAAGAGATAATGCACATCGAATCGAACCTTACCTTGCACGTGCCCCAACACACTTGGGCGTTTTAAATATAATTAAATTTTGTATTTATATCTATTTATGTAGAAACTAAAGTACTTCATGTATACCCAAACAAAATAAATTCAAGCTACAAAAATTATATATATATATATATATAATAGTACTTTTAATTTTAATCTTAAAATTGTTTACACACAATTAAAAACATTAGTAATTAATACATTTTAATACTTTAAAAAATTCTTGATTACCTATAGTTTTCTTTAATATTGTGTGTAAACAATTTTAAGATTAAAATTAAAAGTACTATTAAGTTAGAGTGTTAAAGTATTAGTCATACGTAGTCAAAAAAATCAACGATTTGATTTCGGTCCTGATTACCCAGGCCGGCAATACTGTTGCCCTCACTAGGAACGCGTTTTTGCATTAGTCAAAAGCCCTGCACATTTTCCTCGAAAATATTTTGATTACCTTCAAAACTATTTGGTAATATTATTTGAGCAGTATGAAAAATAATTTTAGTAGTAAAACTATTTGGTAATATTATTTGAGCAGTATGAAAAATAATTTTAGTGGTATTCTTATAATCAACGGTTATCCTATACCTTTAAACGAGCAATTCTTGTATATATATATAATCGGAATCTCGGAAACGGCTCCAACGATTTTCATAAAATTTTGTGTGCAGGGAGTTTCGGGGGCAATAAATCGATCTAGCTAGGATTTATTTTTAGAAAATGTCTTTTTGTCCGTGTTTTTAGGCAAAGAAAAACTGTTACAATATTGTTAGAATAAGAATGTAAATTTTGACAGTTTATTAACGATTACGAATAGCTTAATTGGTATATTGGGCGGTCACAAAATCGTAATAACATGGTTCGAGCCCAGACCGACCGACCGACTTTTTTTCATTATTTTTTTCATTTCCTTTCTTTTTTTGAGAAAATCTATTTTTCGAGCCCTTTTTTTAGTATTTTTTAAAAACACGAAAATTTAAATTAAACTAATTGCACTCATGATTTTTTATTCAAATAACCAGTTCAGTTTTTTCTATTATGTCGCTAAGATCAAAAAATATTATTCGTATTTCATCAGTATGTAATTTGTATCTAAATATAATTTCCAAAAAACACGAATTAAAAAAAGCCGAGCGAAAAATACCGGGCAAAGCTCGGTCAACCGGGTACTTGTACTTAATACAATTGTATGTTTATTTGTATAAAGTAAATATTCCAAACCTTTTTATGCATATCTCAAAATTTGAATTGATTAATAAGTTCTTAATAAATAAGTTTGTTAGCATGGTATAATTCTTCATTTGTACCTCTCATGGATAATGCAATAAGCGCCATCGATCAGTTTGCGATAACTCAACAGAAATGTTTAAGTAATCATTCGTATAGAGAGATATATGGGTTTTGTACGATTAAGCGAGTCTTAAAGTGAGGAGGAATTAAGTCATGAATTCGAACTGGCTTGATATCTTTGTAATATTAATGTGTTGTCAGTAAATAATACAAAGTATCGTTTTGTTACTTGAGGAATTTGAATTGTACTGTACATACATGTTAAATTGCTTTAATATATTATTTCAAATCGTATTGAACGTATGAATTTAGAAATATATACCCTTTCTATTTTGATTATTGCTGCACCGCGTCCTATATTTTTATCTCTCTTTAGCCTGGTGGTTGACTAGGAGAGAATGCCCTATGGCATTAAGTCCGCCATATACCACTTTGTACTTGGATATATAATTAAAAAAAATGAATAAATATCCCTCTTAAGTCAGCTAAAACTCAGTAACGATATAATATATAAAAGTCTTATTTTATTTTTAGTCTTATTTTTTTTGTCTTATTTTATTGCAATAAATATGACATGTGAAAGTTTAATTTAAAATTTAGCGAAACAAACTACCTATACATTGGATAAAAACATTTCAGCGTCGAGGCATCCTGTTGCGCGGATGTAGCGTCGTTTTTTTTGCACGCCTAGTTAATAAGCGTCTACTGGAACGTGAAATATTACAAATTGCGTCGCCACCTTCCCCCTCGTCTATCCGCCCCTTCCACTTTCACGTCGCCTTTTTCATGCTACTCCATCAAGCGTGCTCGATCAGCAACGTGTTAAATGAACGTCTGTGCTCTAAGCACGTTTGACAGCCCCTAGTCAGCTTTTAAGTTTCAAAATTGTGGAATATATCGCCATTCTCTTATTATCATTTTTATAGGATTTATCTTCTATTTATAAAGAATTGTATCTTTGTTTGCTCTTTAACTGTTGCTACTATACTGTTCATCCGATTACAATAAACTTTTGGTGAGTTGTGTGCGCAGCGATGAAGGTTTCCGACAAAAAAGTTTATTTAGTAGATTTTTTTTACGTCCATACCAGAATTGTTTCGATCACGAGCATCACAATGTAATACAGGCGCTAGTTTGAAAAAAAAACTTTACAAAGGAGATTTTAACTAGCCTAGCTCTTGTAATTTTTTTTGGTAATATTATTGTAACTACTTAAATTTTACTATAAGTAAGGTACGTGATGGTAATATGGTCCTTCAGCTTTGTCGCCCTATAAAATCAAAATTAGAAGGAACGGAGCCAAAAGCACAAAGTTATATACTACAACTACGTTAGTACTCTTATTAGTTTGTGACTACAACTAATGTATTAAGAAAAAGGTGGCAAACAAGTTTTGGTAATAATTAAGAAAACTTCGTAAAATCAACATACATATAAATAAAACAGTTATTGACCATATAATGATGTCCTCCAGAGCGAACTTCGGCTACGGCGGCCAGTCTCATATAATAATGTCCTCCAGAGCGAACTTCTGCTACGGCGGCCAGCCTCAACGGAGGCTAGCCATCGGCGCAGGACAGGATTATAGTGCCCAAGTGTATGCGTAACCACAGGTGCACTCCCTATTCCCTCACTCTCATAATCCGATGGGACGGTAAACCGACACGACCGGCGAGAGATCAGGCGCGATTCTTTCTAATCTAGGACCTTATGATCAGCAGTCGCACTACTACAAACACCAGACCAACGAGGCATATTGACCATATACTATGCTGTCAACTGTCAAAATGGCGTCGTTAAAGCGGCGCTTTTTTGACCTATTATTATTTGATTGGCTGATGAAGCGCTATCGTATAATAGAGCCACCCATGCAAACAAGGCTGTAGTTTTTGAGTTATAAGAAAGTGACCGTATTAACCGGAAGACGATATTACTGTCAGGTACGTTAGCACTAGTAAGAGTTACAGAAGCACGTGGAAAAATGCACCCAAACTAAAATAAACATAAGACAAAGATCCACTAAGTTATGGTTGCTCAGGGTTAGACTGGGGACTCCGTTTTAATTTCATAATAAGCTGGAAAGTATCACACACATGCTGGTGCTACTAAAACCGTTATTTACAATTTAAAAAGTTGTTGATGGCGTGATTTTAATGTAATTATTTCATACTCGCAGTGAAATAAAGTTAAGGTTAACGTTACAGCCTCTATACGTCCCACTGCTGGGCACAGGCCTCCGCTCATTTCTGAGATGCTTTGAGTATGAATACTCAAAGCTGAGAGGGTTTTAGGGCAAGGAAGCGTCCGCCGCGGTGCCCCAATGCGTGTTGGTGAACTTCACATGTCTTTAAAATATTTTTTTCTTATTTCTCAGACATACAGGTTTCCTCACGATGTTTTTCCTTCACCACCGAGTATATGGTAAATTAGCACATAAAATCGTGGGATCGAATCTGGGTTACTCGTTTACTGTGAAATTGACAGCGAGAGCTAACCATTTGAACTACCACGGCTCTAAAGCATTGTATAAAATTATGTGTTTGAAAAAAAAATTTAATATCAAGGACATGTAACATAGGTGTTAGAGCTACGCTACCATGTGTCATGACTGCAGCAAGGAATGAGGTGGCTTACCCGGAGAAAGACCACGCTGGTTCACAATAGAAGCGTAACGCTGTTGACTTTTGTATGAGTGATGACAACCTTACATACTTTTTTTCGTAGAGGAGCATTCCATCTTAATCCTTAGGGCTGGCATTGCATTACCACTTGGTTCTTTTTAGAGGATATATTGTTGGACCGCGTTTTTATTTAGATAAGGGTTTTTATATAGATGTAGATAAGGGTGATAAACGAGCATATTGATCGTACTGTGCTCCATAGACACCTACATCTATAATCAAACAAAATCAAAATGCCAGTAAAAAGGTTCTGCAGCCATCTACAATCACTATACCTTACACCATATATGCTGCTATTTTACATGTTATAAGTAAAATAGCATTATTTACCAGTTATAGTTAACCCCGCGACTTGGCCGGCGTGAATTTTTTTTTATAGAAGTGGGAGCAAACGAGCATGCGGCTCACCTGATGTTAAGTGACAACCGCCGCCCATGATCAACCGCAACACCAGGGGAATTGCAGGTGCGTTGCCGGCCCTTTAGAAAGGAGTAAGCTTTATTCTTGAAGGGCCCCAGGTCGTATCGGTCCGGAGAAATCGCCGGTGGTAAACTATTCCACAGAGAGGTTGTACGTGGAAAAAAACTCCTGTTGAAACGTACAGTAGTGGAACGCCAAGCATCCAGATGGTGTGGATGGTATCGGGACGTTTGCCGCGTAGTGCGTTCACGAAATTTGGCGGCTGGGATTAATCCGAACAATTCCTCAGAGCACTCCCCGTGATAGATGCGATAAAATACGCAAAGAGATGCAACATCTCTTCGCAGTGCCAGTGAATTGAGCCGATCGGAAAGCACTCGGTCGTCGACGATTCGAGCCGCTCTGCGCTGGATGCGGTGAATTTTTTTTTGCGCAGAACCCTAAAATAAAAGTAGCCTAAGTGACTCCTTATGATATCAGCTATCTGCTAGTGATAGTCCGATACAAATCGGTTCACAAGATTTTGCGTAATGAGTGTTTAGACAGATGTCGTGCTAGAGTTTTATTATAGTATAGAAGATAGAAGAAGAAGATTCTGTGAGAGTTTGGTCATTACTTGGTCGAGCCGGTCAGTTCATGCTGCAGGCATTATGCAGTTTAAGCGTGACTATACTACTTTGTTTTCCTTCTTTATCTTTGCATAAGCCTCCATTACTGGGGAGGATTTTAAAAAAATCTTCGACACTGCTCACCGTCATCACTTAGGGATACATCTGGAATATTCCAAATCGTTATATCGCCATTCATCGGATTCCATGAGATGACACGAGCCGCATTAGACACTCACTGGACGATATAAAAGTTAAAATTACAGCCTATATACGTCCCACTGCTGGGCACAGGACTAATCTCATTTCTGAGAGGGTTTATGGACAAGGAAGTGTCCGCCGCGCTGGCCCAACGCCTTCTTCACAAACTTCACAAGTCTTTAACATATTTTTTTTTATTTCTCAGACATGCAGGTTTCCTCACGATATTTTCCTTCACCGCCGTGCACGTGGTAAATCAGCACGTAATCAATCGGGGATCGAACCCGGGTTGCTCGCGTAGTGTGAAATTTACGGCGAGTGCTAACCATGTGAGCTACCACGGGACGATATGGGACAATATATTCTCTCACACTCTCACACACGCGGCAGAATCTGTTGTCATACTCACGATAGATTACGGAAGATGTTTTGATGCGGCTATGATATATATATATATATATATATATATATATATATATATATATATATATATATATATATATATTATATATATATATATATATATATATATATATATATATATATATATATATATATATATATATATATATATACATACACGTAAGAAAGGGTAAGGAGCAAACCCAAAAAGCGTTGACTCAGAGTTATGAATCTGAATATGAAAGCAAATCTGACAGTAGCTTCGTAGGGGAGCAAATTCTGGCTCATTATTGAAATTAGGAGAAATATTATTAGAATTTCTCATATACTTCTTGAAATTATTAGAATCACTGGCATTTTTATTGTTAATGTTTAAAACTTTACAAGTCTAAATCTGAGATTTTACCTTTACCCTCTGTAAAATCACACTTGTTAGCATCAATTCGCATTTAGCTGCACAGTACTAGTCATAACGTGTATGCACTATGCGTCATAAGAGATAATAACCTAAAGGCGTTAAAATTACTGTTTTTAGTTAGCAAAAATTCTTCGTCTTGCAAGCTTACATTAAAAAAAATTATGATCAGAGGTATATCAAAATAGTTAAAATGCGTCTGCTACCAAAAATATCCTATGTTATGCCTCTAGTAGGTCTAGTAGAAACATACATAAATTGTGTGTACCAAAGCAAAGAACACAACTCTACTCAAAAAATGTATATTGTATGGCAATACATGTTCACAACAAGTTGCCTGTTTTTTTCAAAAAGATGAATACAATAATCTTTAAAAGTACATAAATTATTTCAATTTCTTTTAAATAAATGTCATTACTCAATAAATGACTTCTTAAATGATAAGTTTGACTTGAATTGTAATTATTGAATTGCTGAATTGAAAACTTAATTTATTGACATGTTTTAACTAAAAATATTATAAATTGATTGATATTCTTGTTTTATATAGATTTAGTTTCCATAAATATTTCTGCAAGTATCTTTATATTATATAATAATGTCTTAATTTTCTACTATGTCCTAAAATATTTGTACGCCGGAAACGGCAGAATATTTAGGATCGAAATTCTTTTGTAACAACTGTAATATACCATATTCTAACAAATAAAACATATTAGGTATCTTATCTTATCTAAAGCTTATTAAAGCGTCTCCTATAAAAATCTAATACTATTATTATTACTTTTATCATATTATTTTCCATACATAAATAGCGAATCTCAGCCTACAATAATGAATTTTCAGTCTTAACTTTTATCAAGGGAGACAAAATATTTCAGTAATAAATGCATATTCTACTTTCAGTATTCAAATTACTTACATACGTTTATTTGCTAACAAACACATTAATGCCTTTCGTCATACCTTTCGTACGTTTGTAGTCGACAAAAGTAATTTGGGTCTAAATTTACACATGATATAAATCTGCTTAATTTGTGTAACGTCAAATAACAACAATTCGGAAATTACCAATTTCATATTATATCAGTGTCGGTGTCATGTGAATGACTTCAGTCTTACGTAACTAACAATTGTTATAGCAGTAAAGACTAAAGATCGCTTGGAGTAATATATGTTATAACATTACTTAACAAATTGCTTTAAATTTTAGTTATTATTTACGCTACCTTGAACGCAATAGTGAGTGGTGCGAGTTATAATTGAATGATTACGAAATCAGTTTCGTAGCAATAGAACCAGTCAATTTCCGTAAAGGATAACTTTATAAAAGCGTCTTGGGCCTTAGAAATTGGGAAAGTGAATTAAGCGCCCCGCAAACTGGTTATATCAATCATAAACTTATTCGATTAATTACGTTTTGCGGAGTTAATAGCGACATCTAATATCTAATGCAGTGGTGGTGAGATTTCGTTAAGATATATCGATATTATATATTTGATTAAATTTTCCGTAACTATTAATACTCTACTTCACTATATACGCCCTCTCTGTTCTTCATCTTCTTCCCATCAATTACGTTCACTGTTAAATATACATACGAGTTGTTAAGATTTGATAAATCTCCATGTTTGACGCACATCATTGGTCGCGTTTTAGACTCTGCCGTATCGTCGATCTGGTTACCTATTGATGAAAGTACAATACATACAATTAAAGTCATTATACTTTAGTTATTTTGATTTTAGCATAAAAGTGTTATCCTTAATGCAAATAAATGAAACTAGGTACAATTTAATCAATATATTCAAGAGTTGAAAGCAATTTATTGAAAATTCAATTACTAAGGAATAATGGTTTATTCTCAGTATAGCCATGCTGTAGCTATGTTATAGTTGCATCAAGATTGGGTCGGATCGACCAGATCGGCTCGACCGGGCTAGAGCCACGCTCTCACAAAATACCAGAGTGAAATAGCATTTTAATGCTGTTTTATTTCGAATGGTGATTGTAGAGCATTATAGTTGAATAAACTTAATATAAGTCATATGTTAATGTAAATGTTAATGATGTTGCGACTCTGTTGACATTCACCATTGTTACTAAATATTAAAAAACTTATGTAATAATTGTAAAACAGTTTAGTAGTACTTTTTTATATGATTTTTAAAACTTTTTTACTATTATACAACCTTAAGGGTTAAAACAGTAATTTAAAAAACTCGACTATGAATAAAGTTTACCAAAATGAGAATTTTTTTTTAGCCCATGTCACTTCTACAAGATTAATCTAAAGAGGCCTGATATGTTAAAATCCAACAAGTCGTTTAGGCTACAGAACGTGCCAAAGAAAAATACATACATACATACATTCGAAACACATTATCCTCCTTCTGTTACAGTCGGGTAACTACATCTTAATTAATGTAAACGTTGCCTCTGAATATCATTATGTTGCTTGTATCACTTGCAAACGTATTATCGATAATCGCTTGCACATCACTGGTCAAGCTATTTCGGCGGTGTCATTAGGCAGGCTGCGTTAATGATTAATGCGGCGCCGCGCTCACACATTCCCCCCGGCCCCAACCCGTCCCCTCCAGCAAATAAAACTGGAACTAACACTTAATCGAGCTACCCCTTTTGATGGAGCGCTCTGTCCTCCGCTTATTTTTATTTGCCAACGTGCGATGTTCGTGACTAGCCACCACTAGCAATCCTATTCCTACTGTTTGGTACAGCACGAATTTTGCATTACGGAATTATTGTTTATTTGCTTGTAAACAGTTTCAAACAAATGTTACCTCTGGCTAACCAGTTTAGGTTATATTTGGCTGTAGGCTAATGAATGAAATTTTACAAAAAACTTATATAAAACTCTTTATTTTACTTTAACTATAATGTAATATAATTCAATTAAAATTAACACCTATAAAGAATTGCTACATTTTAATGGGATGAAAAAAATTTTTGTATCTAGTATAATTTTTTTGTTCAATTTAACGTTTAATGAAGTGGAATGACACTCTCGATATATGGTATGTACAGTCGAGAGTAATTGTGTTCTTTGGTTCAGTCTATTAAACAGAAAGATACTCCTCTACCATCTTTAATAAAAATGATCACCTCAAATAGCATCATAAAAGACAATTTACTGTGCGTAAAGGTTAGATTACCTTGAGATTAGATTGCGATATTTATATTGCGCAGAAAACAAATGTGCCGCGCTTTTTGCTCGGTTTTTAACGCCGCAATCAAGGCTGTATCTCGCAAGCAATTATATGTAACAGCTCACCTCGTCATATAGGTCGACGGAGGACGAATTAAAAGGATAAGAGAACCGAAGCAAGGTAGCTGGCAATTAGTGGCGGCGGATGATGGATGACGTCCTTCTCCGATAGCTTGTGACGGACACAAAACGAGCATTTGAATCGTCCCATAACTCATTATACGGCGATGATAACGCGCCATATGAAGCTGTAGTTAGATATGCCCAGTTCAATGATTACGCCGCGCTTTGACGCTGGGAGATTACATTTTTTACATGAGCTTAGGTTTTCGTTTCGTTTATCCTTTCATGACTTTTTTCATTGTTGCTTCAATTTAAGGCTATAATACAAGTTGCTCTTATATACACTTACGTTACGCTTGTAATAGTCGAGGGGTAGGCAGAGTCACTCGGACCACGTTTAGCCACAAACTGTGGGTAAAGAGATGCAAAATTGTATTCCATTAATTGTCTTTTACGTTTTTGGTTATAAGTCCTAAATAAACCTGGAGCATTTAAGTGCAAGACCAACATGAGACTATTGATAATTTATTATTTGACAATTTTCTTTAATGTTCACTTTATAATGTTACTACCCCACAAGATGGAGTGACGACCTGGTAAGATATACAGGAAGCCGATGAAAGCTGGTGGCTCAGAGCCGAACATTGTGGCATCCTGGAATGGAAATAATATTACAGAAACACAGATCCGCATACCGTTAAATGATTCATTGATCATTTATTACAGTCTATAGACAGTCTCCTCCCAAACATAGTCCTTTGGCTACCTCCGTCCACGGACACCTGCAGCGAGCTTCAAGCAAAGAGGGCTACAGATGTTTTGCCATGTCTGAGGGCTAACATGGAATGTGCATCAAGCCTGTAATTATTCTACCTATACACACCCTTCAGACTGTAACACAGCAGTTTAAGCAATATATAATAATAATTTTAGGTGTTAGAGCCACGCTGCGGCTATATTATAGTTGTAGCACGAATGGGTCACGTCAACCGGAGCAGGACCATTCTCTCACAGAATACCAGTGTAAAATAGCAGCGTAATGCTGCTGTGTTTCGTATGGTAAGTGTAGAGAACCGGAGACCTTTTTTACTGAAATCGAGGCGTTCCGTCTTAGTCCTCAGGGGGGACAATGGATAAATGTGGATGTCTACGGGCTACAGCATCCACTTTCAGGTGGACTGTGTGCTCGTTTGTCACCCAATGCTATAGGAAAAATACTATTTAGCAGCAGAAATAAGTAAAGGGATAGTACTAACCCAGACAGGCTCCTCTAAGTCCTCTACGTAAATAAGACGTCCTGTCACTTAATGCAAGACTCACACGTGCAGGTGAGGTAGACATTTGAGAAAAAGAATATAATATATGTTTGCACACTAATCGGCGAATGTATGCTCTGTCAAAGTTTGGTTCAGAAAAGCTTAGATTTAATGATTTTCATAGCGGCTTTCTACATAAATTTTGTTAAAGTAAAAAGGCAAGGAGATAGACCCCAGATTAAATTAAAGTTCATTTGCAGAACAATTTTAATGCTCTCAATCTCATACTGAAGTTGAAACATCTCCATGGTGTAGTGCAATTAGTGCGATTACAAAAAATATTGAGTATGGCTTCTCTATAGCTATACTATCGTGGTAGAGTCATGCTGTAGCTATACTAGCAGTATAGATGTAGCACGAATGGGTCGGCTCTAGCAGAGAAGGACCACGCTCTCACAGAATACCAGCCTAAAATAGCAGCTTAACACTGCTGTGTTTCTATACTGTGTACTATGATCACGGCCGATGCTCCAACTGAAAATGTAAGTTTGTTATTGCAAAAAAATATATTCATAATATAGCCACAAGTAACCGATTTTTTTTTTTGCAAAATTTCATGATTATAGGTCAACGAGAAATGGATACCCTATAGGTTTTAATGGGAAAGATGCGGTTTTTAAATTGCGAGTATCAAAATATGTGACATAAATAATAATAATATATTTTATTGCTTTGATTTTGAAGCTTCTTTTATAGAATTTGGATGACAAACGAGCCTACTGTCCACCCGATTGTAAGTGGCTCACAGACATCTATATACTATTCTTAGTTAAGAATCGAAATGCAGATGCATTGTCATTCTTGAAGACTGAGATGTAATGCCCCATTTGTATTAAAAAAGTCCACGCTCTCACAAAATACCATAGTAAAATAGCAGCTTTATACTACTGTGTTCCGTATGTGTAGACAATCGGAGACCCTTATTTACTAATAACGATGCATTGCATCTCCTCAGGGGTGACGACGCATCTCTGTTATGATGGGTCTACAACATCCACTTACTGTTGACTCGCTTATCACCCTTATTCTAAAAATACTATAAATGTTTTTCAAAAGTATTGTGATTTTTTTGCTACATTCATTTTAAATACGAGTAAGAGCACGTTACCTCGCATCTTTAACATTGGTATTCGTCGCTGATCTGAGTATTCATAACTGGTATAATATACGATATCTGCACCAACACTTATAGGAAACCAAAAGATATTATTCCTATTACTAATGGTTGACTTTTACGACGTTTTTCTTCTAACAAGATGATTTTCTTTGATGTTGGCTTGTAATTATCTCTTTTGTTATATAATTAGCAAACTCTGTATGCAATTGCAATACAATTATTATGATATCTTGAGTAATACTGCGATATTAGTTGTTAAGGTGATCTACATAAACTAAAATTGTCAAAAGTTAAATAATTATAAATATTTTATTACATATGATTAAAACTACTTTTACGGATTTTATCGCGTTTATTTTTACTTTTTATTTTTAATTCCCGACGTTTCGGGCGCTTTCCAGCACCCATGGTCACGGGGGACTGAGATGACTGACGTCCCGATGTCATTGTTAAACCCGGAGAACCTTCAGCTTTTTTAATTATTGTTTATGGTCCGATCTATGCAAAATGAACTGACTATGTCCTGAGGTCTTGCAGTGGTATGCTTGGGTTTAGTTTTAATTTTATTGATTATAGGATCCCAAGCAGGTGGTAGTACCCAGCCTCCTTCATTCCTCCTTCATTGAAATTAGGATGTTTTTTAATTTCAATAGCCTCACGTATCATCCTTGGTAGGAATCGGTGTTCTTTCGCGAGGATTTGTGGTCTATCAAATCTGATGTAATGGTTGGGGCCGTCTAGGATATGATCACAAACTGCAGACTTCCCGGAACGTTGATGCTTCACATCAGCTATATGTTCTTTTACGCGGGTCCTAATTGATCTTTTGGTTTGTCCTATATAAGAGAGACCACATTCACAATCAAGCTTGTACACTCCTGCATCTTGTAGAGGAATATGACACTTGACGGATGGTAGGAACTGACTAATCTTCTTCGGCGGCTTGTAGAATGTTCTAATAGAAGCTCGCTTCAAGATATAGCCAATCTTGTCTGTGACACCTCTGACATATGGTAGTACAGCAGGCACACGCTCGACTGTGGCCGGCTTCACTCGGTCACTGTGACGTAGGCGCGGGACCCGAAGCTTGTTGTCGTGCAGAACTTGCTTGACGTGCTGAAGCTCGGCGGCCAGGTGTTTGCTGTCACAGATCCCTCGTGCTCTCTGTAACAAAGATTTGCCCACGGTAGCTAACTGTGAAGGATGGTGGTGAGATTCACCGTTTAAATATCGGTTTGTATGGGTCTTTCTCCTATACACAGTGTGACCAATGGTGTTATTAGGATTTCGAATGACTAACACATCTAGGAAAGGTAAGGAATTATTTGCCTCTAACTCCATAGTAAATTGATCCATATAGCTGATGTGAAGCATCAACGTTCCGGGAAGTCTGCAGTTTGTGATCATATCCTAGACAGCCCCAACCATTACATCAGATTTGATAGACCACAAATCCTCGCGAAAGAACACCGATTCCTACCAAGGATGATACGTGAGGCTATTGAAATTAAAAAACATCCTAATTTCAATGAAGGAGGAATGAAGGAGGCTGGGTACTACCACCTGCTTGGGATCCTATAATCAATAAAATTAAAACTAAACCCAAGCATACCACTGCAAGACCTCAGGACATAGTCAGTTCATTTTGCATAGATCGGACCATAAACAATAATTAAAAAAGCTGAAGGTTCTCCGGGTTTAACAATGACATCGGGACGTCAGTCATCTCAGTCCCCCGTGACCATAGGTGCTGGAAAGCGCCCGAAACGTCGGGAATTAAAAATAAAAAGCAAAAATAAACGCGATAAAATCCGTAAAAGTAGTTTTAATCATGTGCAATGTTCGCGTAAATATAAGAAATCATTATATTTTATTACATGTTAAAATAAAAAGTTTGGACACCATTACTTTTATTGGAATATAATATGAAACAAAAATGCGATGACGGTTACCTAAGTCGTAACAATGTTATGAACTTGTATTTTTAAACAATTAGTAGTTTCTTTTTTATCTGTATTGACCTTGTTATAATCATAAAAGTTAAATAATATTTTCCGCCTTTGTTCAAATATAACACGAACGCACTAAAAAGAGGCCAAGTTCCACAAAAAATAACTTATAGGAAAATGATTTCTTTAAAGTTATAAAAAAGTAATGTACATTAAGTGAGTTAGCCCGATGATTTGAGGCAATAACGCGGTTAACGTATAAGGACGAGAATAACTCGAATCTGTCACGGTGTGAACGTAAGACAGAACCTGAGCCCATTAGAGCCCATTAGAGGCGCAGGCGCAGGTGTCGCGTTAGACATGCTACCGGGACAGTAGATGGCCGCTGTTAACTGCGTTTTGTTTGTCGAGATGTCTCTTGCTCTTAATGTTATTAAAGAAACAAATGCAGTCTGAGGTTATGCGGTTACAGCTTAGTCGCATGAAGAGATTATCTTTAACAACAATGGTGTTTGCTAATCCTCGAAACGTCAAAAACATTTTATAACTTTTCATATTTCAGCAAATATTGGCATAGTTGCCAGTCGAAGTCACTCTTTCATAACAATTTGTTTTAGCAATAAGACATAAAAATTGGGCAAATTAAGTAAGAAAATTTTAAGAAAAAATAACTAAATTAGGATTCGTTTTTTATATAATAAAGGTAACAAACGAGCACACAGTTCACCTGATGGTAAGTGGATGCTGTAGCCCATAGACATCTACATTTATCCTCAATTAAGAATCGAAACGTAGATGCGTTGTAACCCCTGAGGATTGAGATGGAATGCCTCGTTTCCAGTAAAAAAGGATCTCCGGATCTCTACACTCGCCATAAGAAACACAGCAGTATTAATTTGCTATTTTACGCTGGTATTCTGTGAGAGCATGGTCCTTCCCCGGTTCCCCGAGCCATTTGTGCTACAACCATAATATAGCTGCGGCGTGGCTCTACTACGTATAAAATATATAGTGGTTCTATTTCATTACTTGAACGGCTTGCTCTGTATTCGACACGTTTGAATGCTTAGTTAGAGGTACCAATATGCTGCACTCACCATCACACCTGATGTTTGAGTTCAAACATAATACGCCGACAGTGAGTTTGCTTGCCTCTTCAACCTAAAAGGCAGATATTTTACATCTTCACTGTGGGAGTCCGCTTTGTCTGGTGATTAGGATTTAAGGGTAAAAAATACAGAAGCATTAAAATCTTCGAGGAATTTTATCTTCATGGATAGCAACAAATCTAGAGGTCTTCTTTGTTCGAAGTTGATTGCTGGTATCAAAGGCTGAGTTAAGGTGGTTTTTTACTTTAATCTTAATATATATAAATTACGTGTCACGTTATTTGTCCGCGATGAACTCCTAAACTACTTAACCGATTTTAATCAAATTTGCACACCGTGTGCAGTTTGGTTCAACTTGAGAGATAGGATAGTTTTTTTAACGCGTCTGCAATTCCTCTGGTGTTGCAGTTGTTGGACGGCGGTAATCACTTACCATCAGGTGAGCCGTATGCTCGTTTGCCACCTCTCCTATAAAAAAAATTATTTATTTTATTTTATTTTATTTATTTATTTATTACACAATTATAACATCATTACAGTTATTAAACAAATGGAATAATATAACTAACCTAAATATAAGAAAACTAGTGACTAATAAATAATGGTATCTAGTATGAAATCTATCAAATTGATGGTAAAATAAAATACTAATTAAAAACATTACAATTTTCGGCGCATTTGTATGCTGCAATTATGAATTTCGTTTCACTACATGCAAATATGTCAATATCCTGTGAGATGATATTAACATAGTATATCTGAATATCTGAATCCACCTGATAGATTTTTTATTATGTTCGAAATTTGAATTTCTCTGCCTTTTATGAGTTTAAAATTTAAAGTTTGCTTTTATTTTAATTTGTTACGAGAAGGAATTAACTTTATTGTAAAGAAAAACTTGAAAAGTATGTTTGGCCGTGGATGGAAAAGGGGAGATCCCCCGCTTGACAAGATGTTCAGCCCGGAGAGCGGCCAACGCTCCGTGTTACGCTGGTGGCACGACGGCAACGCCCTAGCTAATATGATTACTCTCCCTCGACTTTTATTGAAGGCTGAATTCGAACAGCAGACTCAGACGTAAAGCAGCGGAATGAAAGTCTACTTACAATTTGATTTTTCGTGGCTTTTTTATATTGCATTGATAGCACCTGTTCCAGTTTTCATGTCTTTTTTTCTTGTATATATGTAAATGCCAAAGTTCGAGTAATATCAGTAACAGTAGGTTAAGCAGCGAGTGAAAGCCGGGGATAGCATATAAATGTTACGGGTAAAGTCCGCATAGATGTTAAACCTAAATTTACTCAGTCTGGGTAAAGTCCGAATAGTAGTTAAAATACGACTTTTTTAGTTATATCGAAGCAAATGGAGTAGGTACGTTGAGTAGATTAGTTAAGGTAAGTAGGGTTTAAGGGTAGGTTTGCTGGGGGTAGTAAGTACTGCCCCCGGGGCGTGCTTTCAATAAAGCGAAGTGAGAGAGGGGCCCCGGTTACGTTCCGAACGGAGATCCCGGGACCTGCCTTACACGCTGATGGAGACCACCGTGGGGTTTTAGTTGGTAGTTCGGCATAACCTTTCGGTGGCCCCCACAGCCAAAGGTGTCCATGAGGATTTCCCCACGAAAAAAAAAGGTAGGGTTAATACGTTTGTTTAGTTACATAGTTCTTTTAGTTGTCTTTTTGAAGAATGTATATTTACCAGGGTATTCGTAAGCCGTAAATATTTTATGTTCACAAGGAAAGTTGATTACTTTAATTAAAACGTTAATACATTTAACGTGGTAGAGCCTCGCTGCGACTATATTATACTTGTAGCACAAATGGGTCGGCTCGACCGGGGTAGGACCACGCTCTCACAGAATACTAGCGTAAAATAGCGGCTTAATGCTGCTGTGTTTCGTATGGTGAGTGTAGAAAACCGGAGACCCTTTTTACTGAAAACGATGCATTCCATCTTAGTCCTCACGGGTGACAACGCATCTGCATTTTGATTCCTAATCGAGGATAACTATAGATGTTTATGGGCCACAGCATCCACTTACCATCACGTGGACTACGTGCTCATTTGTCATCTTATTCTATATAAAAAAAACATTGTCATAATGTTTGGTGTGTTGTCATCTTGGAAAAGTTGTAGTAGATACTATATCTAGTAGATATTGCAGTCAAGATCGACTCCTAACGAGGGAGCTTCTTAGTAGCTTCCGGTATCATGTTATACTGACGTTCTGAAGTTAATCGATATCGCGATTGCCTCTATATTATAGATTCTGAAATAAGAACTATCTTTATTTATGGTATCATTTAAAAACTAAGTTATCGCTTTGTACAGGTTAGAGAATAATGTTTTGAAGTAAAACTTCTTTATCGACTTAATGGAGAAATTTATTACGGTATTCAGAAGAAAACCGCCCTTTTTGTAACGTTTTACGTTTGTAGCATGAGTATACCTACTATTAATATTTAATCTACATATAAAGTTAAAGTTACAGCATATATACGTCCCACGGCTGGGCACTGGCCTCCTCTCATTTCTGAGAGGGTTTTAGATCAAGGAAATGTCCGCCGAGCTGCCCCAATGTGTGTTGGCGAACTTCACTTGTCTTCGAATTTTTTTTTCTTATTTCTCAGACATGCATGTTTCCTCACGATGTTTTCCTTCACCGCCGAGCATGTGGTAAACCACTTATATAACATCTATACAAATAAATTAAATTGGAGTGTTTGTTTGTAATGTCACAATAACAGCTTTTAACTAAATATGCATATGAAAGTATATACACAACAACACAATTTACAACAACAACACAATTTTTCCAATATTTGTCTATCTGCCTGTCTGTGTGTACCAGCTAATTTCCGAAACAGCTAGACCGATTTTGACGACACTTTCATTGGAAAGATAGCTGATGTTATAAGGAGTAACTTAAACTTACTTTTATTTTAGAATAAATAATTAGGGTTCCGCGCATAAAAATTAGAACCAATATAATCCAATCATAATAAATTTCAGGTGGACAAAGTCGCGGGGAAAAGCTAGTATAACATAAAAGAAGAATGATATGTCGTAAAGAAGTTTCACTTGGCATGTGAGTACACAATTATTAACTCTGAAATAAAGATAGTTTCTTTCTTTACAAAGAAACTCCTTAATGACGAATGATACAGGTTTTTAGTAAATTTTACGTAGGTACGAATCTCTAGAACGCAATTACTAACAAATGGTGTTTGCGAGCTGAGAAGTTTATACGTAAGTAGTTATTAATTCGAACGTAATTTAACACATTAAAACAGTTTATGATGTAAAATACGAGTTACAAGTCTTTAATAATGCTAAAGTTGTCAAAATATTGTAGATTATCACGTTTATTATACATGTTGTGTTAATGATCACCTCTAGTCTGAAAGTAGTAACGCATAGAAACCTAATAGGCCTTCAAAAAGTGAGGCAACTAATACTTAGCACAATTGGGTTAAGTTCGCTCGGCGAGTAGTAAGGACATATTTTAACGATATTCCATTTGTTATCATCCGATTAGTGGTTGATTAATTAATTTTTATTTTTAAATTAAGTGATTGACTTTTTTACTTCCGTTAAAATGTGTAATACCTACATGAATAATCCGATTAATCTTATCCAATTACTAATCTAACAAAACAAACTGAATAACTGATCTTATATAACTATTGGTGGATTGCTTGTACCCAAAAATATTGTCTAATCGCATACGTCATGCACACAGGACATAGGCTGCCTGCCTTTATCCGCGTACTTTCGTACATTACTTCTAGATAGTGCATCTTAAACGTGTACAAGCTGCGAGTGCAACTGGCCTTCTCCTCTTTTTAGTATGTATAAGATTTGTCAAGCCAACATTAAACTGTCAAAATTTCCAATAATTTTGAACTTACTGTTTCCGTTATTATGGCTTAAGGCGCCACAACCGTTCAGTATTCTTATAAGATGCCGTAACAGATTATGTTTAAGGGTCTAATTGCAGTATAATTTAGTTTTTTATAAAACCAGTTGACAGGTAAAATGGCGTTTTGGATTAGTAATGCGTACAAACACGCATACGCGTAATGGGACTTGTGACATGCGAATTACAATGGGCCGCCGCTTGATTCCAACTCATTACAGGCAGTAGATATCACGGTAATTTATCATAAGAACGAATATTAGCGTCACACTTTCTCCCAATTTCGTGGTTGTTTTGTGACATGAAACTTTGATTACGGCGTTGTTGACATCATCTAATTTTTTTTACATTAATATAAAATCATTCAAAGTGCTTGAACTAGTTTCAAAAAATAGAATGATAAAATAGTACATTATAACCGATACGACTATCATTATAAAAGCTGTTTAACTCTACACGGATTTATTATATCATGATTTTCGTTCGGAAACATGTTACTTTTAGCTCGACGACAATATGAGTGGAAAAACGAGCGCATAGTACTCCTGATGGTAAGTGGATGCTGTAGCACATAGGCACCTAAATAAATCTATTCTCGATTAGGAATTGAAATATAGATGCGTAACAATGAGTACCAGTAAAAAGGGAGGACCCCTTACACCAGTACCAAGAAGAGAAGTTCTATACACTCAGCATATGAAGAGCGACAGCATTAAGCTACTATTTAATGCTGGTATTCTGTGAAAACTTGGTCCTACCAGGGAGCCAGTAGCAAAAGCAAAAAAAGACTTCCAATAATAATTATCTAGATGTAATATATATTCAATAAAATACTAAATAATATAATAAAATTCTATCTCGGTGGAGGAAGCATTACACTCTCATCCGACATAAGTTTTTCATCAGTTCTGTTCTGTTATCAAGAAGATGTTCCTGGCTATCTCCTATTTGTTTCGTCTTACGGCACTCGCTGGATGATGTGCATTAGTGGTATCACTCACGCCGCCACTACACGGAATACATTAATTCCGCTCAATGAAAATCAGCCAGAAGATTATTAAATCTAATTGATATCAAACCACAAGGAAATGTCTAGTCTGCCAAATTTCTACGTGCCAGTTGGCGCATTGTTGAAAAAGCTGGCAGTGAATTAAGACATTTAAAAAAAGACAAAGTTAGCCGTGTAGAATCTTGCCAAATATACTTCCTCACTCTCCTCAAAAACATTTCTATTCTCCCTGTGTTTCTCACGCTACGTAATGTAAGCTCGACTAGCACATGGTTAAAAATGAGTGAGATTGTTAAATAAATATAAGATAATGCAACTATAAATAAACATAAGTGAAATTTCGGTTCCGTCCGTGCGAAAACTTACGGATGCGCAAAGCACTGATAAAATGGCGAGAGATGGGCTAGATTTAGCATAATTCACACATGTTATCTTGGCATAAGTTGAGTGCGCGAGGCGGTAAAGCCGCGGTATGGTGATACGATGCGATACGTCCAACACGTACCGAGTACAGTGAGGCAGATTGCGTTCTGCGGTAAAGCGATAATTCAGCTCAATCTACGTCGTGAGCACTCGCGCTTTGTTTTATCCGCTGGCTTCTGTGCACCTTTATTTAGAAAATTGATGAGAAATGGTTTCCATTACGACGCACCGCCTTATAAAAGATATTGCTACGTTGGATTCACTATAACAACGTTTGTTACGAGAGAAAGGAAATGAACACAAATTTGTTTTCGTGATTGCTAGCTTCATAGCGAATATGAACTGGGATAAAATTGTTATCGGATACAATATACCTTTGCGATTCCAATTTTCATAAAATCTGGACCTCCCAAAGCTTAGTGTAATTTATGAGCCTGTACTCAAGTAATACTTTTCAGTTTATCGATAGATTTTTAATATTTTTCTAAATATATTTCCGTGCGTATTATTTTTCTTAAATAATATACAAAAAATTAATAGTGAGTATGCGTAGCTATACGAGATATTAAATGATTCAATTTTGAGCGTGAATACCTTTTGCAATTTGCGCAAACTGCGTCTCGTCTCGCCACGGACAATCACTCGCAAATTGTTCGACCACTGATTGTTCACTGCCATTTATGAACATTCTAGTTAGAACATTAAACGCATATATTGACACTATTTTACTATGTGGCTACAATATAATAATTAGTTGACAAACACGTACAATTTGAAATATGTTCAGAAGGTAAGGTCAGTAGGTATTCAGAAGGTATATACTATAAGGGCAATCGTAAAAACATACAGAAACAAAATCAGTGTTTTTGTTATAATCTATTGTGTGAAGAAAACAGATCATACAAGATGATGAACGAGCTCATGTTGATGATAAGTAACCTATGATGAGTGACCGTGGTCTTTCCTCGGTCGAGCCGTAACACGCTGCACCATGAATTTCATAATATAATATTTGATGAATATTTGTGTTATGTATTAAATGAAGAATACTATATATTAAATGGATATAAGCTATACGATATAGTATACAATACGCGAACAACCCAACCCAACATGCGCAGACATTTAATACATAAAATGCACCACTTTTACATAAAAGTTAAAGTTACGGCCTACTTAAGTCCCACCGCTGGGCACAGACCTCCTTTTATTTCTGAGAGGGTTTTAGGGCAAGGAAATATCCGCCGCTCTGCCCCAATGTGTGTTGGCGGAATTCACATGTCTTTGAAATATTTTTAGGTTTTAGGTGTCCTCACGATGTTTTCCTTCACCGCCGAGCACGTGCTAAATTAACACTTAAAATTGCAATTAACGAGGCGTGGATCGAACCCGGGTTGCTCGCATACTGTGAAATTTACTGCGAGCGCTTACCATCTGAGCTACTCTGTTTATTCAAATGATAAAACAGGAGCTGCAAAGTAAAAGTAAGTAGTGAATTGATGAAGTTCCCGTCTAAACTCCATCGAGTCAAATTCTAAGTAATTTAGTTGTTGAATAACTGATATCTGACATGAAAAATCAGCCCTTAATATGGTTTAAGAGATAGTTATTTATCCTATACCTTTAAACGAGCAATTCTTATATATATATATAATTGGAATCTCGGAAACGGCTCCAACGATTTTCATAAAATTTAGTGTCCAGGGAGTTTCGGTGGCAATAAATCGATCTAGCTAGGATTTATTTTTAGAAAATGTCTTTTTGTCCGTGTTTTCAGGCAACGAATAACTGCTACAATATAAGAAGGTAAATAGAAAATGTCTTTTTGTCCGTGTTTTCAGGCAATGAATAACTGCTACAATATAAGAAGGTAAATTTTGACACTGTGTTAATGATCGTAATAGCTCAAGTGGATATCGAGCGATCGCGAAATATTAATTCCTTGATTCGCAGCCCGTCTTCGGTCCGGTTTTTTTTTCCTATTTTTTTCAAGTTCCCTTCTTTTGTGAGAAAATCTATTATTTCGAGCCTTTTTTTTAGTATTTTTAAAAATACGAAAATTTTAATTAAACTAATTGCACTCATGATTTTTTATTCAAATAACCTAAAATAAAACCAGTTCAGTTTTTTCTATTATGTCAATAAGATCAAAAATATAATTCATCAGTATGTAATTTGTATCTAAGTGTGACATTACAATCAATTGATTGTAATGTCAGTCATCCGGGTACTATCTATATAATATATACTAAATTTTCACATAATTTTTTTATCTTTCTGGGTAATTTTCTATATATTAAAGTAAACGCTAGAATTGGTATATATTATCCACTTAATAAAAGTACTTGCAAATTAAAAGAAACTTAATGGTTGTTAAGTCTGGACTATGAGATCATTGAAAACCTTCTTATTTCATATACATAGTTTTAGTACTGGATAGATCATACATACATACACACTCACAGATACACACATAACACAAAAGTAACTAATAATACAATATCTCTCATTTGTTAATCAAACAAATAGCTTGTTTAGTTATATTGATAATGTCCTGAGGGGGGAGATCCTGGTGATCCGTAACACAGGCTTCCGTCTAGTATAGACACCAGACTCTCAGCCCATAGTGTACATTGTTTATACTCTAACTTGTCAATTTAAATTGTGAGAGTAAATAAAAAAAATATTATTATATAAAATGTGATGACTTACGGATCTGAGACGTGGTCCTTCACTGCTGGCCGTATGAGGACGCTCAAAGTCGCTCAGCGAGCTATGGAGAGGTCTATGCTCGGAGCTTCTCTGCGTGATAAACTTAGAAATGAGGATATCCGCAGTAGAACCAGAGTAACCGTCATAGCCCAACGGATTAGTAAGCTGAAGTGGCAATGGGCCGGCCATATAGCTGAAAAAACCGACAATCGTTGGGGAAAAAAGGTTCTCGAGTGGCAGCCTCGTACCGGTAGGGGGGGTGTAGGGCATTAATTATCATGTAAAATTTCATTCCTAACCGTAATTTGTCTTTACTAAAAGTAATTTTCACACAACACTCGCGATCATTAATTAAATCCATTAATAATAAAATCGATATTCAGCCATAACCGTGACCTCGTAATCAATAATTACAAAACTATATTATATGAAGCCGGAACAAATCGAGCGGTTCCTACTTACGTATAATAATGTTGGTGGCAGTCAATGATGCTCAGCGGGTTGCCGCACTGACAATACTAGGGTCATCCCACACAATACCGTGACGTTTATCGACGTGTCGAAACCGTGCATTCATAGTCGATACCGAAAAAAATATCGATTTCCGTAAATAAGTGAGTGTAGCACATTTATAATAATGATGAATGGGACCATCGGTTGTACGCGATTCGATATTGCGTATCGAATCGTGCAACCGCTCTATCGTAACGCGGCTATGATATTCATTGATCGCTAATTGAAAAGGAATTATTATCTTGTGTCCTGCTATAAATCTAACGTAAATTGGGGCGTACTCGATATCTCGTCGTGGTTTCGGTTCAAGATTTGTGTGCGGTCGTAAATTATGTTTTACTATTCTACTTCGCCACAAAATCGAATATAAAAAGAATTCTGTCTTTCCTTTATAATTTACGTTAAGTCTTCTCAACATTATATTTGTCTTTTTTTTAATGTCTTAAATTACCGTTTCTTCTTATTATATAAATCTTTGAAAGTAGTGTTTAAAAAAATAACAACTATTGCACTGTAGTTTTACTTTATATGTTTAATAATAGTCTACGTGTCTACATGTGTGCGCTGAGCACAGGCCATCTTTCACCACTGGGAGGTTTTATGGATCAAGAAAAATTTGCTGCACTGCCCCAAAATTCACGGACTTCTGATGTCTCTGAAATATTTTTTTATTTGTTTCGTCATGATGTTTTCCCATGCAATGTTATGGCAAGCACTTATTCCTTGAGCTTGTCACTGCTCTTTTTTCATGATATTACGTATTTTACAGTAATTTAATGAAAAACAGGGATAAATTCACTTTCACACTACATAAGAGTACCACAGTAAGAATTTTTCTCGTTTAATTTGGTGTGAATCATCTCGTGAGTCATTGATGTTGACTTAAGGACAAAAAACATGAAAAGCTAGGAAGATTTAGGGGTCTCCAACTTGATATATCAGATCTAAAAAATTCATAGCGGTGATGAGTAACGGTTTTAAAGGTGTGAAATACTACTACGGTCACCAATCTGTCGTTAAAACGTAGAAATCACGGCAAATTTCCCCTTATCACATTTCTAGAAGCGAAGTATTTATACAATGACGAAGAAGGAAAGGTTAATTGTAAATAATGTTCGGGTTAATGTTGATAAATAAAAACATAATTGTATATTTAAGAAAATCATAATATCTTTATATATAGAATAGAATAGAATATTTTTTATTCAATATAGATAACAAGTAATTCTTATTAAAAGTCAATATTTTACGTTACTACTGGTTCGAAAGAAAACCTCAGTCCTGGGAAGAACCAGCAAGAAACCCAGCGGGACTTTTTTTTAAATAAATTTTACAATGTCAAGGGTCACAAAATATTTACAAATTTTATTTTAGAAACAGGTTGGAAGCGACCACCTCATTCCCAGGGGTTATTATCAACCATGTATTCATTTATATCATAATAACCCTTCTTATACAGTTCTTGTTTAATTAAATATTTAAACTTGGTAATAGAGAGACCTTGTATATTTTCTGGAACTTTGTTGTAATGGCGTATACATTGCCCCAAGAATGAATTAGTGACTCTGTGGAGTCGAGAAATTGGTAGCATCAGGTTGTGTTTGTTCCTAGTGTTTACAGAGTGTATGTCACTTTTTTTACTAAAACTACCTTTATTTTTGTGAACATACATCAAATTTTCATAAATATACTGAGAGGTCAAAGTTAATATCTTTATTTCTATAAAAATAAGGTGTCACATTGTTTGTCTGCGATGAACTCCTAAATTACGGAACTGATTTCAATGAAATTTTCTACACTGTGTTCAGTCCAGCTTGGGGATAGGATAGTTTTTAACGCGATAAGTGACCTCAATATTTTTTATTACGAATTTAAGGATTTTTTATAGGACAAAGGATCTTCGGAGAAAGCAGAACGTCTGCCTGGCCCGCTAGTATCTTATATGTAAGTATTTAACAACGTTGACACTATGAATAACTGTCATTGAACTTCGTCATCAAATGATCCAGCGTGTAATAAAACGCCCGATGTAATAAATATATAATCAATTAGCTATCAACATTACAGAACTAAATTGCGTGTGACCACAAGCCGGCCCCGCTGCGCCAAATGTCGGCATCTAGCAGCCCAACCCTTCACATTGCAAGCGTGTCCAATGCTCTCGTTCAGATACGTTTACGTATTCGTTTTGTCATATTATAAAATGGTAACATCGCCATATTTTGTAATAGTATTTACCAACACAGAAGTTTGGAGTTTTAATCATATTATAATTGAGAGCCACGTTGCGGTGAATACGGTCAAACCGTTAGTGTGCGGCGTGTGAGACAGCTTGACATGCTGGATGCTAAACGTAAACGGGTTCGTTATATCCGCAAAGAGAGTTTTCTTCTTTCTTTGTTAGTTATTACCTCGGTGTAGAACAAAATGTTTATTGATATGTAATCTACCAAAATAGACATTTTCTTTAAATAAAATTATTGCTTATAAGGATGTTGCACCTATATTGTGGTTGCGACACGAATAGGTTGGCTCGACCGGGGTAGGACCACGCTCTCACGGTATACCAGCGTAAAATAGCAGCCTAATACTGCTGTGTTTCGTATGGTGAGTGTAGAGAACCGAAGACCCTTTTTACTAGAAACAGGCATTCCATCTTATTCCTCAGGGGTGGCAACGCATCTGCATTTTGATTCTTAATTTAAGATAAATGTAGATGTCTATGGTCCACTGTGTGCTCGTTTGTCAACCTTATTCTATAAAAAAATGTTACCTAAAATGCTCATGTAAAATAAAGAAAGTTACAGCTACAGCCTATATACTTTCTAGTGTTGAGCCATGCCTCCTCTCTTTGTGTGAGGGTTATGGAGCAATAAGGCTTCTGCGCTGCTCAAGTACGTGTTAACGGGCTTCACATGTCTTCGAATATTACTTACACATGCAGATTTCCTCACAATATTTACCTCCACCGCCGATCACAGGTTTTAACAATCATTTGCACAAATTGATGATGCTTGAGTGCTTTGTATTATTATATTAAGTTAAATAAAATATTATCTAGTTTAAATAAAATTAAACAGATATTATGAAAGTCATCTGAAAAGCTATGAACCGTACGAATTATTGTCTAAATATTATATTTAAAAAACGAAATCGAAACTATCATAATGGAAAGTTGCAAATTAAACAGCTGTTATGGGCATTAAACAAAAGTCGGCGCGGGCGCAGACGGGCGCGGACAAAAGGGCCCACAACACAAATGCACTTCCAATTCATCGACACTAATTACGTAATTATGGGGGAGCGGGAAAAAATAAAATGGCGAGCATTCCTGGCGCCGAGTCGACACATTAGCTCACGACATTTCTTGATCATAACTTTTTTTCTGCAAATTGAAAGTCATGCACAAGGCTTTAATGCGTTTTCCAAGACTTAAAACACTTTACACTACGATTAATTGTTGACTTAACATACTTTAGTGACGAACTTCCCCTATGTTATTAAATAGCATTTATGATTAAATACATGTCATTTCTATTTTTCCTTTTTGCAAGCTTGTTTGATACTTTTTTATTTTTATAGAATAAGGGTTACAAACGTGCACACAGTCAACTTGATGGTAAGTGGATGTTGTGGCCCATAGACATCTACATCTATCCTCAATTAAGAATCAAAATGCAGATGCGTTTTCACCCCAGAAGGCTGAGATGGAATACCTTGTTTACAGTAAAAAGGGTCTCCGGTTCTCTACACTCACCATAGGTAACATAGCAGCATACGAAATATACGAAACAGCAGCATTAAGCTGTTATTTTACGCTAGTATTCTGTGAGAGAGAGGGTGGTTCTACCCTGGTTGAGTCAACCCATTCGTGCTGCAATATAAATATAGCTGCAGCGTGGCTCTACCACGTATAAAATTACGTAGTGAATTTGTTAAAGTTATATAAGAAAATTTTATAGGTAAACAGATGATTTCTTAAAATAGGTGCGAATAAAAAAAATGCTGGACGTAACTCATTTTCATACATTGACTCTCATGCTCTATATGTTCTTACTTATTGTTCTTATTTCCCTTCTGTCTAACCTTAAAAAATAATATGAAGAAATGTGTTGTAGAACGTTATTTAGAGGGCCTGATTTATTGATTTATATTACTGTAATATATATATATATATATATATATATATATAGATATGAAAAAAAAAATAATAATATAGGATGCATCACATTGCGTATGCATTGAATTGTTCATGGGCTTCTGGCTGACTACCACCACTCTGGCGGAGGATGCGGATCCAGTTGTACGCTCTCTCGTTCTCTAGTATATCCTTTCCAGGTGAAGTGTGAGCCAGGCATGATCCGTGTGACCATCCTTTGTTCGCAACTGTAGGCTTTAGTTCTACAGCGTCAGATCATCAGCATTTTCGCAACATCAGCATTTTTAGATACTAACTACGATAATATGGCTCAGCCCTACAAAATGTTGGAAAGTATTTGTAAATAAAAATGATTCAAAACGATTGTACGTATTTATAAATACTTTCCAGCGTTTTGAATTTTGGAGGGGCGGGCCATGTTATCTTATTTAATCTCTACATGCGCACCATACACGGCCAGGATCATTTTACTCGTACTGTGTTCCATTAATATTTTAAATCGTTATTTCAAGTCGTTCCGTGAAGTATTCCTTTTCATTTGAATACTTTTGATAGTAATTACTAAAAATAATATACTTCTTGTAAAAGTAGAAATTCCTTAAAATTTATAAAAAAAACTCGATATCATAAAATACCACCGAAAATAACTAAATATTCACACCACCTGATGGTAAGTGAATGCTGTAGCCTTGTAGCCCATAGACATTTTCATTTCTCCTCGATTAAGAATTCAAATGCAGTAACGTTGTCACCCCTGAGGACAAAAAAGGAATGCCTCGTTTCCACTAAAAGGAGTCTTCGTTTCTCTACACCTACCATACGAAACGTAGTAGCATAAAGCTGCGAATTTACGTTGGTATATGTAAGAGCGTAGTCCTATCCCGGTCTTGCCGACTCATTCATGCTCCATACGATAAGACAGAAACAAACAAAAATAAAATCATTAATATAATTTATTAATGATTTTATTTTTGTTATGTTTAACGTTCATAAAATTTCTAATGTTAATAACAATAGTGGAATATGAATGATTCAATTTAATTAATTATATAACACTAAATTCTGATATATTTATTGATCTCTTAATTTTTGTATTCAATTTAATTCACTGCATATGTTTTTATTTTTTTGTAATGAAATGTGTGTAACACCTATAATTAAGTCTACACTTAGTTTTTAGGCAATTGTTAGTGTATGTCTTGTTGGTGTTAAATAAATAAATAAATAGAACAACCATAAGATAGAGCAGCGTGACTCTACCACGTTCAACATGTGTGTCCATATGTGTAGAATTATGTACTCGCTAAATAATCTGGTTCCAACATACGACTGATGGCTGAAAATGCATTCATATTTACTGAAATCAATTTTACAAATTGGTAATGTTTCGCAGTAATTACCAGCGCAAATTATCAGCTCTTTAATCGCCACTCAAATCTCATTTTAAACGTGAGGGTAATACGGTCATCCGGATATGGTCACATTCTTGTAACTCTAAAACTCCAGCCTTGTTTGCATAGATGGCTTTGTGGTACGATAGCTCTCCATCGGTCAATCAAATAATAAAGGGTCAAAAGGGCGATGCTTATTGACGCCATTTTGACACATGACACTATAGCATTTTAGTCTATTTTAGTATGGTTTAGTGTAGTAAGTTTTTACTAAGTAGATTTTTCAGTGTTCCTAATTATTGCCAAAGCTTGTTTGAAATTTTTTCTTAATACAATAGTTGTAGTATAGGACTTGTTGTTGTCGTTTTTTGTCTCTGTCCTTCTCATAGTTTTGGTTTTATAGGTGGGCAAAGCTTAAGGTATATTTTACCCTCACGTACCTTCTTGTTAGCAATGCGTTTGTGAAGTTAGTTAAAAGGTACTGCTGGATATAGGCTACTTCTATTGAAGAGATACCTTTATCGCCACATTTGGCAGACGAATTGTCGTTCGCAGTGCTAGACGTCTCGTTGACACTGCTTTCCGTCTCCAGTCTAGGTGCCAAGCGTAAAAGAGATGGTTGGATAACCATATCCTCCTTCCTTCTTCTTCTTATTTTTAGATTATTAAAAATGACATTCCATCTCTTTCAAAGCTACTAATAATTTTGCGTTGGCGAACTGGTCCTTTAGTGACGGTGCTGCGGCACGTGGATTCGATTCCTACGCAGAACAAATATTAGATACAACCTAAATTTTTATACGCCTACACGATAGAAGCGAAAAATTTAGCAATGTGGTGTGCAAAAATGGGTTAACGTTTTTTAATAAGAAGTATAAGTATTAACCAATAAATGAGTAGGTAATTATAATCGATTCGTTGAAACGTTTTCAATGTACTAAATGTGTCATTCCATTAAAAATGTACTGTGATAGTTTCAACATGAATTTCCTGTTTCTGTATGCAACACTTAACAGCTGTGACAGATGCTAATCATGTTTCTAATTAATACATTAAAATTACGGTTAATTAGTAACATACGTCCCGCGTAGCTTTGTATGAGTTCATAATGTTTGGAATAGACTGAATACCAAAAATGTAAACAAATTTAGTTCCGTGTTATAGTTATGTCGTTTTATTTAACCCTTCACTTATAAGTTTAAAATTTATAACATAAGTTACGTTTATGTGCATCAACCGTGCGCATTACATTTATTACGTCAGCAACCGTTTTAACCTAACCTAAATTCATTCGTCAATTTACAGTGAACGTTTTGCCCCTGAGCTACGAGTACCACAGCTTTTAAAATGCTTATTTGATTGAAATTAGGAAAATAATCAAATCTTTTGTAATAGTCGTAGTGGTGGAATACGTTCACAGATTACAAACCTTTTGGAGTTTCGGTGTTTCAGGTCAGTTCCGCTCGCTCGAAAATAGACTTAGTTCTCTAGTACTTACGACATCATAAGAAAGGAATTTATTTATTAAATGGTAAAAAAGACGCTCTGATAACATATTGTTGCGCGCCACAGTTGATGGCACTAGCGCCACCTATTATCGAACAGATGAACTAAGCTTTCTAGATAAATCCACACTCGAATTTTCTTTAAAAAAAATTATACATCTAGTCGTTCGGGACCGGTATTGATGGAATATTCTAGATGTTTCGGTGGAAAAGGCCGATATAAAACCGTTTGAGGTCGTGACCGGAGCAGTATTGAATTGGCGATACGAGCGAAGCTCTCGGAGTGAAATAAAGTGAAGTGTTAAGTGTGATTAATTATTAGTGTGATACAAGTTTTAATTGGTGTTCAATAATTAAAGTGTCAATTTTGGTAATTCAATCGGCACTTTTTATTATCACGAACCCTAAGCTCGTAACAATATGTTTACACCAGATAGATAAATTTTAACTTGACACATGATTTCTTTTTCTTTGGTAATGGACACGTACCGATATTCTTTTACCAGTGTTGACTAATTAGAAATTATCCTTTACTAGCGAATCGCCCCGGCTTCGCATGGGTGATTTCTAGATCTTGACAACAACACCGCCCACCGGGTCCAGTTGTGAATCTTAACCATTCAGACCCACTCAAACACGTTTTTACGTGGTAGAGCCATGCTGCAGTTATATTAGTAGTATAGTTGTAGCACGAATGGGTCGGCTCGACCGGGGAAGAACCACGCTCTCACAGAATACCAGCGTCAAATAGTTGCTTAATGCTGCTGTGTTTCGTATGGTGAGTGTAGAGAACCGGAGAACCTTTTTACTGGAAACGAGGCATTCCACCGAAGTCCTCACGGATGACAACGTTTTCTGATTCGTAATCGAGGATAGATGTTTTAAATGTCTATGGGCCACAGCAACCACTTACCATCAGGTGGTCTGTGTGCTCGTTTATCATCCCATCCTAAAAAAACACACACACAAAAATTTCATCAAAATCAGTTCAGCCATTTTGGAGATTTTGCGAGACTAACGGAGAGCAATTGATTTTTATAACTAGTGTTTTAACTAAAACTCCGTTACATGCCTTTAGTAGACTGGTATTTGCAATTTATATAGCGCTACGAGCGCCTTGAATACCGCCATAAATATAATTAATAAAGCTATTAAATAAAATTCAACATATTATTATTGTTTAAAAAGAATATTAAAAGTTGAAAGGGAGATGCAATGACCCGCTGAACTCTGCGATGGCAGGTAAAATGAGCCATAGTTAGTTGTAATGTGTTTGCGCAATTTGCGCGCGGGATTGACCCCAGAAATGCGGTTACGATTTCTCGTTATTGTTAGTACTAGTAAATGATGAGTTGCATAAAGCCTTGTTACTCTGAACCTTATGCACGATAACGGCGTATATCAAAACACAACACATTAGCTCTTCGACCAGCATATTTTGTAAATGATAAAAAAAATTGTCTTGTTGCATATAATGGAGAGCTGTATATAACCGTGAAGTGGCGGTGTAAAAATATCTACTACCCCATAACATACCGTGAGTGTAGTAAGAGGCTACAAAGAAACCTAAAACAAGAGTTGGGCAGCAGCACCTTTCTGGTCCATCCCAATCCATCTGCAAAGTGTGGCGGATCAGAGTGAATCTGAGCAGACTTCACGGCACAGCAGCGGGCCCCTTACTCCTACTTCTGAGTCGATTATGAACCAATTAGTCCTCGACGCTGCTTCAGAACGTGTTTTAATATTATATTTTATAACGATTTATTTGCTTACGAAATAAATGGAAATTTAACAATGTTCTACATTAAAAAATACCATTAGTGATTTTATAAGTAATTATCTAGCGGATCTTAAATAAGTATTCGTTAAGTATTAGCACAAACAGTTTATAGTTTTTCCGTTCTTAATAAATGAACAAATTGAGAGCAAAATCTTGGAAAGTCCGTAACAACATTAAACAGTGTGGCTCCAATGTTTGTTTGGAAACAATTCATTCGAACGTACACAGTCTGATAGTCGCACAGGTGGGCAGCGTCACCTGACACCAGCCTCGGAACCGGCCACTTCCGCCGGACGCGGCAATTAGTGACACACACACAAAAGCTGTGCAAACGCGCACGCACACACAAGCATTGTGTAACTGTGTTAATAGTAAAAGTGCGTTTAGTGTTTAAATTAGATTATTTAACAGTGATTACGAGTACATAATATACTTACAAAATTTAAGTTAAAATAAAAAATAACTTTCACTTGTAGCTCTTAGGTGTCTTACAATAAAGATTAAATAAATTAATTTAAAAAAAATAATTTATGCGATAGTAACCTAATGATTAAGGATACGGACTGCAAACTCGAAAAGTCGTTGGTTCGACTCGGACATTCAACTACTGTCGTGAAACCTTTCTAACACAAGCATTTCGTATTTATTTTGGGTGAATAAGAATATAAGTAAAATTAATAGCATTAATAGCATTCTTTTAAAATGTTTACAAATTCTATTAAACCTTGAACGTGCTACAAAGAGGAGATTTCGTATATATTATATTTTTAGTCTTTCCGTACTAATCACATAAGCGTCTTAGTAATACGGAACGGTGAGTACGAGCGAGTGCCATTTTATTTGAGAGAATTTGAACGTAAAAAAAACGTCTGCAGTCAATGCACGAGCATTATAAGAATTAAACGTTAGTACAGATTGTTTAAAAGTTTTTAAGAGTAAAATTAATAAAACACATTGCCCAAAATGGCCTACGAATCAACACGTATGACTTATATACAATTTTTTTTTGCTTTAAATCATATCAATTATCTATTAAAACGGATACGTCCTTCTTTTAATATTAATATTTTTGATTACTAATGTTTATATTATGATAACTTTAATGATTGTTAATTGATCTTATTCGATTTACGAGAAACGTTATGCGCCGTCATACATTAAAGCATATTATAGTATAAACGGAAGTTAAAATTTATTGTTTTATTCATAGGCAATTAAGTTTAGAATGTTAATGCTTGAATTGCTTTATTATAAGATAATTTCAACTTTTGAACATTTTACAGTAATGTTAAAATAATTATTTTATTACTTACTGTTTTTTTTTAACTTTATACTATTGATTTGCTAGTGGTAAGGAAACAATTCTATACGAAACATTGAGTTATATGTATTACGTACTAGAGAAGCTATTCCAAACAAAAAAATGTGCACTACTCTGTATCCGCGCATGCGCTGGAGACAGTAGAATTATGCATGCGCTGTTGATATAAAGGCGCGTTAAAATTGTCATAATAAATGTTTATTTAGATTGTATTGTTAATCGAGTACATTTTTTTAAATTTTCGTTTATTTTGCATATGTGCTAATTTAAGAGGATAGAGTAAGTCAGCTCAAATTCTAATTTCGCCCCCACTTCCCCGCGCGTCGTATGCTATGTACCGATATGTTTGTAATCACTAATACTGTAAGTAGATAGGTCGTTAGACACTTATTTCATTAGGTTTATCATATTTATGCCTATTTCTTAACGCCAAGCCAGCCGCTTCTTATTTTTATCACGGTTATTTCCCATTTTAATTTTACGTCGTACTGTTGCGTAATGTATATTCTGATCGTAAGCGACACAACTTCTCCCTTCAAAAGCCTAAGCGATACTAACGGGCGACAGGAATCAAGCTCAAGACGCCGATAGTTTAGGTAATTTCTTTTTTACAGTGAAAATAATGGTATTTTAAAAAAAGTAAATAACATAAGCACTGCTTTATAGTTAGTTCAGTTAGTATGCAAAGTTTCATGATCTTATTTAAAGTATTTTATGAATAACAGCGGTTTATGGTTTATTTTCGAGGTAACTTTGGATTTTTTTTCTATCGAGAAAATTTTACGAAATCGTGTTTTCGTCTAACATAATCATTAACATTAATCCTCAACTTTACCATATATTTATTTCAAAATTAATGCTGCAATATTTTCGGCATGACGAAGGATCTTGCTAAGCCATTTGACATTATATTTCCCCTTAATATAAAATTATGATTAAAATGCGTGCCGCTCCGCACTGCATGAATATCGAAGCCACAATAACAGGTGTCCGGATTGCAGTACAGTTCTGTTGAACATAGTGAGTGTTCGGAATACGAATTCTAGTGTGTAGTACACATATATCGATGATGTGAAACAATTCTCAAGAGTATCCTTCACTTTTACTTCACTTAATAAAATTTCAAATACAGAAAGTGATTTCTGGGTCTGTTGATTCTTACTCTAACAATGTATGACACCAAAACATTATCCTTTCGCCATCTCACACTGCTACACAACTCTAAATTCCATCCTCGTCATCTTGGAGCGATACGACGGAGGGACCATCAAGAAAAGACCTTGTTACTACTTCCTAAAGGCTGGCAATGTACCTGTAATTTGTCAGGTATTGCGGATGATCAAAGTTCACGGGCGGCGATAGTCACTGCTATCATCTGGTTACTGAGTAAAATGAGAAAATTCATCGTTTTATAAACTCACTAATTCACAGTTATTTGAAACTAGCGATCTTCACCAGCTTCGCACAGGTGACTTTGGATCTCGGAAACATATGCAACATTATGCACATAAACCTACCTCTTGAATCATTCTGTCTGTCACAGATACAGACAGAGATGTCTATTTTAAGATATTAAGTTTTCTTAAAGTAAATTTAATTTTATTATATTTTATAGATAATATTTTCGCCAAGATAATTGAAACGAAATGATACATATTTATATTATAAATTTGCTACTAACTCGACAATTCAGTTCAACAGTGAATTGACTTTCATTACGCTTCGCCAACCGTAAGTTTACATATTATAGGAAACAACTAGGTATTTGTATTTTTTATAAAATAAGAGTGATAAGCGAGCACATCTACATTTATCCTCGATTAAGAATCAAAATTCAGACGCTGCCATCCCTAAGGACTAAGATAGAATGCCTCGTTTCCAGTAGAAAGGGTATCTTTTTCTCTATAATCACCATTCGAAACACAGCAGCACTAAACTTCTATTTTACGCTGGTAATATGTGAGAGCGTGGTCCTACCCCGGCCGAGCCGACCCATTCGTGCTACAACCATAACATTGCTCTACCACGTAAAAGTGTATTGCATAGAAAATAGAAAGGATCATTGTTCTGAGGGTCGGTGTTTGTCCGTGTATCTAAAAAAAACTTCCACGGCACTAAACAAAAGCCTAATGGGACTTTTTTCTTTGATAAAGAATGAAACTTGATAACGATAAGATAAACATACAGATAAAGATCCATAACCTCATATTGTTCCTTCAGTGTTATAATATTTGAGTATGGTAAGTCTTATTGCCTTCAATATTTACTATCAATCATATATATGCCAAATATAGAATACTTTGATGCGTAATATACCGGCAAACGAAATAATGATTATAATAATGTTCTCCAGATCAAATTTCGGTCACAGCGGCTACTCGCAACGAAGACCAGGCATCTGTGCAGGACAGGAGTATAGTACCCAAGTGCATAAGTATATGCAAGCACAGGTGCAATCTCTATTTCCTCACTCTCATAGTCCGATGGGACGGTAACCCAACACCACCCAAGAGAAATCAGGCGCAGGACTAACGACTCCACATGTTTTGCACGTGGGTGAAACACAGTCAACTTCCTGACAGAAAACCCAAGAACTCATTTTGGCCCGATCCAGGATTCGAGTCCAGAACCTTATGATAAGCAATTGCGTTTACGATCACTAGGCCAATGAGGCAGTCAGAAATAATGATTACCTTTGGCCTTGAAGGTGCGAATAGTTTGGTACTTCGATAGTCAATTGGCTAGTAAACCGTATTGAATCTGGTAAATCTTACCAATGGTAGGAGAAGCGGAAGACTGGCTGTGGCTTGTAAACGAGTCAATAAATAAGAATATGAAGAACAATTCTGCAGCAAGACGCATAACTTTTCCCGTTCTTTTGATCATACCGCTGTATATCAGATTTACGGACCATGCCCTATAATTTTTTTACAATCAATTATTAACTAGGTACATAACAAAACGAACAAAAATAAATTTACTGAAATAAAGGCATCCGTGTGTGTCCCCTAGTGAATTCGTTGATTATACACGTATTGTTAATTAAATATTCAACGAGCACTGTAATTATAATCAGTTTAAAAGAAACCTTTTTTCTTATAAAAGCTCACTAAACTGACAAGATGTAACGAAGCTTAAAATCCAAGCTCATTATTCATAAAGAATTTTGATGTGCTCGGACTTAGGAAAGAAAAACCAGTTTATATGATAATTAACTAACGTAACATGAATTAGTGGGGAGGTGATTGTTCTTTTTTAATTAGGATAATTTTAGTGACATAACGGGTATGACGGCCCACACAAATACTCATAGCTAAGCATATAGTTAGTACTATTATTTATTCTGTGATATAGCCGTAGTACTATTATTTAGCACTATTATATAGCTAATAGTATTATTGTAAGCATGTGATTATTATTAGCTTTTTTTAATTATTTAAATATATAGCTATAAGCTATACATTTTAATTGACATTTGAAATATGAGGTAAGGAATTTGTCAATGGAAAGTGAAATTTAATGAAACATTTATTGTCCTAAAACTATAAACGCAGATATTTTTGTATTATTATTATTTAAGGTATTTATTGTGGCAAATACTGAGGTCCATAACCAACTGTAGATTGTTACGCTCTGATAATAAGATGTTAGTATATATGCACGTTTGTTTGTTCCTTTGCGACTATTTGCAGTATTAATAATTTCACAGATTCTTAAGTGCAATATGCCGTCACTTTCGGAGGTAAGGTAATTAATATGATGCAAGTTAAAAAAACATTATATGCTTCCTTGCAATGTAAACTAAAGTTCCCCTGCTGGTTATTAATAAATAGGCACAGGCGGGTTTATTTCTAAGAGTTATAGCCTATATACGTCCCAGTGTTGGGCACATGTCCCCTCTCATTTCTGAGAGGGTTTTAGGGTAAGGAATTGTCCGCCTCGCTGTCCCAATGCGTGTCGGCGAACTTCACATGTCTTCGAAATATTTTTTTTCTTAATTCTCGGACATGCAGGTTTCCTCACGATGTTTTCCTTTACCGCAGAGCACTTAAAATTACAATTAACAATTTTATTGGTGCCGGCGGTGATCGAACCCGGTTCGTTCGCGTACTGTGAAATTTCTGGTTCAATAATAATTAACTCGTTTACATACTTACGTTTACACTTGGGGTACTCTCATATCTCATGGGCTGTAAATAAATTCCGACCATGTGTAAATTTTAGTTTCACTGCGTGATAGACTCAGAAATTAGGATATCCGCAGTGAAACCAGAGTGACCGACATAGCCCAACGGATTAGTAAGCTGAAGTGGCAATGGGACGGCCATATAGCTCGAAGAACCGATAACCGATGGGGAAGAAAGGTTCTCGAGTGGCAGCCTCGTACCGGTAGGCGTAGTGTAGGGCGACCCCCACTAGATGGAGTGACGACCTGGTAAGATATGCAGGAAGTCGATGGATGCAGGTGGCTCAGGACCGTGCTTTGTGGCATTACTTGGGGGAGGCCTATGTTCAGCAGTGGACTTGTGAAGGGCTGTAATGATGATGATGATGATGATGATGTGTAAATTAACAGTGTTTGTACAAAACTCGACTTATGATAACCGTGATTTTGCACTGACACTATTTTCACAAAAAAAACACGTTTTAAACACTTTTTTCTGTCAATGTATCAAAAAGCGTTTGCATATTCAAAGAACATGTTGTAGTAAAATATGTTTGACAGTTTATTGTACATTACATATTTTAACTATATTATATATTTACGACTACAGAAACAAAGTGTTTGAAAACAAATTTGTTTTATTGTCGTGTTGAAAGATATGTTTAAATATCTGTTGAAAATTTTACACAGCTTTTGTGAGTGCGAACGCCACCATCAACAAAACATGTTGTGTGATTTATTTTATGCGATTTGTTTCAAAACATTACGTGTTGGATGTTTCTCAGTGCAAACGTACTGTAACAGGAGGGTGTTTGCAATAATACTTCTTCCAACGCTGAATGTTACGGTTTTAGTCCTTTACCTAAATCTTTCATTTCACATCTAGGAATACCATGTACTGTCTCACCAATTTTAATTCAAGCTGTAGTTCTCCTAATCTTATTAATAAATAAATTTTCCGAAACAGTTTTAAAAGTAAAAAATGACTTTCAATAAGAATTGCATTTTATCAATATTGAATAAAAATGATTCTATTTTAAATGAAAAAGTATCACTTTTCTCATAAGGTCATAAATAGGGTGTTGTAGCATTATACTCTAAACTTGGTTTGTATTTGACCAACGGTAACAATGTCTGTAGGATACGGTCTGCTGCGGCGGGACGAGGGGCGCCGCAGGTAACAACGATAAAATCACGATTACTCGGTACAAAACGGCCGATATCGCGGTCTCATTACCGACACAACTTGGCCGCATAATGGATATTTACGAGTAAAACTGTTTTTGTAGCATTCCGTTACGATGAAATATGAATACGAATTTCTAGTAGAATTTTAGTGGTAATATTAGTTCTTTACATATAATATTGCCATTTGTATGGGGAAATTGAAATATTTTTTATGAACAAAAATTATTATCAAATTATTACCCAAACTACACTATACTAATACATTCTTGGCATTTTATAGGTATTGGATAGGGTGATGAATGTTCTTGTTACTTCTTATTAATAGATTAACTGGGGTTGTGTATTTGTTGGTGTCAACAGTTAAGAAGTTTGCTGCACGATAATTTATGAACTCTTTAAATCCGTTCCTTAATACCTCTTCGGTATTGAAATATCTTCCTATAAAAAGTAATTTAAACTTCGATAATAGAAGAAATATGTTGAAGCAAGGTTGGGAGAATACGGTAGATGAGGAATGGTGTTCTAGATTTAGTTCTGCTTATTTTCTATCGTCTGTACAGTATGGGGCTCAATATTAACATGAAGAAGCAATTGTGAAGAGCAGTTCACCAATTCTGGCTTTTGAGTGCTAGGTTTTCCACCATCATTTGCAATTCTTGACAACAACAGTAAGCAGTATCCTTGGCACAAGATGACGAGAAGCTGTAGTAAATAAACTGTTACCATTATCTTTCGTTTCGGGCACTGTTTGGTTCCATCAATCCATTACAGTCTATGAAAGTCCACTGCTGAACATAGGCCTCCCTCATAGATGGCTTCATAAGGGGATTATGCCATAGTTGCCACGCTTGGCAAGCGGATTGGCAATCGTTTTTTTTATTATTTTCAGTTGTTATCAGGTAGCCCATCTCCTGTTTCAATTTACCTCTATCGCCTCTTACGTCACGGGACGCAGTGGGGTAGTTATATTCTTACACCACCAATACACGGTTACATTAACTATTTAGTAAAATGTATCGAAATATTCAGTTTACCGCCCCAAACTTACATTTTGTTCCCGGATATCTTTTCTTGATTAATAAAAAAATCAGGAAAAATAGGAATATACTGGAATTCAAAGTTCTGTAATGGAACTGAACGAGGGCACTTGTATCTACTGATAAACGTATGGAATTCTCTTCTCGTTTCAGGTAACAATTTCACTCCAAATTCCTTTTTTCTTATGCCAATTCAGTAATATGACGCAAGCTTCGAAGTAGGGCTCTCTCTTTGCTTCACTCAGTTCGTAAGTTACCTATTTGTCTAGTTTCTTTATATTACCGATTTGCCGCATGTGATCTAATTGTTTTGACACTCACGTGAAAGTCAAATCTATCACATCCGTCTTTTGAGACGGATCCCTTTCCACATCTTCATCAGTTCGTCAGTATCAGCCTTCTACTCCGGATGGCCAAGAGGATCATTGATGAAACTGACAGACTGACTGACGCAACTCATATAATTTGACACAGAACATGAAATGAAAATGTAAAAGCAAAGACTATATAACCATGGTTATATTCTCTATGTGTAAAAGTAACTGAAAAACGATTTTTTTTTAATTAAAAATTTGACAATGTGATGGTGTTCGAAAAAGCGAAGCGAGAATCTATAGAGCGTAAAACTGCAATTGAGATACATCATATTACTACTTTACTTTTTAAATAAATGCTTCTGACTCGATGTAAAGATGTCGGGGCTGTCCAACCTTCATAGCGACGATACCAGACTGGCTGATACGAAATGAAAAAGTGAAAGTAAGTAAAAGATAATTTGACAAATTATAGTGATTTAAAAATGTAATATATAACAAGTTATTGTCTGAATATTTATATTTTTCGTTTAATTTTGAATATGACAAAATTCGACAGTTTAAACTAATAATCTACAATGCGTTCGTTATTAGTTAGAAGTGCCGACCTATCGTCGTATCGTATACGTTATTGATTTTCTTAGTCAAAGAAAACACAAAACTGATTGAAAGAGAAATAACATATTTTATGTTTATTTGAATTTGGAATTCCAAGTTAAACCAAAGAAAGTTCAAAGTGGCCACTGAAACAAAATGGAATGATATAGGTAAAACCTAATAAAGGTCTACAAACAAGATAACAGCCCAACTGACAGTGAATAGCTACTGCAGTCTATAGACACATACAACCGTGTTCAAGTAAAGAAAGCGAAAGAAGCATTATCACCCCTGACCGCTGAGGTATAAATTGATAGGTCTCACAGTAATCGGGTATAATTTGGCACTTCCACCTTTGTATTATTCGATGTAGAATTACGTTAGAAAGTAGTACCAATACCACTCCAGTGGACTCTACAAAAAGAGCTCTACCCCCTACAATAAACATATTTTAAGAAATTTATTGTAATGTGAAGAAGTGGCAAACACTTTCAACTGATTGTAAGTGGCTATGCTACAGATGCGTTGTCACTTCTGAGGCCTAAGATGAAATACCTCTCAGCCTGAATTAATAATGGCTCTCAATACCCTTTCAATAGGAATGCCGTATCGTAAGACCAAAATATCTCGACAATATTCGAAAATGTCGGGATTTTGTGGTTATTGTCGGGAGAAACAAATATTATAAATAAAAATGTTAAATAAAAGGTTTATTTTTGAATGAATAGGCTACAATAAGACTACATTGTTGACACATAAATAATTTAACTACGCTCATTTTTTAAGTTGCCACATGTACTTACTACATGTAGTAAGTACATGTGGCAACTTAAAAAATGAGTACACCAATTTGGATCATTTATTAGTATTCAGTAGATTTAAAATTCAAACAATTTACTTCAAAGTTCAGTCTAATTACTAATCCGACTTTTATTAAATCAAAAACAGACGTGATGTGAAGAGAAACTGTATGTCTGGAGATTTGGAATTTTGTCGGGCGTCTGGAGATCATTCAAAACAGCACCCTACACCACAGCGCGCTTTGCTATTTGGCGTCAAAATAGGTAAAAGGGCTGAACCTACCTAAGCGGATTTCTAGACAGTAACGGACTCCCACTATCCAGTAAAATGACTTCCAATACTCACGGGAGGATAATTTGGGGCAGTAAGTTATCTTACGCCGCCACTACACGGCACATATTTAAATCATTATTGTAACATACACTAATAATGTCCTCCAGACCGAAATTCGACCACGGCCTGCCTCATCGGAGACTATCCGCCGGCGCAGGACAGGATTATAGTGCCCAAGTGTGTGCGCAAGCACAGATGCTCTTTCTATTCCCGGCCCGACGACCGGAGAGAGATCAGGGGCAGGACCAACGCCTTTACGTGCTAGGATACCAGCAACTTTCTGACTCCGGGCAACTACTGAGAATTTATTGACGGAAAAACTCAATATTTTGTTTTTTGGCCCGACCCGGGATTCGAACCCAGCACCTCATGTTCAGCAGTCGCACTACTGCAACCACTAGACCAACGAGGCAGTCAACGCAGGCAGACACTAAGACAACACCAATAATTATTAAACGACATTACAATAAAATTACAGAAATAACGCTACAATCATGCGCATGTTTTGATTTAGGTACAGGTGGAGGCAGCTTACCGCGAAATGCCTATTACATTTCCATAATTTCACAAAATGGTGGATTATAATTGGAAAAGAGCGCTGACAATCAAGCAAGCTTGGCAGAACAATGGCGTATTGCTTCCCGACCATTATTCAATTTGTCCGTCAAAATATAGCGCGCGCGCATATTATAAGCTAACTAAAACTAACACGAAGAGCTATTTATTGGGTGCGTTTGGCAGAAAAAAGCGCTAGCAAGCGCTTGTAAGCCAAAATGGCGATCGTAAGCGGTAAGTGCTGTCAAATCGTAAGTAGCTATTTTCCTCTAGGACACGATGTTAGTTTTAACCGGGGAACCTAACCTAATTTAAATATATGTTTGTAAAGTATTCATATTAAAAACTTACCAATCACGAATTTTTAATAACATGTATATGTTTATTCATGTCATTATATTACTTAAAACTAATATTGCACAAAACAACTTTTAAACTCTACTTCAAAACAAACAAATTAAATAAGCAAAATGGCGGATTATGTCAGCGCTTACTGAAGTAGCAATCGTGTCCTGGCCGAAAACTATTTTAGCGCTTGTAAGCGCTTGCTAGCGCTTTTTTCTGCCAAACGCACCCATTGTTGTGAAATTTCTTTTTAAGCTGCTGCCATTATCTTCAAAACTCTATCAAATGTTCAAAGCGAAAAATGCAAAGTATTTTTTTTACATAGAATAAGAGTGACATACGTTCACCACACAGTTCACCAGGTGTTTAGTGGATGCTGCGGACATCTATCTTCGATTAAGAATCAAAATGCAGATACGTTGTCACTCCTGAGAACTAAGATGGGATGCATCGTTTCCAGTAGAAAGGGTCACCGGTTATCTACACTCATCATACGAAACAAAGAGTAGCCAAATTTTAAACTTAAGTTCTAATATATAAATAACGACCGTTATTACAGTTTTTGAAAATTCGAGTAAACTAGGTTTCTACTTTTATATGAAATTATCCTAAATGGAATGTGTTTTATGGGCAACAACGTTTTTGCCTATTGATCGACCCTTATGAATGTGTGCATATACAGCAAAATCAGTTACAATAATGAATTACCACACATTTTGAATTTAAAAGATAAATACGACAGAATGTTTGAGATTTGTTTTATTAAGTTTTCTTCATCATTTACCTGTATTACTTATTCTGAACCTTCTTTGCAAATTTGGGAAATATTAATAGAAGTATGATTTATATAAGTAACAATGGCTTAGTGTTGGAAACGTTTATTTAAGACAAAGTAATGTTATTTCGTTCATTTGTATTGGAACCAACCGATACATTGGAATTTATTTTAAAAATTGTATACTAAGCGTGTATTCGATTTATCTACTAAAATGAAACGTCTAATTACCCTGTACCGACGCGATAATATCGCTTCGCGTCGCCACACATGCTGTGTATTACAACCACTTTGTCGGTGGTTTTATTGAAATAAAGCTCACTTCATGGCTTTTTATAATCACGCCAGTGTCCAAATGGAATTCTTAATGGAGTTAAATGACTTTAATAAATAGAAGGAAAGTCTGTAAATACAATTCATTACAGCAGTTGCCGTGACCCGAACTGAGCAGGAATATTTTGTCATTCAATTTATCTAGAACTGTGGAAGTTCGCGAAAAGCACAGTACGCTTAAATTTTACAGTTTTTTGTCAATCACGGGAAATAGTATTGTGTGAAAAAACAAATATGGCGGTACTCAACTGTTAGAAAACAATAGGCATTTTCGTACGTGCTGTTAGTGAAGTTGATTGAAAAAAAAATAATGTCGATTATTATTTGAAAAACCGAGCGAATGTAGTGTAGAGGCTATTAGCATACAATGTAGCATTGGTAATAAAAGAAATATAAATGCCTGCAACATGAAGGGGCAAACATTGCAGGGTGCCTACACCAACAGCCGTAGGAAATTGCTCACTTTAATGCACTGACCGCAGATAACGATCGAGTGATTGTTTTAACGCATACGAGAACAACATATTGAATGTATGACTCATTATAGTTAAGAGTAACGCAGCTCTAGTAGTCTAATAGTTTTCATGCATAATGTATTGATAATCAGAAAAATATGTTATGATAATAGACGGTTAATTTAAAGTTTACAATACAATACACTTCATTATACACCAAGGAAAGATTAATAAAACAAAATAAACAAATATTGAGAAAAAACAAAAGGCAGTCTTATTGCTACATAGCAATCTCTTACAAATAACCAAAAATAAAGTAATAAATAAAATTATTATTTTTTACATTTATACATATATGATAGTTTGTTAATTGATTATAAGGTGGGTAATATGGTCAAGATTTGCCGCCCTACAAAACCAAAACTAGAAGAAGAACAGAGCCAAAACACAATATAGTGTACTATTACTAATATATTAAGAGAAAAATAGCAAACAAGCTTTGGCAATAATTAGGAACACTTCGAAAAATCTATTTAAAAAAAAGCTAACTGTACTGCACCATAATAAAATCGACTAAAATATTTACTGTAATGTCACCTCTCAAAATGGTGTCAATAAAACATCGCCCTTTTGACCCTTTATTATTTAATTGACTGATGAAGAGCTATCGTATCACAAAGCCATCTATGCAAAAAAGGCTGTACCGGATGACCATATTACCCTCTCGTACTATATTTGTAATTTATTACATTTTACTTAATTTTTAAACGTTAAAAAATAAAGCGGTGATAGATAGATAAATCTATATTTAACTTTAGCATTTGTTTTTTAAATAATGAATTCCTCCCGCTGATAGTTATTCAAGTCAGTGATTATATTACTTCGCAGATATCTATTATATATTTGTTCATTCATTAATCCATAATTTAAGAACTTTTCCAAACTAACTTTGTTTCTCATCTGTAAAAACTATTCCTAAGTTTAGTTGATGCAACAAAGACGTGGTGGCAAAGGAGAATCGACTTCCCGATCTCGTTCTGTGGATGTTCTATGATTCATATGTACATTTCTCCTAAGCTCCCAACACAAGTAGGTATCTTATGATTACTTTCTGGGAGGCCTCGGAAAACTAATTGTAAAAGATTTACTGTAATAAAACATTTTTATTTTTTATTTTTTTATGATACAGTAATTGGTAACATCAGAAATATCTTATTGTTTACGTTAAGAACTTTTTTATACTTTACTATCAATTCGGACCGGATTCGCACGAGTAATTTCTGGATCACGACAACAGCGCCATCTATCAGGTTCAATTGTCAATCTAAACCGTCCAGGGACCCATTTAAATATACGCAAAAATTCATCAAAATTAGGCCAACCATTTAAAATAAGTTCAGTGGTAAACACACGTACAGGAGATTTATACGAGTACCTATATACAACACGTAACATAATTAACGCACTTTGAGAAAGTAGTTTGTTCAGAATCGTTTACTGAATCGATTCCTACCATTTTTAATATGGGTAATTTTTTATCCCAAAAATAATTAAAACTACGTAAATGTATACAGTTCACACTAAATCTGTACAGTCAAAACAAACTGAAATGGACCGTAACTTAAGGTAATAAGACTTTTAAGAGTGCAGTTTTATTTGTATTATTACTAATTCTGTCATTCAATAAAAATAAAGAAAAATGAACTTTATTTCAATAATATTAAAGTCTTTGCGTTCGTGGATTTGTACTGTGACCACAACATTCTTCCGGAATTAGTATAACTAATTTGATAAATAATCAGTGCATAAAAATGTTTAACTAAAAATTCAGTGTATGTATTATGAGTATAACATAATATACTAATTGGAGTGTCTGAGGGTGTGCGTTAATTACGTTACATATTGTATAAAGATATTCATTTTCATTGTGATGATATTAGTTCCTTGAACTATTATTTATTCTGTGATACTAGTAAACTAAAGTAAAGTTCTCAGATCATAAATTGTTTCTATGATCTGTGGTAAAGTTACTAAATAGCATGTCCAACTGCTGCGCACAGGCGTCCACTCATTTCTGATAGCCCCTGGAGAATATACTGCCGCGCTGCGCCAGGTCCTGTTAACAGACTTCACATGTCATCAAATCTGCATTTAATAATTTAGTTGGTGTCAGCGAGGATCGAACTTGATTTGCTCGCTTTCTATGAAATTTACGACGTGCGATAAAACCGGGCATCAAACCGACGGCTCTTGAGATAAATATTTATAATTATTGTCGAATTTGTTTCGTTATTATTTTATAAATGTGGTTTACATCACATTGAAACATGTATTGAACGAACTTGCGGTGAAAACTGTATTCACAATGGGATCGGTTAAGCGGCAACTAAACGGCACTGTTAATTATTCCGACGATAAAATCGCGTCCGTGTAAAATAAAAATTGCTCCGCTTTGCTATTCAAATCGTACTGCCTGCTTAATTACGTGTCGGATGGAGACTAGTCATAGATAAGCGACTGGCCGTTGATAAACGATTGCAAATAGAAATTGATTCAATAAATAATCAGCTATGATTTTAAATCTCTTGTTTGCGGACTTTCGCCAATAATTCTTAAGTTTATTAAATACTTTTTAATGAATATGACTTTATTCCCTTAGGTAGGTATCTATGGTACTTATATTAATTAAATCTTAGAAAGTTTTATTACCCTGAACCTTTATTACCTCCGTAAAATAGTATAGTTAATAATTGTAGAAAAGTTTGTTACCAAGAACTGTTGTTCTATTTCTTTCTTAAATGTGCATTTACTAAATATTTTTAGATATTTGTCGTTTTATTTTAGGGCTCCGTAACTCTAAGGAAAAATAGAACCCATTTAGAATCACTTTTTTAATTGGTCCTTCGGTCTGTCTGTCAAGAGCCTTTTTCTCAGAAATCTATTATATATTAAATACTACGGTCGACGATCCCTTGCAGGTGTAAAAAAGGTTCTAAGTTACCGCATTCAAAATATACGGGCATTTATGTCACATATTATTTTGATACCCACAAACTTATTAACCAAAAACTATAGGATAGTTTTATCATCATCATCATTACACCCCTTGACAACTCCACTGTTGAACATAGACCTCCCCCAAGGAATGCCATAAAGCATGGTCCCGAGCCATCTACATCTCTCTATTATCTACTTCTTGTACGTCTTATCAGGTCGTCAGTCCATCTAGTGGGGGTCGCCCTACACTTCGCCTACCGGTACGAGGCTGCCACCCGAGAACCTTTTTTCCCCATCGGTTGTCGGTTCTTCGAGCTATGACCAGCTCACTGCCACTTCAGCATACTAATCCTATGGACTATGTCGGTCACTCTAGTTCTACTGCGGATATCGTCTAGGATAGTAAATTCGGTAAGAAGCATCTCTCACAGAACAAAAAAGAATATAATTAGAAAATCGTTAATTTTTAGTTACAGTTTTATCGCATAAAAATCGTTATTTACGATTACCTACATACTTATATTTGTCTTAAAAGCATCGGTCGTCTATCCGATTTACGTTTTCTTAGAGTAATGTCAGGTTCTATAAATATAAATAAAGAATATATATATATATATATATATATATATATATATATATATATATGTAATACGGAATGTCAATACGGAACCCCCCGATCTTTAAAATTATTTTGGTAGAGAAACTCCTGATTTGAACATCGTAAGGCGTCTGTACGCAAAAATTTTTATCGTGGCCCCGTGTTTTTCCATGATGAAATTTGTGAATTTCGACCCTCAACTGTGGTCACTGCGAAAATGTGGTTACTATCAGGTCAGGTATGAAGAGATTCGAGGACATTTGGGTATTGACATAATTCAAATTCAAAAAAAAAATACATCAATATTTAAAAGCTTTCTAACTTTGTTGCAGCTGTATTCGTCATGAAATTACCCCGGAACAAAAACGGCAAAATAATGTTGTTAAATATACCACGGACATTCAAATGCAGTGTATGACATTGTGACAGGAGATGAAACGTTGATATATTGTTACATTCTGGAAAGAAAACAACAATCTTCTGCATGGGTGTTCGAAGGCGACGAACAAATTATGGGCGGGCAAAAAAATAAATGTTTTTTTTTTGAAGTGAAAACTTCTTTGGGCACGTTAGATACTTTTGGAATGGGTAAAAAGCCTTGAACTTGCGTGACCGTCACGCTCATATACATGTGTAGTATAGAGATGTGTGTGTAAATATACGAGTATAATACACCTATACCTCTTTGGGATGCGGCAAAAGCATTGAAATCAGGTGAGGATCACACTCCGATGCATATAAACATATGTACATGTTTGAGAAGCTAAGAAGATTTCACTTCTGACGTGCAGTACTACGACCGACATTTTTTTTTCTCCCATCGTTTTAACAAATGCAAAAGTGCTTTAAATATAATATAAAATACTTTACAAAACAGTAAATATATTAGTTTAGATATTAATCGCTTTATTTATGAGTTACGCAAAACTTTCAGTGTACCTCACGTACAATCGCAACGTCGCAATCGCGGATTGAACATTGTAGTACCAAACATCTTGCAGTTTTAACGGAACTTATTTTGGCATAGTATTCAGAATGGTAGTCGTTCCTCAAGGAAGAAGTGGTGATGAATTCACTTACGCCATCACCACACGGCAGCCAAATAAAATCCAAACAAACTTAATTAATTCGGTATAAATTAAGTTTATCGCTACTTGTAAAATAAAATTAGTAACAATTTAATAAATTATTTTATTATCACTAAGATAGTTTAAAATGAAGGCAGGTGATATGATAATTATATTAATTAATATGCATAGACTGTTACAAATTGTATTAATTGGTATGGCTATTTCTTAGTTACGCAATGACAGAATTTATTAACTAATTAATAAATATGGGAAGCAAATATCAAAAAGATCATCGTCACTTCCGGTAGATGGCGGTATAACCATCTTGTTTACATCAGGCGCAAAATACTCGGGTCATTGTCATACATCAGGCGACAGGAAGCAGCGACAAGTGTTAAGAGTATCTGGTTCTATGATCGCTAATCCGCCTCTCAACCGTATCGATTAAGACAAGTCGAGTAAGGTAGTCCTAACCGACTACGACTTACCGTAAGTAGGATAGGGTAGTCCTACCCGACTTACGGTACAAATTCATCCGCGACTCTGATGGGGCCGGGGAGTTTGTTACGCTGATGGAGTTAGAGGTCCAGGAAGAAGACGCATCTTGTATTTCTAGTGCACCTTATTTGAAGAAGAGAAGGAGGAAGAGCGTAATCCTACACACAGCGTTGTTAACACCTAAATAACTAGGGTAACAATGAACGGACTTAATGCCTAATGGCATTCTCCGCCAGTCAACCCGTGGAGTAATGAGATTTTGTGGCAGGTGCAAATACAGCAAATGCAGGTATGACATCTGGAGAGGCTGAAGAAAAAAAAGTGTTGATAAAAAAACCGTAAACAAACAAAACTCGATCTTTCCTGATGCGAAGTGATAGAAATTAAAAGTGCTGGTTTACAATGTGCTCGCCAGTGAATAAAGCCTTCGTAAGGAAACTAACAATTTAATAAATTTAAGTTAATTAGCGGCAATAGCCGGTGTCACACGGTAAGGAATATACCAATCATTAACCTAGATTGATACTAGTTAAAATTACTTTATAAATTAGTTATTTTATTATTATTTATTATTATTATTAGTTACTTAGATAAATTTTTGGAGGGGTGTGGAGGGAAAATTCAAGAGAGTACGTTTTGAAACTTTCGAGAAAATATTGGAAGCTATTCTAAGTGGCGATCCCGCAACGTTACACACTACACAAAACCTTCTAGGTATCGAGTGGAAATCAAGGGATTTAATATACCTACACAACTAATCCGTAGATTCCAACCATAGAATACTATAATACACAATAGAATGGCTGTCAACTTTATTTAGTAAGAGGATTGGCGACGCCAAACCCGATTCGCTGTGTTGACGGACTCTATAAATTTACACAATTTAGACTTTTGATTAATGTTCAAGATCATCATTAAAAAAATTGGTTTAAATTTTAATACATATTTATTTGTAAATAGGGTGGAATTTGGCATTTTCTAAATAATTTGCATGCGAAATTTGGAAACGTTTGAAACGTCAAAACACATCTCGTGTTGACATTTATACGTGTCAATTGATGTGTTAGTGACATTTTAGTGGCTACGCGGACTCCGCCCACTCCCCGTTCTATTATGTATGTAATAAAGTATTCTATTTCCAACTTACTATAACCGTGGAGAAATCAAGGAATTCAAAAACCCCTTACTTTTATAAAATGTAGCTGTGTAGCAATAACATGACTGACGTCTTTGTATATATAAATTACGTGTCACATTACTAGGCCGCAATGAACTCTCGTAAACTACTGACCTGATTCCAATGAAATTTTGTGTATGTGTACTCTTTGCAACTTGCGATATGGGATAGGTTTTATCCCGATAAGTGACCCTCAATATTTTTTTATTGCGAATTTAAGGATTTTTAAAGGACCAAGAGTTGTCCGAAAGTTCATAGAAAGTCTGCCCGGCCAGCTAGTGTTGTATAAAAGATGTCATTGCTATTTAATGGTTAGTGCTGTGTTGGGTAGTGGTGATATTTTTTATTGTCTTTACTAATATGGACAAATAGACGACCTTTTAATCAAGTGGTCAGAGCTCCTTAATGCAACAATATTTATACAAGTTGCTAGTTTTTAAGTTTCGCTCGTAAAGCACATAGATTGTACCTGTTTTAATTGGACTTCAAAAAAGGAAGAGGTCCTTAATTCGACTGCATTGCCTTTTTTGTTTGTATGTTGCGCGATATTTTCGTCAATTTTGAACTAATTTTAATCATTCTTTTTGTATTGAATAGGATTGGTTATTTTCCCATAACTTCGGGATTGTCCCATATAAATTTAAAAACAGAACTTACCCTTAACCTTAGATTTTTTATCGACGTAGTGGAAAAATTTGCGCAGTATCAAAAAAAATCATATTTTTTTGTAACATTTTGTAGCTTAAGTCTTTAAACTACTTATGTAAAATTTAAAATAAAAGAAAAATGATACGTCGTAAAGGCTAACAAATATATATAATAACTACCTGTGACCGCGGCTTCGTTCGAGTGGAATTAGTACTTTTCTTAGGATAAATTCATCATCATCATCATTACAGCCCTTCGCAAGTCCACTGCTGAACATAGGCCTCCTCCAAGTAATGCCACAAAGCACGGTCCTGAGCCATCTGCATCCATCGACTTCCTGCATGTCTTACCAGGTCGTCACTCCATCTAGTGGGGAGTCGCCCTACACTACGCCTACCGGTACGAGGCTGCCACTCGAGAACCTTTCTTCCCCATCGGTTATCGGTTCTTCTAGCTATATGGGCGGCTCATTGCCACTTCAGCTTACTAATCCGTTGGGCTATGTCGGTCACTCTGGTTTTACTGCGAATATCCTCATTTCTGAGTCTATCACGCAGAGAAACTCCGAGCATAGCCCCCTCCATAGCTCGCTGAGCGACCTTGAGCATCCTCATACGGCCAGCAGTGAAAGGACCACGTCTCAGATCCGTAAGTCATCACTGGCAACACGCACTGGTTGTACACTTTAGTTTTCAGAGATTGAGGTATACCTGACGAGAAGATGTGTCGTAATTTCCCGAACGCTGCCCAGCCGAGTTGAATCCGTCGATTGACCTCTCGGTCGAAGTTAGGATAAATTACAATGATTTATTTATACTTTTATTTATCGCGAAGATCTATAAATACATTAAGCTGAATAAAAACATTCAGTTAGTATTCACACAAACTAACAAACAAACAAATAGATGGGCCCACATATTACCTAATAGAAAGACTCACAATTGAAACAAGAAACGAATTGGGCAAACTATACGCATGTGTTTTAAGTATATTGTAAATAAACGAAAAAATTACCGCAATAACGTAATCCACAATTTGCTACCGAGTTTCTCTAATCAACACTTGGTTTCTATACAAACGATAAGAGACTGCCCTAAATAAGCAAGCTCCATCGCCAATTATTGGTACTATGGTATGAGACACCACATTGCCGTTAATATTAAGTAATTAATATAATAAAATTTATGTATTTATATTAATATAATATAAAAAATAATTAATAACTTAGTACCTATGTGTGTACATAAACAACAATTACACGCACAATTTCTCATACAACTATTTAAACGACATTTGAGCTTGTGATATTAGGTTGTCCACTCAAAAAAGCCATTAAATTTAACTTTAAAAAAGTACTTAAAAACGGATTTCAAACAATTTAAGGAATAAATTTTTTTACACAACGGTCTCTAATGTAGGAGCTTTAATTCCTCTATACCTACACTATGTTTGAGCAGCTTCCGAAGCATATTTAGTTCTTTGACGTTGATTTGGACTTTTTTTAAAGTTCAATTTTTTGACCTTAAATTATATACCACATATGTTTTCATGCGGTTACAAGGTTTGACTGAGTCAGTGCCTTTTTGCTTTGGCATATGTTTGTAGCACTATTCGCGTTGCGAGCACACATTCCACTTTATGGTAAGTTGACGGGGTAGTCCATAGACATCTGTGTTTACTCCAGAAAGAGTTATTTTCTACATTGAACAAAGTTGATTTGATTTAACCATGTTGTGGCGGTGTAAGAATGTCTACTATCCCATATTATTCCGTGGGTGTTCTAAGATAATAATAATAATAATAATTTAAAATCATAAAATAAAATCCGCCGGTTTCTTTCCCTTTCCCCCTAACCCTCGGCCGTTTGGTCTCCCCTGCCGAGGACCTCCATCTGGTTGGGCTTTTATTTATTTATGTATTTTTTTTATTTATTTTATTTTATTGATATTTATGTACTTATATTTATCTTTTCATTTTCGTTTATAATTATATATTTATACATCCCAACCAGATGAGAAAACTATATAGATATTCCACAATAATAATAATAATGTCCTCCAAACCGGATTTAAAAAAACCAAGCCATCGGCGCAGGACAAGATTATAGTGCCTAAGTGTATGCGCAAGCACAGGTGCACTCTCTATTCCCCCACTCTTTTAATCCGATGGGACAGTAAACCGACACGACCGGAAAGAGATCAGGCGCAGGACCAACGACTTTACGTGGTTTCCGAGGCACGGGGGTGAGACACCGCCAACTTCCTGACTCCGGACAACTACTGAGAATTTCTTAACGGAAAAACTCAATAATTAATTTTTTGTCCCGACCCGGGATTCGAACCCAGGACCTCATGATCAGCAGTCGCACTACTACAACCACTAGACCAAGGAGGCAGTTCTAAGATAAACAAGGCAGCAACATCTTTCTAATAAAACGTAGAAAATGAAAAACTGCGATTGCCAATCCATCTGATAGGTTGTAAGAAATGAACGACTTTAACAAACACAAATTGTTGCCAAGCGCGGCCTCATATTTCGAGCACTGTTATTCAATTTCATAAAATCTACGCCTTTAAACAGGTATGGCGTCAGCATTAGCAAGCGTTGGACAAAAGCCTAAAATCGCTGGTAATGAGTAATTACGTGGCGGGCGGCGGCGCGAACGGAAGCAGATACCGATCTACAACGCTTTGGGGAATGAGGGGCGATCGTTGACCATTGATTTAGAGCTAAACACTCGTTGTTATATCACTCTACATTCAGATAACCTAACGAATTTTATGACAGAGCGCATTAAATGTTCCCAATTAAGAGCTGTAGCTCAGGGGCTAGCGCTTAATGTAAATTTCATAAAACGAGTGCAGCTCAGGTTAATTCCCACCGATACTAATAAAATTAATAATTGCAATTTTTAATTTAATTAGTATCGGCAGGATTATTTAACACGTTCAGCTCGTAGTTTTATGCATAAATAGTCATTTTTTTAAATGCATTCAAGGAGCTATTTGAACGATACGATAAAATACCTACTAATAATATGGTACGTGATGGTAATACGGTCATTCGGTTAATATGGTCACTTTCTTATAACTCAGAAACTACAGCCTTGTTTGCGTAGATGCCTTTGTGATACGATAGATTATTTAAACGATATATATACGATAGGTAGATTGGTCTTCCAAATAAAATAAAATAAAATAAAAATAGCTCTTCATTGGTTAATAAAATAGTAAACGGTCAAAAGGGCGCTGCTTTATCGACGCCATTTTGATAGTTGAGATTATACGACTAAAAATTTTAGTCGGTTTTAGTGTGGTGTAGTGCAGTTAGTATTTTTAAGTTGATTTTTCGAAGTGTACTAATCCTAATATTGAATAAGCTTGTTTTTTTAAACATATTAGTTATAGTATACGGCTTTATATTTTTGTGTCTGTCCTCCTGCGTGTGACCATACTACCCTCACGTACCTTAGATTTTTTGTTAAGCCTTCATCAAAATTATTCTGTTTAAAACGTCAACCAATATTATGTTTTAGTTATTGACGCAAATTGTCGTTATATTTTTATAGTATATTTATTTATTTTAATACTTTAGACTTTAGATATTATATACATTCCTCATCATCATTGCACTCCCTCACAAGCCCTCTGATGAACATGCCAAACAAACGACAAGCACGGTCTTGAACCACCAGTATCCAACTTCTTCTATTAAACGTCTTTCCGTTACGTAATCTAGTGGAGGACCGCCCTTAGCTTACCTACCGATACACAGGATCCGAAGTTACCACTCGAGAACCATTTTTCCCCATCGGTTGTCGCAGTAGCAGATGTGAAGACAATTATAAAACTGTCTTAAATCTTTAATTATCTATATCAGCCTTTGAATATAACCCTTATCAATTTTGAGGCAGCTAACCTTGCACGCAATCTCCACGCGAAGCAGGCTGATAGGTAAAAAAGAACTGATACCATCACACCGGTGATGCTTGTCCCCATTACTAATTTGTGGTATTTAGCTTTGCTTTCATTCATATGAATTTTTCACTAACCTATCAATCGGTTATCAACTTCGTAAGTCACTGCGTTCACTGCGTCCAGGTGAAGTTGAAATTTGGAGCAAAACATCTATATCTTAAGATTTATATAATTAACAAATACGTAATAAATGCGTCACGCCGTTTAATTACCATTTGGTTACTCTAATAATACAAAATATTTTTAATTAATGGTTATTATAAGTTATATACAAGAACAGAAATTAATTGCCCCGATAAACAGTCTACTTACATAAAATGCAGGAAACATTAGCGTGGCACACTCAATAAAATGTTAGGCATGCGAAACTATAGGAAACAATAACTCAATTAAACAATCCGCTTTAACAACCTATTACAACATAAAGAAATTCTTAAAAAATATTAGATATTTGGTAGACACATCTGTATATCACCTGTAAGTTATACAACACGTTTCATATTTTAATATAACAAAGCTTAGCATATATATTATGAAAATGAATATAAAGTACAGGAGTGTAATCTATTGGGTATTGCGGAAATTTCTTGACCTGCTGCCTGCCGGCCATATTTATAGCTAAAGTCGGTAACAACCGATGGAATCGGACCTTGTGCTGCCCTATACTGGAGGAGTTGCGACTTGGTAAGACCGGCAGAAAATTAATGGCTCAGTAATAGCATAGTACAGTAATTTTTGTTACCTATTCGTTTCGAGCATAAATGTCGGAAAATTATTAACTCATGCCAGAGTTATAAAGTTACACTAAGTCATTAAAGAAAAACTAAACTGGAATATCCTAGATACATGAAATAAAGTGATAGTAAAACCCCGGTTGCGTTCCAGGTGGGAAGTCTGGGACCCCTCATGTACGCTGATGGTGACTACCGATTAGCTTTAGTTGGTAAAGTCAGGCATAATATTTACGTTGCTACCACAACGAAGTGTATTATTGAGAATTTCCTTGTGGCCAAAAATTACACGTGAACCAAACAGAAGAAATTGAAGTAATAATAGTTGACAGTTTAAAGCCCAAAATAAAAGTAAACGCAACCAAAAGATATGGTCGTTACCGTCACAAGCTTTGATACTCGCAAACTCTCTTATTTAAACCTATAGGTACTTCCCATGAAATGAAATAAAGGTCTCACAGCACAAGAAAAAGGCAAAAAACTCCTAATTAATTGCGAGCTATATCACTTTTTTGACATCGACCGTGATGTAGACCGTAGATGTATAAGAGAACATTTCCAAACGCTGTAAACCTAAGTTTGTCTTTCAATCCAAGTTACCTTTTCGTTAGAGCAATGTTTGGTGTTAACCTTACCTATATTCATGAATTTCATTATGCTAAATATATATTAGTTAACTATATGAAAGTAAAGGTACTTATCTTACTAATCACACTTATAATAAGTACACTTACATATTGTAAATTAAAATTAATAATATCGTCGTTAATTTACGTAATTTGTACATCGGAAACTGCCCAAAATCGTACATACTCTTGATTTCAGGGATAGACGAACAATCTTACATTTATTTATACGAAAATTTCAGGGAGCGAGTCCTATTTGGACAAAAGAAAGTACCTACAATAACAAAAACCGTTAGAGGTTGTTTTATAGAAAAACATAGAGAGACAGAAAATATAATAACATTAAAAAATATAAAACAACAAGGAGAAATAAAAACGAGAAACTTTTAAAAAATATGGGGTAAAATAATGTTGTTCAAGTTCACAAATAAATTCAAACTTCGTCAAAAGGAGCCACAGCTCAGAAAAATAAGTTCAGGGTAACATTCTCAAGGAGTATATGTACTCGTATACTAAACGAAGCTAATGGGTTTTATCGTTGCGTGCTTAGTACAAAACATGTAGGAAAACGCTTGTATAAACGTTGCATTACTTAAATATTATGATCAAAATACTGGTAGAATTTTCAATCAATAAGACGCCAGACGAAGACAATATAATATAAAGTATTAAAGTCTATACCAGAACCTTTACAACGGCGTCTTATGTTAAGCTACATTTTACAAGGCCTTGAAACTACATTGGCGATCTAAATTTAAATAAACATTAACAAGAAAATGGGGATGATTTAAATTACTATAAAAATTTACTTTATGAATATTGATGAAGACTGTGTAATATCTAAGAAGGAGTTCTCAAATATAATAGTAAAAAGGCTAACTTAGACAACGCTTAACGAAAATTAAGTACGAGTAAAACAACAAGCTGAACTAAGTAGGTACGCGCAGTTCAAAAAAAAGTTTCAAGGCACTCCCCTAGCTGCCTCAGCTAGCATAGGAATCCCCCGGCGTCGACATATCGAATAGTGAGCAGTTTCGTGGTCACTTGGAAGGGACGGCCAAATTGGCCTCTAAAAAGCTTGGCTTGATCAGCAGAGCGAGACAGTGTTTCATGCCAGCATATCGCTTGCAACTTTACAAAAAGCAAATTCGCCCTCACATGGAATAATGTTCTCATCTCTGGGCGGGGGCACCCCAGTGCCAGCTCATTCCACTTGACCGCATCCAACGCAGAGCTGTTCGAATCGTCGAAGACCAAGTTCTTTCTGATTGGCTCGATTCACTGGCGCTGCGTAGGGATGTTGCGTCCCTGTGCGTTTTCTGTGCTGTGCTCTGAGGAATTTTTCAGTTTAATTCTAGCCGCCAAATTTTACGAACGCACATCGCGTCAAAATTCACGATACCATCCTCACCATTTGGATGCTTGGCGGTCCTTTTAAAGGAGTTTTCTTCCTCGCACGACCTCTCTGTGGAATAGATCGGCTTCCGGACCAACACGATTTAGGGACCTTCAAGAAAAGAGCTTACTCCATTCTAAAAGCCAGCAATGCACTTGCATTTCACCTGGTGTTGCGGTTGTTTACGGGCGGCGGTAGCCACTTACCATCAGATGAAGAAAAAAAATGATCTGATCTTGCTTTATTGATTTTGCCAATGCCTTTTACTTCTTAGAAACTAATGCACTTTAATAGTAATAAACGATTACCGCAATGCATAGATACCAAAATAAGGAACCGTTATTCTGTTATACAGCGCTTACTCTCAATGCTCGGTTAAGATAAACTAGAAAAAATTTTTTTTTATAAAGAGGGCAGTAAGCACAGATGTCCATTGTAAAATCCGGGTCACGTCAGATCATTAAATGATTTACGAGAGGGTACCAAATTAGTTAAAAGTAAATAAATCCATGTTTTAGTTTTCCAATACGTATTTGTGAATAACTTTATTTGCAATATAGTTCTATTATTATGATAATCCCTTTCCAAGCACCCTCTCATTAGTAATACACATATTATAATTATTATCATAATTATCCTTAAGGTCCTGAGTCATTCCACAATATTATTATTTAATTGAATCTATAAAATATAGCAAATTTTAAGTACGCCAATACAAGCGTATTTAAGATAAAACTGAAAAAGGTAATCATTAGTGATAAGATGGAAAGAAATATCGAATAAAGCCGTAAAGTATTATTTTGTTTTTACAAATACTGTACTGCTTATATAATATACTGCTTAATACACATCTTGATATGAGTATCAAGATTCATTTTCCTCGAGGAACACAAAACGAAATAATTTCTACGATTAAACAATTATTTTAAATTTAAAGATTTTGTTCTATTACTTTTGTTCGATTTTATGATTTTATGAGATTATTGTGGATATTATTCGTTTCTTTGTTTTCTTACTTTTCATAGAGAGTGCCAAACGAACACGCAGTACACCTGATGGTAAGTGGTTGTTGTGGCCCTCAACTAAGAATCAAAATGTAGATACGTTGTCACCACTTAAGACTAAGATGGAATGCCTCGTTTCCAGTAAAAAAATCTCTGGTTCTCTACACACACTATATGAAATACAGAAGCATCAAGCTGCAGCTAATTTATGCAATTCTGTGAGAGCACAATCCTTTCCCGTTCAAACCGACCCATTCGTGCTACAACAATAATATAGCTGAATCGTGGCTCTACCACGTTTCGTTATAAATATAAGAAAAACCTTTCTATAGTCTCTGATATTGTTAAGGCCGCATTTTATACTCGCATTATATCTCATTACTATACGAATTATTTTAAGTCTTAAAACTTGATTTATTAACTTCCCAGTAGGAAGTAATTGTAATGGGTCTGATTTTGCGAATTGGAAATTTTAACATATCTCCCCGTTTTAAGGTCTTTAGAGTCGAATAGTATGGTTTTTAAAGAGGATGTCCGTGTGTATGGAAGTACGTATGTATGTATGTATGTTCGGATTAAATTTTCGACTCGTGTATCTCGAGAACAAAGAGTGATATTGACATGGGACCAGTTTCATTCAACGCATAATTATGTAACTTAGACCTCATTAAATTTTGAGCAAAATCGGTCAAGTCACTTTTTGGGCCGAATGAAAAATGTGAATGAAGTTAGTCGTGTGACCATTCAGGTCGCACCTAGACCGTTTTTTTGTCGTTCGTAATGCTTAAGTACAGCAAAGAAAATACAATTTGCACTTGTAGAAAATAGGGAATAAGTTTTAATGTAAGTATTTAGATGACATACACGTTGTGACCTTGTGAACTTGTAATTATTACTTAGTCTACACGAAAGGTTTAAAAAAATATACGATAGAGAAAGTAAAACCGACTTCAATAAGAAATAATAAAATAATTAACTTACCTACTATTTTATTTATTCATTATTATTCTTCTTCGTTTTTTTATTTCCTTCTGAAGTCAGCACTAATTCTTCGATACACAATGTCTTGTATCAACTTCTAAAACTTCTAAAGGTAGGGTTTTTTTAAATAAAATACATTGTAGAAATTACATATTTGTTTTGGAAGTAGGTTTTAATTTTTAAGGGTTTAGTTATTTTATGAATCTACGGAATTAAAAGACAATGAATTTATTTCTTATTTCCCTTTGTATTTAGCGTGTAAACCATTGGGTATTGCTTACATATATTTTGTAAGCACAGAAAACCTATCCATGATGCTCGTGATTAAAGAACGTTTAAATACCTAGTATTAATATTCATTTGGCCCTAGTATCTTGCGTGTTAACCGCTTGTTTCGTTTTTTATAGAAAATATTACCTGGTATAGGTGCAATCGCCTTGCATTGTCTTACTTATGGTACATCGAAAAACTTTAGAGATTTTCATGATATGGGAACATTTCACACCAACGATTTTTTGTAAAAATTATTACAATATTAATACGAAAAATACTATTTTAACGATCATGTACCCGACGGCATTTTAAGTATACAAGGAGGTTATTATATATTTATGCTGATAATTATTTTATTGCGTTTCTATAAACATATTAAAAACACATGCACTAATACAAAACTTATAGTATGTATTCGTTCTATTTTTGTTAAAATAATTAGAATTTAATTCGTTATATCAACAATGCCCCACTAACATCAATGTATCTAAGAATTTCTTTGCTAGTTGCATATACTTTTATAAATGTACTTATATTATTTCGGCAGCTTAGTAGTTCGTTCGGTAGTTTTCAGGTCGTCAAAACTTCAAGCCAATTTGGCCACCGTGCAGCCCCTTTTTGATAAAACACGCAATAGTTTGTAAAGGCGATTCTAGAAAACGGACGTTTTACGATTAGATCAGCAACGTGGGCATTGTAGAAGGGGAGCGAAACTGCCAAAGGGGGGGTGTTGTTAATTGCTCCGTTTTGTGAACACGGCCGGTAGCGTGCCCCGCGAGCAATCAGCGGCCGCTGACTGATTACTTTTTAAATAGGTTTTATGCACACTAAAACCTTCTAAAGGAAATCCAAGAAAAGCCGAACACAAGTTTCGTGAGTTACAATGGTATAAATGTGAACGAGGACAATTTATTTCACATATTTCGAAGGCAGAATCTCGCCAATGGAAAAATAATTAGTATTTATTTCGTAGTAAAATAAAAGTATGTGGAAGATGGAAAAACTTTAACGATTATGTGGAGTAATTAATGCATACCAACCTTACCTACACAATAAAGTATGAAACAATCAATATAATCATAGCTTTGTGGAGCTATTTAAAAAATTTGTTACACTTTTTCGTTTCGTGAGTGTCGTAAAATTCAACTATTTTGTTACTTCACTTTTAGTTCTAGTTTGCACCATAAATAGCATTTTAAGAAACACTTTACGGCACTGAAAATTATCAAATCATTGTTAACAAAGCATTTTCCGATGGTGAATTAAATGTAGGCACCTAATAATGATTTCTTATATTATTATATGAACTCCTTACCTAAAATAAATCTCATTTTACTAATTTATTCCTAACTTGAGGTAGCCCAGGGGCTAAGCGTTCGTCTTAAGGGGAAATATAACCTCAAATGGCTTAGCAAGATCCTCCGTTATGCTGAAAGTATTGCAGCATACATTTTGAAATAAATATATGGTAAAGTTGAGGATTAATGTTAAGGTTTATGTTAGACGAAAACACGATTCCGTAAAATTTTCTCGATAGAAAAAAAATCCAAAGTTACCTCCAAACTGAACAATAAACCGCTGTTATTCATAAAATACTTTAAATAAGATCATGAAACTTTGCATACTAACTGAACTAACCATAAAGCAGTGCTTATGTTATTTACTTTTTTTTAAAATATCATTATTTTCACTGTAAAAAGAAATTACCTAAACTATCGGCGCGTAAGCTTGGTTCCTGCGGAGCGACAGGAACCAAGCTTATATATCATGATCTTATTTAAAGTATTTTATGAATAACAGCGGTTTATTGTTCAGTTTGGAGGTAACTTTGGATTTTTTTTTCTATCGAGAAAATTTTACGGAATCGTGTTTTCGTCTAACATAAACCTTAACATTAATCCTCAACTTTACCATATATTTATTTCAAAATTAATGCTGCAATACTTTCGGCATAACGGAGGATCTTGCTAAGCCATTTGAGGTTATATTTCCCCTTAAAACGCGAATGACCACCGTCGTGAATGAAACCTGCATTTCTGAGTAATTAATATGCAATTAAGGATTTTTACTAAATATTTGGCTACTGAATAGGTTATTGAATAGTTATCTTATTAGATTTTTGAGATGAACATAATCGTGTAGCGCATCGATAATGGAATAGGTATTTTTTAACACGATTTATATATTTTAACTTTTTCTTCTTCAGCCGTGAAAGTCTATATTGTTTGACACGGGTCTCCTTGATACCTTGAAAAAAGACTAACTGAGTTTATTGCTACTTCCCAGGACAGCGGTTTTTTCCAAAGCAGTGGTAAAAATAAAACAAGTTACTTTCATTACATATTCGAAGGAATTGTTTATTTTTATTCTTTTTTTATATAGGTTAGAGTGACAAACGAGCACACAGTCCACCTGATGGTAAGTGGTTGCTGTGCCCCATAGACATCTACATCCATCCTCGATTACGAATCAAGATGCAGATGCGTTGTTACCCGTGAGGACTAAGTGACAGTTACAGTAAAAAGGGTCTCCGTTTCTCTACACTCACCATACGAAACACAGCAGCATTAAGCTACTATTTGACGCTGGTATTCTGCGAGAGCGTGATCCTTCCCTGGTCGAGCCGACCCATTCGTGCTACAACTATACTACTAATATAATTGCAGTACTGCTCTACCACTTTTAAAATGTATGATTAAAAAAATATTTTATTATATTCTTTGCTTTATTGTTCACGCTTGGCAGGTAAATTGACAATTGGAGAATCAGACGTTGAACTTTTGGCGGGAACTTGACCGTTAGGTTTTTGCTCCTGTTTTATCGTTTAAATTATGGTTTGAGGTGGATTTTGATACGTAAATGTGATACGGTTTTGTGTATTAGATGTCTGCGCATGTGAACTATTGGAAGAAACGACGAGACAAGTGCTTCGATGTTGATATAAACCTCAAGTTACCCTTTGGCGCCTTATGAACTTGAGTGACTGTCGTCATCGTCCGAGTTGCCGCTGAGTTGAGCTGTCGTCCAAATCTCCCAAAATCTGCACAATGTTACGCATCAGCATAATATGAAAAAAATCTATAAAAACGAAGATCCCGAATGAAATGAAAACATGGCTTAAAGGACAAGCATCCTAGCCAACAATTTTAATTAAAAAAAACAGACGTCGAAAGCTTGAGGTAATTACATACATGGTCGAAAGTGTGAGACTTAGATTATATTAGACTTTCGACGTTCGTCGCCGGTCATTGTATCTTACGCAAGAAAAAATATTATACCTATTTATATTATAAATATTTGTTATGTTTATGTTAAGGATGCTTTCTTTACTAAATACGAGAGCGGCACTGAAAATTTTGGGAATCAAGGAAGTGACACAACATTACTATTTAAAAATGTATCTATTGCTTTTCGAAGTATTCTCCGAGAAATTTGACACATTTTTCCATACGTTGGAACCAATCATTGAACCATTCCATTCGGAAGTTGGGATCTTCAAAATGGCCGTTTTGTAGGCGTCCACAGCTTCTTCAGGTGATGAAAATCTCTGTCAACGCAATGAAAGTATAGAAATCATTAGGGCTTCGGTCGGTGCTGTACGGCGGATGGTCTAATAATTCTATGTTTTCTTGCTCTAAAAGCTCTTTTGTTCTGTGTGCGGCGTGAGAACTCGCATTGTCGTGATGGAGGATGATACGGCGGTTGCAGTTCTCTTTACGGAGTTCAGAAACGACCTGTAGCAAACAAATGTAGCATACCATTCTGCATTAACCCTTCCTTGTCCCTCAAGAGGAATAGTCGTAACATGGCTGGTTATGGAGACAAACGTGGCTACCATTATTTTTGCAACACTCCGTGAACGAACAATTTTTGTTGGCTTTAACTCATTTTCGAACACCCAAACTCGTGACTGGTTTTTTGTTTCAGTTTCGTACGCGTATATCCAGGATTCGTCACCTGATACGATGTTGTATACAGCATTTCACGATCCTGCGTGGAATCTTTCGAGAGTTGTGACGCACCAAGTAACGCGAGCCGCTTTTTGCTCTTCACAGAGCGAATGCGGTATCTATCCATCGGGAAAACAACTTTTTTACACCTAATTGTTCATGCAAGATTATTTGTATTTGACTCATGCCAATGTCTAAAGTTGCCTGAATTTCGCGGTATGTCACATGTCGATCTTCCTCAATCAGCTTACGCACAGCATCAACGTTTTATTGGGTGACTGCAGTTTTTGGACGACCTTGACGGGGACTCACTGAGCTTGACACGTCCACGTTGAAATTCAGCAAACCAGCGATAATTTGTGATTTTGGATGGGGCTTCACCACCAAATGAAGAATCATCCAATGTTATATATATATATATATATATATATATATATATATATATATATATATATATATATAATCATCGAAAGTCATAATAAATCATCGCTCTTGAATTTTCTCGAGTCAATTCCATTTTCTCAACGACTAAACAAGTTTGACAAAACCTTGTGAAAAGACCGAGAATCTTTTTTTTAAATAAATAAATGGTATTCGATTTTTAAAACCAAGGAGTTTTCAATTAAAAAGATTTTAATATGACAGGAACAGTGGAAATATTCCATTCCCGATACTTTTAGTGCAGCCTTGTAGTGCAGACTAGTATATTTATGATATTTTTATTTTTATTGGCGTTTCATAGCAATGTTTGCGTACTTAGAACACATTTATAACTGCACCTAGTAATATGTATGCAAATTGCGATCAAACACAAATCAATCGTGAGATCGGACTCTATTAATAACAGTCTCGTGCTTTCTCTGAAGACAACGTTTGCAACTTAAACATGTAGTGAGCAAGCAGTGATTACAAGTTGCGATTGTGCAACTACTCGTAAGTTGCACTTGTAATGAACAGTAGCCACGGGGATTTATGTAGCTAACCAACAGAATACGGTTGTCTTAAATGGAGATACCACACACAATTTAACACGCTTCTATTAACCGTGTGGCGTGGCGTGACTTAGTGAAGTTAGTGAGCGCGCAGCGCCGGTTCTTTCAGGTATTTGTTACAGCTGTTAACCGCCCAAATGGATTGCTTCTACGCATTTTTATACAGTTGTTTAATGATCCAACAATTAATGGCCTTCTTGCCTAACTATTTGTTTGTTCAATATTTATGAAAGCGTCTAAAACAAACGAAAAATACTTATAGAGAAATAGGTATAAGAATTAAAACTAAAGCGAGTTTAATTGACAACATTTTAATTACAAAACACCACAAAATCTATTGACATGAAATGTCACATTTGGGATTGCTTAAGTACATCGCCATATAACTATAATAGCTTTAGGTAGGTACATTCTCATATACCTACAAAATTATTTTAGGATTGTGTATTTAATACTAACAATACATACATATAATGTAATAGTTATATGGTATTTATATTATAATACACAATATCTTTGCACAGAGCTATGTTAAATAATATAATTTTAACATGAATTTTTGATGGTTTGAGAATATTTATACAAAGTTTTTAACCGAGTCCATTACTTTCAAATAATTTGATTTAGGATCGTTCTTTTGTCTAATATTGCCACAATGTCATAGTTACTGATAAATTAGGAGAAAAATAACTGAGCCGAGTTGAATCTTAGATATAAAATATTTATTACTTCGTTCGCCCTGTGACTGATGTTCTCACCAACTCGCACTCAACGCGAGTATGTGCAAGTCTTTTAGTGGTGCATGCCAGTAGGCGCATTAACGTTGTACTTCTTCTTTAAGTTCTTCTAAGTCTAAATGCTGAATATGGACACACAATTGTTTAAGCGTAACAAACGTTTGCGCGTTTCTGCTGTGTACGCTGTACTGTTTTTTTATGTATACCACCATCTAAGTTATAAGATTTTTTTCACGACACCCATAGGATGATATGAGGTAATGAATTTTGTAACGGCACCACCACACGGTGCGTTCTAGAAAAGACCTCGTATCATCTCTGGCCTTAAAAAACCTGTCGATGGTATGTTATATGCGACTGAAATCTATAATATATTTAGGTAAGAACTTTAAAGCGAGTAACTTGACTTAGTTATTACAATTTTAATCTTCGGTCTATTCAATATTTATGTATCTATAATAATAAAGCAGTAGGTAAAAAATCTTCAGAAAATAATTTCATTTTATTATATTGTAGCAAACATAATGATATTTGTGCTCAAAGCGTAAAAATAAATATATTTTGCATTTGGTTTAAGATACAAGACAGTTTCATCATCGGCATTTCTTCGTCTTAGTAATATTGCAGAGCACGCTACTGTTAACGAGTAATTTCGGTTTATTAATATAAAGTCTACTAAATTACAAAGCAAATATATTCTAGTAGTTACACGACATCGATTTAACTATTTACATTACACAAATACTTACATATGTCTACTTAAAACGAGTGTCGGCTTATAATATCACATAATTACTATGGACCAGTGTCCACACTTCACGGTTATGTTCGCTGTTGGATTTTTTAGAGCGAGGTCATACGCTGAGCTGCAGTGGCGACATCGCCAGGTTACGCATAGTATGGTAATGTATGGGACGCCGAAGCTATATTATCTATAGCGCGTTTCGACGTCTAGTTCTTAACCCACTATCACAGGGAAGTTATTAGGGATGGGCCGAATATGGATTTCACCGAATATGAATATTCGGCCGAACGTTCGGTAAAATTTTTACCGAACCGAATATTCGGTCGAACATTATTCGGCGGGATTACCTGGGTACCTAACCAATTTATGTCGAAACTTCTTACCGCAAAGCGCGCGAGATTAGCGCCAGCTCCCCTGCCACACCTGACATGTTATTGTATCATCTAGTACTGAGCAAATTTCCGGCACATGCTTATGCTTTGACTATTTTTGTGCGAAAAAAGTATTCTTAGTGAAAATTGATAAGTATGTGACGCAAAAGAGTGCAGCAGGAGATCTACTATTTGGACCAATTTAAGAGAAACTGACGACTGTAATGTAATGTTTCTTTGTTTGATTCCAAACGAAATTTTATTAAGCTTTCTATTTGCTATTATTGGAAATAAATCTACAGTGCCTCCAAAACATAATGTCTTTATACAAGTAGATTTAACCCATAAATAAATATAGTTTCAACAGTAAAATTATAAAAGACATGGCATTACTAAATTCGTACATTTCCATACAGTGGATACTTTGGGTACCACTTTACCGAATATTCGGTGATTTAGCCAAATATTCGGCCGAATACGAATGTTCGGTAAACCTGCTGAATATGCCGAATACCGAATATTCGTTTTATATTCGGTAATCATCTAGAAGCATCTCTAGAAGTTATGTTTAGTTAAAACAGCGCATCGTCTGCGGCTGTGTTGTATCCAGTGTGGGGATGTCGATTCTTTCCAAAGAAGAAAAGATCGATTTTTAAATCGATTCGAATCGAAATCTGATGAATCGATTCACAAAAAATCGAGGTCTAAAAGATCGATTTCTCAAAAATCGATATTTTTTCGATTTGCTTTCAAAGTATAGATTTACCATATCAAAAGATACAAAAAAGTACAGATTACAAAGTATTTTTTATTTCTTAAATCCATTAAGAAGAGATGAAAGAAACTGAGCGCACACCAGTTTTACGAGTTTTTGAATAGAAAAACTTTCATTCTTTACGAGTTTGGGTACATTCAACTAACTGTAAATCATTTGATAGTTCTTATAAAAACAGAAAAAGATTCAAATAAAGAGTGAAATATCGATTCAGTACTATATACCGATTTAAAAAATCGATCTTTTTGGCACAAGAAATCGATTATTAGATTAATTGATCTCAGATCGATATGCCTAATCCAGTGCAGCGAAATGATTGTGAAGCGGCAACACATCGTATGGCTTCGCTTTTAGAGTGCGAATTTATAGGATTTCGGTGCAAATCAACATGTGAGTGTAAACCATAACCAGTCAATGCATGTAAGCGAACTTTACAAGTCCTCGTCAATCGAACTATTAATGTCCGTTTAGTTAAGTCTTCACTTATTTATTTTCCAGCAACACTGATAACTTCTTTATGTTTTGTATCAAATAAGCTTGTCCATATCACAATAATTTAAGTTTTAAACGTTCGTAATCCATCATTTTGGGTAAAAGTCAAATTCTTATCACTGGTTAGATCACTGGGTTATGGAACACTGGATTAAACATGTATAGGTTCATCGTCGTCTTCGTCGTCCGTGCGTCTTTCCACTGAGTGTTCCCTAGGGGATCGTGGTGGTGGCGCAGGACTACCTGGGTCCACATCTGGGGATGGTGAGCGTCGTGCTTGGGCATAGTAACCTAAAGCACCCAAAGCTGGCGCCCCTAGGGAGCCCAGGTGAGCCGAAGGACCGGGCAATCCTAGCCCAAGAGGTGGCACACCTGCTAACGGTGCACCAGGATATAACCTGTAACAAATTTAGAATTGTATTAAGAATATAAGAAGCTTAAGGATTTTCTATATACCTACACTAAAAAAAAACTTTGCTTCAATATATTAAATTGTGTTCTAGATAATATAACAAAAACTAAGGACCTGTCCCGGCTTCACACGAGTGATTTTAGGATTTCAATTGCAGCGTACCCAATTATGAATCTAAACCATTCAGGAACCCACTCAAACGCACACAAAAATTTACGAGTTTTGAGTTTAAGCGAGACTAAAAAACAGAAATTGATATTTATATATTGAGGTTCAAAACTATTTTTGTATTGCAATGTTTATTTACGTTAGTTCAACAAGGTTTGAAACCTATAATTTTGGGTAATTCAAATTGTATTTTGTTTCCGAGGAAGAAAAAGCAAATATACAAATCGGGGAATTTAATCGTCACTTTATTAAAACTCTACTATATTCTTTAATAATGAAATCATCTGTTTGATTCAATCTTGTCCATTTTTTTTATATATATATATATATATATATATATATATATATAATATATATATATATATATATATATATATATATATATATATATATTATTTTGGAAACAATGGCATCTTCACACATTCGTTAAAGAAATTTTATTGAACAAACCGTCACGAAGATTCCTTGACAGAGTTTGCCATTTTTTAAGTATGTGAAGACATTTATGGGAGCTCAGGGGCCACAAAAAATAATGTAATAAATCACGACCCGAAAAAGTAGGTATATGTGTGAACGAGCAATGGTATTAGGACGGTATTTGATTTTTTTTGACTTCCTTATCAATAAAAAATATAAACTTAATGTCGAAAAGCATTAGTATTCTAATTAATTAACAAAAATAGAATACGTTAGCTATACTTACATCGTGGTAAAGCCACGCTGCAGCTATATTATGGTTATACAAATGGTTCGGCTCGACCGGGGTAGGACCACGCTCTCACAGAATAGCAGCGTAAAATAGTAGCTTAATGCTGCTGTGTTTCGTATGGTGAGTGTAGAGAACCGGAGACCCTTTTTACTGGAGACGAGGCATTCCATCTTAGTCCTCAGAGGTGATTTGAATTTTGATTTTCAATCGATGATATATGTAGATGTCCACGGGTTACAGCATCCACTCACCATCAGGTGGAACGTGTGTTCGTTTGCCACCCATATTCTATAAAAAGAAATCTTTCAGCCAACGTATTACACTCATTGAAAAACGAATTAAAAAAGTATTATAAATATGGGTACCGATAAGGCAACGGTTTCTGAAGCGTGTTAGCGGCGGTGGCTGAGGCAGCGGCTGCTGCGGTCGCAGCCGCTTGCCGGTAGTACAGGTCTGCAGCTGCAGGCGCTGGCTGCGCAGGATATGCAGGAACGCCCGCCCAGTATCCACCATACAACCGTTGGAACGCCGCGTAATTTCCAGCTTCGGCCAACAATTCTAACCCTACTGCTGTCTGACGTTTCCATTTCGTCCTGTTGAAGGAAAGACATGGTTATCTTATGCTTTATGGGATAATCGTTTTTTATTGTAAATAAAAAGTGGTAAAATTGACATATGACTATGGGTATGTTTACTTTGTGTTTAAATAAAACCATAGAATCACTAAATGAAAAATACATGTGGTATCATTATGTAAGAGTCGCAAGAAGCGAACAAGCTTTGCAAATTGAGGAGATCGCCTATGAGGCAATCTATGGGGGAGCCTTATGTTCAACAGTAAACTTTTTATCGGCTGTACCTAATTAATTAAAAACTAAGCGTCGAATGAAATTAGTTTGGATTTAATATCAACAATTCTTCTCCAAAAATGTGATACATAAATATGTAATACTGTGTCACAATAACCGTGAGTTTGCACTGACGCGATTTTCCCAAAAAAAAAAACATGTTGTGTTTATATGTAGTGAAATATGTTTGACAGTTGACAGTTTATTGTACATTACATATTTTAACTATATATCTTTATAAATACAGAAACAAAATGTTTGAAAACAAATTTGTACTAATATTGTCATGTTGAAAGATAACTTTGAATATCTGTTGAAAATTTTACACAGTTTTTGTGAGCACGAACGCCACCATCAACAAAACATGTTGTGTGATTTATTAAATAATAGATATTTATAAAATAATTTATGCGATTTGTTTAAAACATAGATACATGTCGGATGTTTCTCAGTCCAAACGTACTGTAAGGCAAAAATAATTATTAGTATTCTTTGTAAACAACGTTTTAGAAATAATAATTATTGTAGTGATCATATTAAACTGTTGAAAGAGATATAAATCGATGTCATCAACTCAAAAAATATCACGAAATACTACAAAAAAAACATTCAATTTCAAACCACATTGCAAACTGAGATCGTTTCTAAAATACTGTAAACTGTCGTTTACGGACCCCAAGTCCATAGATCACTAACCCTGCAGCTTGTGACCCCAATCGTCATCAAATTTGTCACAGGCCACTCGAGAGCACAATAAAGATACCACAATGCAAAGAGTAATAAAAAAATATAAATAAAATAATAAATTTGACAAAACGTCTTGGGCACTCGTATGTTCGCCGAAGCGTGGTTGAGTACTTTAATTTGATTTATTTGATTTACTCCGAAAGGGTGAACTCGTATATATTATAAGATATTGCTACGGAGATATCGTTAATTTTTTAAAGCATTCTATTTAGTCATCTTTAAGTAGCAATTTAGCGAAAAGTTCGCATCGTATATCTCTATTTATGGGATATTGAGAATTTTTTCTTGAATCGCTTATATTATTACCTACTCGTAATGTATAATAAACAAGATTATTTACTCATACATTACGTATCTCATAATAAAAATCATAAAAACATTTAATTTGTTTTTATAATGTGACCAAGTTATTTAAACGTTTACGATTTTTCACTTGATATACTCGTAGAACAGTATTTTACTCCCACTCCCACCTTATGGCACAGAATAAATAATAGTACATACTATGTACTTATTGTAAATGATGATGTAGCTATATACCTATTCTAAACAGGCTTTGCTTGAAAAAATGTCATTAAGAAGCCACCAGCTTATGGCATTGTATTTAAAACTGCGTTCACTTTAACGCTTTTCTATTAGTTTCACGTTTATACTTTATATACATAATTGTAATTTGATTTCAAATGATCTTACACTTTATTTTATGTCGATATCATGCAGCTAATGTCAATATGATGTCGTCTTATTAACCAGTGAAAAAAATCCTTATATTTAAAAATAATATCATTAAGTTTATAGGTATTTAAAATATGTAATTTAAATAATATGTAATTACACTTCTGTATAAAATACTTACAACAAAAACCTAACGCATCATCGAACAAACATAACGCATTTTAGGACGAATTTCAAAATTGAATTTCTTTTTCAATTTGCACGGTTTTCATTTACTTTAAAAGTGGCCTGTTATTGTCATCCAATGAAGGTTTTTAATAATTCGAAGGGAGTTGTTATTACGATGCGCATTATCATTGCCGTTATTATTGTTATGTAGGAGCCCATTGTCAATTCGCCTCGTTTCGTGGGGTTGTGGCTGTTAGCAGACGCTTCAGTGGTTACCTCGTTAATTAATTTCTGTAAATGGATCATTTAATTTTATTAAATACAAATGAGGGGGGAGTTTAGATGTTGTTATTCATCTACTTAGAGCGATATTATTAAATTTATCATTGCTTCCGTGCTTGATTCAATTTGAACACCCTTATATTTAAGTTTTATGGTATGAAGGTTTATTTTAAAATTGTTTCACTACGCATCTTCTACTTTTTAAGCTCAAATCGTCAAGAAAATTTGTTTCGGTTGACGTATTATTTTAATAAACAAAATTTTTAGGTTTTAAAAAAAAATAAGTACCTAACTCCTAATATCGATCTATTTATAATCTGTTCTTTCCTATAAAAAAAGTATCTATTTTTAATGTACATGAGTACATATGAAGATATATTCTGAAGTCAAGTCAAATCTCAACGTTTTAAAATTTTACTCCATAATTATCAGTAGCTGACATTTGATCGATAGAAAGCGACCGTACGCATTAATCACGTATTATGACGGGTTATTACGACGAACTAACATTCAACAGCACTTATTTAATTGTCAAGTGCTGAATGAGAGGCAATCTGCTCTGTGACACTATTCTTTTTATTACCGCCGTGGGGTACGGACAAAAAGCTCTCGGATAGCTCTTAAATTTAACCCGCTGTCTCAAGACCCCTCAGCAGACAATACGTTCCTCTCATTCCAACATTAATAGCGCATGGTGAAAGCTGGTTTTCTCCGTCTCTGTCTTGCAGTCCCCGGCGGAGTCTGCGCTCGCTCCGCCCAGTGGTTTAGTGATTTGATGCTGCGTGAACTGATTCAATTGTAGTTTGAGACGGCTCATTCGAAAACGAGCCTTAATGGATCACGCTAAAGACTAAAATCGTTCGGTAAAATGTTCTTGCTTACAACCTCTCCGAGGGGGGAGGTTGTTTATCTCGATTTGAGTTTTTCGACTACGTGATGCGAATTCGGCTTGTATAGTCGACGAACAAAGAGGACGGTAGTACTTTCATCGATCCAAACAGTATGCGCCAACAGTAGACGCTTATAACTTTTTAGTTTTGACACTCCCTGCACAATTTGAACTTTGTCGAATATTATTTTTATTTTTACGTGCTTGAAAACTTTCATAACATGTAGTATTTTATGATAATATAGTATATTGTAGTATTTTTTATATGAAAGACACCTATATCGAATTAATTCATTAATCAAAAAGAGTTATTACTTGTTTTATGATTTTATATTCATTTTATTATTTTGCCTATTTAAAAAAGGTGTACCGAACATAGTGTTTTAAAATATATTTAAATTAACCTTTTTCTAGAGAAGGGGTGAAAAAGCGGTCCATCTGATGGTAAGTGGATGCTTTGGATCATAAACATCTCTATCCTCGACTAAGATATTATACTGCCTCTTTTCCACTAGACAGGATTTCCCTCACTCACACTAAGCTGCTCAGCACTAAGCTGCTAATTCACTCTGTTTTTTTTTATGAGAGCGTGGTCCTTCCCCGGTCAAGCCCGGACATTCATGCTGCAACCATTTTATAGCTACATCATGGCTTTACCACGAATAACAATATAATTTAAAACATTATTAATTAACTATAACAATATTAGGTCCTAATTATGTACCTAGTCGCCTAGTCGGTAATTTATGAAGTCACGAAATAGATTCGCAAAATTAAATTTATATTTTGACAAAAAGACGGATGCCAAAATAATAATCACAAAATTAACATTCCCAAGCATTAACGTATGTCATAATCCATACTTGGATCGGTCAAATTATGAGTTACAAATTAAGCGGCCCCAAAATCCGCTATTAGAATTCATCCGAAGTTGAAATGGCATTTGCAATATAATGATTAGTTGGGTAAATGATAAGCCAAGCGACCTCAGCGTCCTTGGTGCGATTCCCGTGTCTTTGCGGAGGTGTAATTTGGTTGGGTTCGCTCGGACCGATTAGTTTGTTTCTTGGTAACTCTTTGCGGAGCCCGCGCATTATGTCATTACTGACGTGTAGTCACACTTGGTGAATTTTAACTTTTAGAATAGATGTTAAAATTATCAGTTTATAATTTTTAATTATTTAAAATTATATAGATTTTGAAGAAAATCTATGATATCTATGTTATTAATATAATATAGGATCTATAATTGTTTTTTTTTTCAATTGATATTTTATTACCAGTATTATGATTTAAATAAAAAACTATTACGAATAACTACTGCTCGTATAATTATAATAATGAATGATTCTTTAAACACAAATAATCTCTATTCAAACGCGTATTAGCACGAAGAGCCGTTATAGCTCAGATGGTTAGCTTAGCTCGCTAAATTTCACAGTAGGTACGCGAGCAACCCGGGCACCGATTCCCGCCGGCGCCAATGAAATTGTTAATTGTAATTTTAAATGCTGTTTTACCACGTGATTTGCGGTGAAGGAAAACATCGCGAGGAACTTTGCATGTCTGAGAAATAAGAAAAAATTTATTTCGAAGACGTGAAGTTCGCCAACAAGCATTGAGGCAGCGCGGCGGACACTTCCATATCTTAAAACCTGAGATGGTTTTATGGCAAGGACATGTCCGAGAGGTGGCCTGTGTCCAGCAGTACGACGTATATAGGGAGTATCTTTAACTTTTAAACATATATTAAAAATACAGTTGTAATTAAACTATATAGAACGTAAAGATACATTAACACGTATACGCAACATGTATTATAAAGCTACAGGTGCCGTAATTGTGAGAAAAGTGTTAAAGCAAACGAATGAGCTATAGTTACACTTGACAGAGATTAATGTGATTTCATTCAAGCATAAGTCAGGGTTCATGTCGAATCAGGCTTCATTTATAAGTTAAGCATTTACGCCTTGGCATAATTGGAAATAAAGTAGCGAAATAGATGAATATCATAAACTGGATAGAGCGCACTTCTTTACCATATGGATTACCCACCTTTTTAGCGGAAAAATTTTATATGTTATGTTTATAATTTATTTTAGTAGTACGAGTAGTTTAAATGTATACATAAAATATTTTATTTCATGTTTTATTAATCAGGAATCAAAATTATATGCAATTTGAAATAAGTATACGAAAATAAGGACCGCCTAGGACGTCTTAGAACTTGTCTGTAATTAATAATTAATAATGATGCCCTCCATTATTACAAAATATTTAGTTGCATAGTAGAGTTTTCATATTCTGATTAAGAATCCTAAGGTTAGTTAGATCCCATAATACAGATTTCATACAGCTTGAGTTGTATAATGTATGTAGTAGTAATGTGTATAATGTAGGTACCTATGTAGAAGCAGCTTTTCAGAACCGCTGCAGGAATTACAAGACATGCTGAGTAGCCTAAATGAATCCTCCCAGCGTGTCGATCTGCGTATGAATTTAAATAAGACGAAAGTCATGTTTAACAGTCATGTCATACCAGATCCCATTATCGTTGATGATGAAATTCTTAAAGTTGTTCACGACTATATCTACCTCGGCAAGATAATGCAGACAGATAAAAACAACTTCGAAGAACTTATAAGAAGATAACTTATAATAACTAAGAAGGGCAACATTCGGGAAGCTTCGACAGGTCTTCTCGTCGCCCATAGCGCAAAGCTTGAAGACGAAAGTCTTCGACTATTGCGTCCTGCCAGTACTCACAAATGGTGCCGAAACGTGGACACTAACGGTACGACTACTACACAAACTCAAAGCCACCCAGCGGGCGATGGAAAGAGCTATACTCGGAGTTTCACTGGTGGATAAGATTCGTAACGAAGAAATCCGACGGAGAACCAAGGTCATCGACGTAGCCTTCCATATTTGCAGGCTGAAGTGGCAATGGGCTTGTCACATTTGTCGCAGAAGCGATAGCCGTTAGAGTAGGCGTGGCATGGAGTGGAGACCGCGTTTAGGTAAACGTAGTGTAGGACGCACCCTGGCTAGAGAGACCTGGAGAGACGATCTGCGCAAGGCTGCTGGCAGCAACTGGATGCGTGAAGCCGAAGATCGGGCTAAATGGCGCGCCTTGGGAGAGGCCGATATCCAGCTGTGGACTGCAGCAGGCTGATGATGATGATGATGATGATGAGTTGTATAATAACTTATAAAACACTCTCGTAAAGATTTAACCTCTTTTCTACAATCTTATAAGCTTCTAAAAAACTCTGAATTCTATGTGGGCTGGTATATTGATGTTCATAACGCTTGTGTGCTACTTGGGAGGTGCACTCACTATTCCGTCACTGTATATATCTTAATTACTTATTTATATATATATATATATATATATATATATATTTTCTGAAAAATAATCCAGCTGGGTTTCCTGCTGGTTCTTCCAAACGATGAAATGACTCACCATTTGTTAACAACTCTTGTACCTATATAAAAGTATCAATTTTCATACTAGATACACAAGGAAAACTAAAAGCATACTGTGTGGTGGAACACTACACATAGGATATCCGAAGCGTCCGTCCGCTAGTATGTCATTAGGTAATGGCCGCGGACTACATGTTGCTGCCGATTAAACGCTAACAAACTGCGAATCTACCAACGAGAACTGAGATAAAATGCTTCGCTATTTGTTAACAACTCTAGTATATAAAAGTATCAATTGTCACACACAAGGAAAACTAAAAACATACCGTGTGTTGCAACACTACACATAGGATATCCAAAGCTACCGCTCGTGTGTCATTAGAATGCGTCATTAGATAATGGCCGCGGATTACACGTCGCTGCCGACTAAACGCTGATAAACGGCATTCAACTGACAGCCCCCGGCCTATTACGTATTTACGACTGGACAATCGCGAAACGCGTTTAGGGCTTAATGTTTGCAGCGAAATTGCGTGGGACGGTAATGAAAACATAATTGTGTTTGTGTTATTAATCGAAAAGATCATTCGAGCGTTGTCAATTTTGGAGTGTAATTATTATTAATAGATAAGAGTTTAAAATATGTTAAGGATAGGTAACAAAGAGCATATTACCTCTAAAGGTGATTTATTTGCATTTAAGAACATTTTTTTCTTATAGTATAAAGGTGACAAACAAGTAACCCATCGACATCCATATCTATAATCTCGACTAAGAACCAAAATGCAGATGCGTCGTCATCCTCGAAGACTAAGATGGAATGCCTCGTTTCCAGTAAAAAGGGTCTCCAGTTCTTCACATTCACTATACAAAAAACAGCAGTATTAAGCTGCTATTTCACGCTTGTATTCTGTGCGAGCGTGGTTCCTCCCCGGTCGTGCCGACCTATTCCTGCTACAACCATATTATAGTTGCTGCATGACTCCACCACGTCATGCAAAACTTACATCCATCCATTCCATAACAGCCTATAAAAGTTCACTGATGAACATAGGCCTACCCTATAGATTAATTACCTCATAGTTGCCAAAATTGCCAAACTTGGTTATTCGTGATGCTGCTGACTGTCGCCTGTTTCGGTTTCCCTGGCGCCTCTTACGACACCCTCAGGACGATATGGGGCACTGGATATTCTCATACCACCGTAACTTTTGAAGATGGTGATGATGAAGATACTACACAGTTTGAAGAACATGCATGAGTTTTTAAGAACATTACCTACCGGGCGAAATTATGCGTGGTAGAGCCACGCTGCAGCAATATTATGTTTGTAACACGAGTGGATAGGCTCGACCGGGGTAATCTATCAGAGGGCCACACTCTCGCAGAATACCAGCGTAAATACCAGGTTAATTCTTAAAGAGTGTAATGAATGATTTCTTAAATTTACGCGAACACTACACATTGAATAAATACTATTATTTACGGATTTTATCGCGTTAAATTACTACTTTAACTTATTTTTATTATCCCGACGTTTCGGATGCTTTACATCACTCATAGTCACGGGGGGACTGAGATGTTTGACGTCCCAATGTCATAGTTAACAATAGTCCGGTTACCTTCAGTTTTTGAATATTAATTTTTGGTCCGATTTACGCAAAATGACTTTGTACTGGAAGCGAGGCAACAACGCATCAGCATTTTTGTTAATTGAAGATAAATGTAGATGTCTATGGGCCACAGCATCCACTTACCATCACCATCAGGTGGATTGTGTGCTCGTTTGTCAATAAAGAAATATGGGATGATGGATTGTACAATACCACCATCACAAGGCAACATTCCCGGCTTAGGTACATTATTCTATTCTATCTAACGCATTTAATCACTACAACTGTACACTAGTGGAATCATAATGCGATAATCTTGAAGGTGGCCCGATTTCTTTAAACAATTCAGGTAAGTACTTTCTATTCTACGGCGTCGTGTTCTGACCACTCGAGATTTAAATTAAGGGATAAATTGAGTTCCTAATTTGAACCGTGTAACGTATATTTCGCTACAAAAGCAACTTAGAGCGGCTCTGTCCGGAAATTAATACGTTCGGAAACAATTAAGTAAACACATCGGGAGATAAGTCGTAAAAAGTATCAAATTTAGCGTCGGCGGAGAGCGCTTAATGAATGGGCGAGCGCGGCGCCGCGTCCGCCATGACTTGCAGGCCTCGGATGAAGTCCAAGTGCCGGGGACGGTCGTTTCACACGTAGAGAGGATGATTCATTAGACTTGGGCTTCATGCTGGTTCGATTTATGGGAATTTAATGCTATTATTTCTACTAAATCAATGTGCATTATATATCTACTATTTTCCGTGTTGCGTAAGAAGAATCTATATCTTCGTAAAAAGCACATTAAGTGATTTGCTAGTAGGTATCACTTTATTTAAATAGAGGTGTAAGGAGGATTATTACGGCAACTTTTAATCCAAAAGCCAACTTAAACTGAACGTGGTGCACTAAGCTTATTGATGGCCAAGGAGGATATGGCGGCCTTTCGCCGGGGGAAATTCATTCAACGTAGATGAACACAAATTTTACTGACTGGTGACGGAAAGCAGCAATACCAATGCTAAGTTATCACAGCGTGATGAGCATAGGCAAATCTCAATCTTTCAATTCTTGGACTTGAAGAAGTGGCCTTAGCCCTGAGCTGCGACGCTGAGGGCCGCGGGTTCGAATCCCACACGAAACAAGTATTTGTATGGCCTACAAAAAATTATTTCGGTCCTGGATGTTGATCTGTGTGCAATTTATGTTTGTAAACGTTTAATCGTGATAGGAAAACATCCTAGTCTAAAATATTTATTTCATGTTGGTTATCGGTGCGATGAATCATATTACTTTTATTATTATTATGAGGCAATAAAAACTATTTACTTCTATCTCAACTATCTCTTTTTTATAGGAGAAGGATGACAAACGTGCACATACTCCACCGGATGGTAAGTGGTTGCTGTGGCCCATAGACATCTACGATTCCTCCTCGATTACGAATCAAAATACAAATGCGTTGTCAACAATGGTGACTAAGATGGAATGCCTCCTTTCCAGTAAAATGGGTCTCCGGTTCTCTACACTGTTTTACACTCATGTTCTGTCATGTCACTACTACAGCCACTAGACCAGCGAGGCAGTCAAGAAAAGAGGCGTAATGAAAGGTAGTAACGTAACGTGTGTCGTAAAGGTAGTAGGTAAAAAGGTAGTAAAGTCCGTAGTCTCTGCCTAACTCTTCTATAACAAGCGTATGAATTTATGTTTAAGAATGTATACAGTTACCGTTACCGTGACAACCTATTGAAGTCTACCGCTGAACATAGGCTTAACAGGATTGCCTCATAGGGGTGATATTTGCCAAAGTTGCCACGCTTGGCAAGTGGGTTGGCACCGCAGTCTAGACGCTGCTACCCATCTCCTGATTTGTATCCCTCTGTCGCCTCTTACGGCACCCACGGGATGATATGCGGCAGTAGATATACTTACACCGCGACGCCACGGTAAGATAATAAATGTCTAAAGGGTTATAATCGTTAGTAGCCATTTTTGTTTCGTATCGTTAATTCAAACTGATATTCCATTGTCTGAACTCATAAACACTAAAACGGCGTACATCTGAATTGTTTACAGAGAAACACAGCCAATTAAAAGAGTAATAGACGTTACGTACGTGGGTAAAAAATTATTTATAATTATTTGAAAGGCAAATGCCGTGACTGTAATTATTACAAATTATATTTAATTAGATATGAGCGAGCTTTTGTATAATTTAAGAAAAGACGTTAAAAGCAAAAGCGTAAATTTGTAGTTAGTTATAATGTTGTTTATGCTCAAAAGTACTTCGATTTAGGTAACTAACATGAAAAAACAAAAGAAAGTAAAATAATAGAAAATACTTTTCGTCTTTCAATTATATCCGATTTCACACCCTTTCACGAACCGAAAAATCGAAGCCCAAACATTAGTTTACCGAAATTATAGAAAACCAACAAAAAGCTTAGCAAGAAACCGTGACGTATAAAAAATCTAGACAGGGCGGGTAGGCAACGTGTGCGGTGACGGCAGAACTATCTCTTGGGAAAAATTAATTTTATGATACGGTTTTATGTGTGTGTGTCGTGCAAAATTTATGCAATAGCCATTTTTAGTATTTTTGCCACAGAATTTATTTCCATTCATACAAAAACATATATTATAACTTACTTTTGAACATTATTAAATTCAGTTAGACAAGACTTTTTAAGAATAAGAGAAAATTCATCAAAGTAAATATCAATATAAATCTTTAAATAATAAAACAAATCGATTAAAAATAATATGAGGAAATAAAAAGGCGTGGAATTGGTACGAAATTACTACTAGGTAGTCGTTTTTTTGGCTACCGTAGTTTTTTATCAACGTTTAAAGGTGGAGCGGTCGGCGGCAAGCAGAGGCCTAATTACGAGCGTTTGTTTTTGAAATCACCGCCCGGTACAGTCGACGACGGAATACTTAAGTATAACAAGCGGTTATAATAATTAACTGGATATTTAGACGACGGAGCTGAAAAAATCGCTATAATTTATAGTTTTTTTTAATGCAAAAGATTTAAGTAATAAACGGTGAAGTAAAGTTAGATTATAAATTCGTTCGAATGCTGGTCATTTATTATTTCAGAGAGATTATGGAGCAGTACGTGATGTCGTCAAAATTTTATTGACACGCAGGGTTCCTTGGGATATTTTTCTTCACCAACTAGCACCTAATATATAAGTTGACGTGCAGGGAAGCACTAAACCCATTTATTTTGTTGGTATACTATAAAATTAACTAACTTAGGTCGAGCTACCGCACCAAAAAAAAGTATAAAAATAGTAGGATTGTGTTATTTGATATCACAAAATCAAGTAAAAACCGGAAGTGGCATAAAAATCTAAAAAGGATTTGAGAACTATGTATATAAAAGAATTCGCTATCTATACATATATTTCTAACATCGTATTAAATCCAATTAAAATTTATTTTTATACATTAAAATTGTTTTTTATATCTTGGCCTATTTGTTATATATTGGAACGTAATATTTTTGAAAGAAAAAGTTAATTAGAAGGATAATTCTATGGTATTCTATTTTATGTGTTAGATGGTATAAGTAGTGATGTTTTAGAGTTGATTGATTCGACAATAAGATTATTGTACATAAATTTAGTATGGAGCTTTAAAACAATGGTTGTACGTTCATCATCACACATAGGCAATATGTTTGTGTATCGCACCACTAGAGAACAACCATTCAGACGGACTGAAGGGTGCTTGGTGCTTGCTTAAGGAAACAAAAAAATATCGCATGATGTGAAAATTCCCGCTAGCTTAAAAAACGGGATCTATCAAAGGGCTTACTGTCCCGATGCGCTTGTGGAAGTCACTAATGTGTTAGAAAAATAATTGAAAGAAATTTTATGAAAACACACACAACAAGTCAAATGACAAATTGTATCTTCACAGGTTTCAATAAGCCAGCAATTTGTTGCAAAGTTCAACGTGATTGTGAAAAAGAAATAAAACCCTCAGCCAAAGTTTATCAAGAGATTGGATCATATAGTATAGTCCCTCAGTGATACACTTCAAAAATGTACCGTGGCCTTTTTAACAAAACTAATGCTGATTACACACCATGAACAAAGCAAAACAGTCTCGAGGTCCTCATAAGAGCTAAACACTGGCCTCGTTTAGTCCAGATCTGAAACCGTTAAACTACAAAGATCAGTTTTTGAGAACTTTTCCCACACAAAACGTTACTTCAATAAAGAGACGCTCAAGAATGTATAAAACCTTTAATTCTTATCCAGAAGAATTATAGTTTAAGTTACATCAAAGTCAAAGCGACCCATTTGAATAAAATTTATTTTAATTTACGGCTTGAGCTTCGATAAATATGTACACGACATAAGTTTGCCCAACAATGCAAGTTTGAATATTATTCTTCGAAATTTTGCCTTAAAGTTTGCCTCAGTGGTATAGTAATCGTAAGCGGACTTCTGATCATCTGGTTCGAGGATCAAATCCCGAAACAGTCAAAAATAAGTTGTTGGGTTCTGTCATGAAATTTTCAATAGTAGTGAGCTAGTGTTCAATGAAGTGGGCGACGTTTAATCACCGTGGCTCGGAAAGCACGTGAAGCTGTTGGTCCTGCTCCTAATCTCTTTCCGGTTGCGTCTTATTTCCGCCACAACGGACTATGAGAGTGAGGGTATAGAGAGTTCACCTGTGCTTGCGCATACACTCGTGCACTTTAATCCTGTCCTGCGCAGGTGGTTAGTCTCCGTTGGCCGTTGACCGTCGCGACCATAAGGACATAATTATTATTATTACACATTAGTTTTATTAAAATAACGCCTTTACTTTAAAAAAAGATATGTATTTTAATGTAACACAGAATTTTTGACTATAATAGAATGTAAATGTAAACGGCCAAAAACAGAAAAAAGGCTGAATATAGCTTTATGTAAAGACCAAAGTTTGCCAATATTTGCATTGTTCCGTAATAGAAAAACAAAAAATTTTAAAAAGACATTACCAACACCTAATTGTAGAAGTTTTCTGGAAATCTACATTACATAAATAAGTATTATGTAACATAACAATAAACGGATGGCATAACATCTCGACAGTCCCCCTGACTCAGCACCGCTCTGTGTACTCGTGTCCCGCCGACTATCTCACGAAGTACTTGAAGTTGAACTCAGTTAAAATGAATTAAGCGTTTTCAAACCTGTTCTATTTCCGTATCTTTTTTTTTATAGAATAAAGGTGATAGATATACCATCCACACCATCTGGATGCTTGACGGTCCGCTTTACAAAGAGTTTCTGGTACGACATCTTTGTGAAATCGTTTACCATCGGCGTCTTTGCCCGACCGATACAACTTAGTGAACTTCAAGAAAAGAGCTTAGGTAATCCTTTATGAAATGCCAGCAACGCACCTGCAACTGCCCTGGCGTTGCAGTTGTTCATGGGCGCCATTAGTCATTTACCATCGGTCACACACACAGTCCACCTCATGGTAAGTTGATGCTCATAGACACTATACATCTGTTCTCCAATAAAAATCAATAAACGATCAGTAAAAAGGGTCTCTGGTTCTCTATAGTTATCATAAGAAATACAGCAGCAACAAGCTGCTCTTTTGTTCTGGTATTCTGTGAGAACGTGGTCGTACCCTGGTCAAAATGCAGCTGCGGCGTGGCTCTACCACGTGATAAATCTGTTACGTTTAATCGAAACTTGAACAGCTGTGCACCAAATTTAATAAAAATTATTTTCATAATGGAAGGTATGAAAATAACGTCTCTGTTTCATATTAGGTGTATTTTTATATTAATGTATTCATAACAGTTCATTCGGATGTTAATAACTTGGGTTGCGTTTATAAAGCGCTCTATAATTACTTTCTACATTGGTGCTTTCAAAGAAACGTATCGACTTTTATAATTCCATTACCTGTGTGGGAGGTAGCGTGATCTCAATGGTCTACATACAATATTTTCATTAGAAATATGTCTATAGGTTTCTCTGTCTACGTAAATATTAAATATCATAGATAAATAAATATGTAGGTCAAAGAGAATATAATCATTAAGTTTAAGAAGTGGGACTTCCTTGTATCAAAGGGTGCCAAGCTAATCTACCAACATCAAGACATGACATTTAATTTTTGAGCAACAGTGCTGAGATTATAATTCGCGAAATTATGATGTTATAATTTCGCGAATTATAATAGTGCTATAAATGTCTATCCTCAAATAATTTATCGATATAATTTGTATCGATATATTGTTCTATTATAAATTAAACTTAAAAGTTTTAGTTTTGAGGCTAAATAATATTTTAGAAAAATAAAATGAAGTCTGTTTTAGTATTTAAGTTTCTATAAATCATCATTACCTAAGCGTTTGATATGTTTACGTTTTTTTTTTTTGCAAGAAACAGGGTTTTTTCAGATATTTTAAATTAACTTTGCTTAATATTAGAAACACGTAATTAAAATAAATTAGCGATACTATTTAACGTACCTTGGATAAAGTTGTTTTAACATAACTACCAATTAGCTCGTGCAAATTATTAAATATAGTTAATAATAAAAAAATAAAACTTAATACGCAGGTTTTCACGTTAGAGATTTATATGATGATAAAGATGTCTACAGTCTGTTTCATAGTCATGTTCAGGATCACCGCCGCCATTCAGATTTGATAAACCACGAATCCTCGCATAAGAACACCTATGTGTTGTTTTACGAGGATTCGCGGTGGCTGAAATTAAAACTAAACTTCCAAATTACAATAGATAAGATAGCTGGAGAAGCCTATCTCTTATTTTTTATGCCCCCCCCCCCACCTCCCGGCCCCCTGTTTGTTTATCGTGGAGGTAGTTTACATACATAAACTGCACAGTAACAAACATCCAGACTCCAAACAATTATTTGTAAGCCATACAAATACTTTTTCTGACCGTACTTGTATGTGTGGTACTGAGCGCCGTAACAGATTGCCAAGCTACTGCCACGGAGCCGTTGATCTGTTTGGGATCTCATTGTTAATTAAGATAAACCCAATCCCAAGAATATAACTGTAAGACCAAGATCAATATCTTGGTCTGACAGTTAAGCTTCTTTTTTTTCTATTTATTTATTACACACATCAAGATACAGAAGCAGTCTCATTGTAAGTTTGTACAAAGGTTCTACTTATTCCATAATTTGCTGAAATATCTGACAGAACCCATAAAGGAAATTATATTTAAATGGCAAACTTAGTGCTACTAATGAATAAATAATATACGAAATGTTACGAAAATTATATAAAATACAACAATAAATAAAAATAAAATAAATTAGTGGATAAAAATAATAAATGTTATAGTTACATATGATATATATAAACTAATACTACTATAATAGAGATTATAATATAATAGAGTTTTGAGTAGATAAATCATAGATGAATATTTAAAAAGTAACGCTATAATTTTATTTAATACTGGCTGGTGCCCGGCGCGTTGCTACCGCAGAAGAAATAATTGAGGAAATATCGGTTTAAATTTGGAACAGTTATATTGTTTAATATGGAATAATAATACATTCATTGAAATGAATGATAAAGAACTTTCAAATAAATTTGTCATTGCGATACGCGCGCCACCTACTTGGAAGTTGATTGTACTATAACTATAACCTTCGCGCAAGTGCAAGCAATAAGTTGACAAAATTGCATGATGAACGGTGTGGCAACGCATATAATACGAACAAACCAATAATATTTTATATATATTAGATGTAGTATCCACGTAAAAATATAATAAAGTGAACTTTTTTTCAAAATAATTATGTATTAAACATCATGTATTAACATTTTTTAATATACCACGTACTAATTCTCCTATTATTTCATTGTTTTCAGATTCTGGACTATGTTCAAAATTTCAAGTCTGTAATTCAAATTTAAAATCAATTACTAAATCAAGATAAGCGATATAAAAAAACGAGGTAAAATCATTATTATCATCAGGATTTGCTTTTATTTACGTATTAAGTAAAAATAGACTGAGTTGTTAATTATGAAGTTCAATAAATCAGTATTCGCACTTCATACATTATCTGTTTACTTCCAAAATGTAATCAACAGGTTTTTTAAGGAACTAAAATAACTTTTTAAACTACTATTATATTTTCATCCCTGAGCCAGCTGCATCCATCGACTTCCTTGATCTCGTACTCCTTACAGTTAGGGCTGTCCTACACTTTGGTTGTGCCACCAAGTGGCAGCAGTAACTTAAGAACATTTTTTCACACGATTGTCGTTTCTTCGAGTTGGTATTTTCTTAGATATTATAAATCCAGACACCTTCTACTTCTCGATTAAAAGCATCGTATTACTAAAATTTATCCGAATCTTCTTTATGAAACATTATCTTTCAAATCGACAATTTAAATAAGTTTATCTTAAAGCGTCATTTAAATTTTATAAAAGAAATAGTTTTATCGTTTCAAAATTAAAACTTTTGTTACTTTATATTTTATACCCGTTTATTATGTACAGATTATTTTGTTGAATTTGTTTCCGATATAATTTACTTTTCTAAATATTAATGCTACAAAAACGGAATCATCATTCATATTCTTAAAGCATTCTTCAGAGCATGAGTGCCTTTTCCACAAATCAATTAGAAAAATTATCGGACTACGTAAATGTATTGTTATCTGTCAATTTCGCTCGTGCTTTAAATGGTAATATTTAACAGGACATAATTTTAGAATTTATGCTAGTTATTTTCATCAATTTTTTTGTTCTAACCCAATTTTTTATCCTAAAATATCGAAAAGATTTTCTTAAGATTGTGTTTTTGTATTGAAGGCGTAAGAAATCCGCTAATGGAACAGACCTTAAAAGACGCGCGCGTAAGCGGATCGCGAATTGCTTTTTCAGGTATCAGTTGTTAATTAATATTGGCAGGGCTTTTCTTATGTCACTTTTCTTTAAATATATAATTCTTCTGTCTGTGTGTAATGTGTAACTAAACTGCTCCTAACCCGCCGGACCGATTTTGATGAATTTTTTTGTGTTGATTCGAGAATGGTTTACATTCACAATTGGAATTAGTATGGGTAAATTAAAACGACAGTTATTAAATTACGACGAAGTAAATAATGCTATAGCTAAGTTAGTCAATTGGCTTAATGTTAATAATTTGCATTTAAATTGAACTAAAACAAAATGTATGAAATTCGTAACTTCTAAAGTCTAACATAACGAACATAACATACGAATGTAATTTTAAATGAGGAAGAACTGTGTCTTGTTGATACCACCATTTTTCTTAGAATCACACTAGACGCAAAGCTTCAATGGCTCCTCCATATATCAACACTAGCTAACAGACTTAGTTCTGCAGCATATGTTGTAAAAAAAGATTAGAACTCTTACCAGTGTTGAAACAGCTAGAATAGTTTACTTTAGTTATTTCCATAGCATTATGTCGTATGGTATTTTGCTATGGGGACACGGGACTGACACTGAAATTATATTTATTTTATAGAAGAGGGCCATTAGAGTAATTTATAATTTAAACCCAAAAAAGTCACTGAGACAAAAATTTAAGGAAATTAATATATTTACTCTCGCCTCTCAATACATTTACGAAAATGTAATGTACGAGTACGTACACAATAATAAACGTAGTTTTGCAAAAATAAGTGATATTCATTCTGTAAATACTAGGAACAGACACAAGCTAGTAGTACCAGTTACTCGACTCCACCGCGTAAGTAATTCATTCTTGGGGCGATGTATACGCTTTTACAACCAAATCCCAGAAAATATACAAAATTTATCATACGCAAAGTTCAAAAATGTTATTAAACTAAGTTTGTATAAAAAGGGTTATTATAATATTAAGGAATTTATGGATGATAATAACCCCTGGAAAGGGTGATCGCTACCAAGCTATTTCTAATTTGTCTTGTGTTGTTAATTGTAAACATGATTGTAAGCGTTTATTTATAAAAAAATAGTCCTGCTGGGTTTCTCGCTGGTTCTTCCCAGGACAGAGGTTTTTTTCGAACCAGTGGTAAATGAAAAAATTGACTTGCAATAAGTATTGTTTATAATCTACATTGAATAAAAAAAATTTCAGTTTCTGTTTCTGGTAGCGCTGTTGTCGAGATCCAGATCAACCGTGCGAGGTCGGGGTGGATAGCTAGTGGTTTTATAAATTATGCATGTCCATGGTACATTTGTAGCTTCAAAATACAGTACATGTATATTTATTGGTTTTCATTCCGATCAGTTCTGGTAATAATAATATACAGTAATGCTGTGTTAGCAGATATATTAGAGATAATATTAAAATTACGTTACTACGTTACGTTACGTAATAAATGGTAATGGTTATTTTAAAAAACCTAAATAACGCCACATTAAAGATGTTGAAATGCTACTCAGGCGAAGTCGCGGCGCATCGCTAGTAATATACTAATAGATAATGTTTTTTTTCCATAAAACCATATCTTATTTCACTAAACTTATATCTATCAATATATCTTCAAAGTTCTGTTTGTGGTGTAGTGGCGGGTGGTTCCATACTCTTTAGTGGCAGTGTAAGAGAAGCGATCACCCCAGTTTTGCCCCATTGGTGTCGTAAAAGCCGACTATAGAAAATGCCAAAATCTTTTAAGAGATGGCGGTATCATCAATTATCAATAATAATATAAAAATATAAAAATAAAATATCTAGACCGGAGAAAGGTAGAAGCGTCAAAGGTACGAGACGTCTGGTACTATAATCGTCAATCCCCCTGCTGAGCCTGACGATTAGAGCGAAACCTTCCTACTTGAGTAAGAAGCCCGAAAGAATTCTCCGCTGGACAGCTGTGAGCTCTTAATGGTTGTTGCTGCTGACGCTGACGATTATGATAAGGATGTCTATAATGCTTACCGTCTATTTTGATACCACGTCTTGACTTGAGTATCTGTGAGGCCCAGCTTAGCTGCGAGCTCCATTCGGTCTTGCACGCTAAGATACTTCTGTCTCTCAAAAGATTTCTCCAGGGTTTGCAGCTGGTGGTCAGTGAAGGCTGTTCTCGCTTTTCTTTGTTTCTTAGCGAGCCCTGACGCGTCGCCTCCGCAGCTCTTACTTGATACGTCGTCCGAGTCATCTTTTACGCCTGCGCAATAGAAAAATAAATATGTTATATATATACTTATAAAATCAAAACAGTCAAATCCATTGTTTTGAAAATTTTGTGTTAGATGCCACTTTAAAGTCGGAAATTCTACTTTTGTAGCCTTATATCTGTACTTGAACAAATTTCATTATTAATTTATTATAGTTCAATATTAATATCTTTAGGAGAGGTCATCTATAGATTTGCTGATAGGAACACTTGCCTAGTTTCCCTGCTTGAATGGCGGAAACAGCAGTTTTTATTTCTATTTAGCTATGAGCTGCAAGATGTTCTTTTTTATAGAATAAGAGTGACAAACACAGTCCACCTGATGATAAGTGGATGCTGTGGCCCATAGACATCTACATTTATTCTCGACTAAGAATCAAAATGTAGATAGCTAGGCTGCATTAATAGTATCGGGAATGGAATATTTCCACTGTTCCTGTCATATTAGAATCTCTTTAATTGAAAACTCCTTGGTTTTAAAAATCGAATACCATTTATTTATTTAAGAAAAGATTCTCGGTCTTGTCACAAGGTTTTGTCAAACTTGTTTAGTCGTTGAGAAAATGGAATTGACTCGAGAAAATTCGAGAGCGATGATTTATTTTGACTTTCGAAGTGGTTTAACACAAAAACAGTGTGTTGATCGGATGTGTTCTGCATTTGGTGATGAATCCCCATCCAAAACCACAATTTATCGCTGGACTGCTGAATTTCAACGTGGACGTGTGATGGTACCAAGCTCAGTGATGATCCCCGTCAAGGTCGTCCAAAAACTGCAGTCACCAAAGAAAACGTTGATGCTGTGCGTAAGCTGATTGAGGAAGATCGACATGTGACATACCGCGAAATTCAGGAAACTTTAGACATTGGCATGAGTCAAATACAAATAATCTTGCATGAACAATTAGGTGTAAAAAAAGTTGTTTTCCCGATGGATACCGCATTCGCTTTGTGAAGAGCAAAAAGCGGCTCGCGTTACTTGGTGCGTCAGAACTCTTGAAAGATTCCACGCAGGATCCTCAAATGCTGTATCCAACATCGTATCAGGTGACGAATCCTGGATATACACGTACGAACCCGAAACAAAAAACTAGTCACGAGTTTGGGTGTTCGAAAATGAGTTAAAGCCAACAAAAATTGTTCGTTCACGGAGTGTTGCAAAAACAATGGTGGCCACATTTGTCTCCAAAACCGGCCATGTTACGACTATTCCTCTTGAGGGACAAAGAACGAAGAGAAGAATTGAATGCGGGAAGAGTGGAAAGACCATCCGCCGTACAGCCCCGACCTAAGCCCTAATGATTTCTATGCTTTCCCTAAAATGAAGAATAAATTGCGTGGACCGAGATTTTTATCACCTGAAGAAGCTGTGGATGCCTACAAAACGGCCATTTTGGAGACCCCAACTTCCGAATGGAATGGTTGCTTCAATGATTGGTTCCATCGTATGGAAAAAATGTGTCAAATTTCGCGGAGAATACTTCGAAAAGCAATAAATACATTTTTAAATAGTAATGTTGTTTCACTTCCTTGATTCCCGAAATTTTCAGTGCCGCCCTCGTACGTTGTCACCCGGGAGGACTAAAATGGAATGCCTCGTTACAAGTAAACAGGGTCTCCGGTTCTCTGCACTCACCATACGAAACACAGCAGCAATAGGATGCTATTTTACGCTGGTATTATATGCGAGCGTGGTCCTACCCCGGTCGAGCCAACCCTTTCGTGCTACAATTATAATACCTACAACTATAGCGTGCCTCTACCACGATTAAATGCTGCTGCCTATATTCTGTTTCAACTCCCTCTATCACCTGTTACGTCACGCACGGAAAGGTAAGAGTAATTAATTATCTTACGTCACCGCTACATTACATTTTTACTAATCCAATTTTTAATCATCTATACAAACACTGAAAAAGCCTTATGACAGACATTTTATCAATTTACAATTTACACTTATTATCTTTGATCATCGCTTACTTAACTGAGGTATAACTGTCTTTCTCCTCTGCCATTTAGTGAAGATGCGAAGAGAGAGAAGTTATTTTAATATAAGAGGGTTAAACAAGCATGCGGTTCACTGGATGGTAAGTGACTACCGCCGTCCATGAACGACGCCAGGGGTTGCACCTGCAGTTTTATGCATTTCTTAAATTAAATTAAAGCAACATCGATTTTTATGAGTAGGGTCGTTATTTCGTAAGCTTTTTTGCTTAATTTGGCACGATACGGAAGCTAATGTAAGGCAGCTTGTTCATAACAATGTGCTATTTCGTTCTCTACCAGGTATTATTATTACATCAACGAACCAGGACGGCAAAACGATAGTTGTAATGGTTAAAATGTACTCAAAAGTAAAATTAAACACATGTTAATATATGTACTATATGTCACAGATTTATAATACTTATATAATTGTAATATTTTTGACATTGACTTTATGATAGTTCATCAGTAGTAAAATATCATATTTTTAGTGTTAAGTTATGACGTTTCATTACACGATTTAGTAATGAAAATATAACATATTTTTTAAAATAAGCTAAAAGTTGTATCAAAAGCGACGTCCATGGCCTCGAACCCGCGAAGCCGTGCTTCAGTAAGGCTTCCTGCGGTCGGCCGCCGCACTCACTTCCTCCAGCACTCGCCTTACGCTTTCACGATTGTAAGTTACATTTTTTGATTAGCAAACTTTTTATAGCTTGTTTATACTTAAGTACCCGGATGACCGAGCTTTGCTCGGTTTTTTTTTTTTTTTGAAATTACATTTTTAAATTAAATAATGATGAAACTTATATAATATTTTTTGATCTTATTGACAGAATAGAAAAAACTGAACTGATCATTTGAATAAAAAATCATGAGTGCAATTTTTTATTGTGAGTTTTATTAAAATTTTCGTAATTTTAAAAAATACCAAAAAAAAGGTCTTGAAATAATAGATTTTCTCACAAAAGAAGGGAACTTGAAAAAAAAGGAAAAAAGCTGGACCAGAGACAGGACGCGAACCACGGAACTCCGATATCACGCCCGACCGACATGCCACCTGAGCTATTACGATCGTTAGCGATCCATCAAAATTTACCATCTTATATTGCAGCAGTTTTTTTATTACCTGAAAACACGGGCAAAAGGACATTTTCTAAAAATAAATCCTAGCTAGATCGATTTATTGCCCCCGAAACTCCCTGGGCACTAAATTTTATGAAAATCGTTGGAACCGTTTCCGAGATTCCGATTATTATATATACATATACTTATACAAGAATTGCTCGTTTAAAGATATAGGATAACCGGACTAATAATACTCATTAAATGTAAAGTACGTAAATTCTCATAGGCAAATCCTTTATATAATGTTATGTTAAGTTATGTGTGCATGCGCTAAAGAGCATTCTTTTGAATATCCTATTTATATCCAATAGTGAGTTAAAACTGATAAAAATAACGAAGTCTTTAAAAGCAATCCCTAAGGCTTTTACGACACTCGTGAGATTTAATGGGTTGATTTATATTTATACAATTATTATGGTCCTCATCATGACGATATCCCTGTTTCTCCCTTGAAAATGACACTAGAGTGACCACTGACTTGTTCCTATGTTTGTTTATTTTAGTAAATAATTATTTAAAAAAGAAAACCTCCTTAAATTACTAAAACTTCTTCTTTTTATTGTCGTTATTAGACATCTACCTGCCTCGTTGGTCTAATGGTTGAAGTAGTTTGACTGCTGATCGTGAGGTCCTGGGTTTTTCTGTCAAGAAATTCTCAGTAGCTGACCGGAGTCAAGAAGTTGGTGGTGTCTCACCCCCGTGCCTGGGAAAGCACGTAAAGGCATTGGTCCTGCGCCTGATCTCTCTCTGGTCGTGTCGGTTTACCGTCCCATCGGATTGTGAGAGTGAGGGAAGAGAGAGTGTAACTGTGCTTGCGCATACACTTGGGCACTATAACCCTGTCCAACGCCGATGGCTAGCCTCCGTTGAGGTAGGCCGCCGAGGCCGAAATTCAGTCTGGAGGACATTATTATTATGTGGGGTATCTATATAGTTTTCTCATCTGGTTGGGATGTATAAATATATAATTATAAATGAAAATGAAAAGATTAATATACATAAATATCAATAAAATAAAATAAATACAAAAATACATAAATAAATAAAAGCCCAACCAGATGGAAGCCCTCGGCAGGGGAGACCAAACGGCCGAGGGTTAGGGGGAAAGGGAAAGAAACCGGCGGACGATGCGGGCGGTATCGAGGAGCACCGCCTTCTGCATTTGAGCCCGGAGCGGTCCGTCACGTAGTCCCAGTCGCCTCAGATGATCAGAGAGGCTAACTGGGATTAGCCCATTCGCAGAGACGACTACAGGAATAATTTCGGTCGGCATACCAACCCACATGTCGGTCACCTCGTGAGCCAGGTCCAGATATTTTGTTTGCTTATCTGTTTCGGCTTTCACGAGGTTCTCGTCATACGGGACGGTAATGTCGACCAAAAATATCCTTGACTGTGCCCGGTCCATCAGCACAATATCAGGCTTATTCGCAAGAATAGTCCTGTCTGTGATGATGGCCCGGTCCCAGTAGAGCCTGGCGCGGTCATTTTCGAGCACGGCTTCCGGCAAGTACTTGTAATACGGCAATTTCCGGTCCACGAGACCGTATTTCAGAGCGAGCTCCTGGTGTAGAATTCTGGCTACTAGGTTGTGCCTGTGCAAGTACTCAGAGTTAGAAAGCGCCGAACAACCGGAGATGACATGCCTAAGTGACTCACCGGGATGGCGACAAGCTCGACAGATGTCAACGGTGCCATCCTTTAGGATGTATCTCCGATAGTTGTTGGTCTTAATAACCTGATCCTGTATTGCACAGACAAAACCCTCGGTTTCCCCGAAGAGGTCACCGAAACGCAGCCAGTTGAGGGAGGCGACTGTGTCTACGAAGGGCTCATGTAGAGCCCTGTAGTACCTCCCGTGGAGCTCTTTCTCCTTCCATACGGTCTCCCGGTCGGAAATGCTAAGCACTGCTGGGTCCTGCCATTGCTCGTTGGCTAAGGATAGAGGGGTAAGCCCTTTATCACTAGAAATGACGTCATTATAGAATGGATCATCCGATCTCGCCAGGAAGTAATGACGGAGGCTGCACACTTCACGATTATGCATGGTGAGCGCGCTCAGAAAGCCACGCCCACCATGCTTTCGCGGCAAGTACAGCCTCATTACCGACGATCTCGGATGATGCATCCTATGGGACGTCATGGTAGTGCGGACTTTTCTATCCAGGGCGTTAAGTTCAGTCTGACTCCACCTGAGTATGCCAAAGGTATACATAAGGACAGGTATGACCCAACCGTTATATGCGTGTGTCTTATTCATACCGGACAAAAGGCTATTAAGCACTTTGGTCAAGCGTGCTTAAAACACGTCGCAAACTGACTGTTTCATACCAGCCTCATCGATACCGATGTTCTGTGACATACCCAGGTATCGGTATGTTTCAGCCTCGGAAAGGGTCCTTAAGTTGACGGGCATAGATAAATCTATGCCCTCAGAGTTAGCAACCCTTCCCCTTTCAACATGGAGGACCGCACACTTATCCGTCCCCAGCTCCATTCCAATGGAATTGCTAAATTCACAAGTGATGTTTAGCAATTCCATAAGATGGGAGCGACTGGAGGCGAATAACTTGAGGTCATCCATATAGAAAAGGTGGGTCACTTTTGCCCCTCCTTTCCGTAGCTGAAATCCTCTCCCGGATCCCTCCAGTAAGGTACTGAGAGGGTTCAGGGAGAGGCAGAACCAGATTGGACTCAGACAGTCGCCCTGGAAGATACCCCTTCTTATCCTTATGTGGTTCTCCGCAGCCATCATCCGCTCACCCAGATGACAAAGGATCGTACTCCACTGCCCCATACACTGCTCGAGGAAGTCTCTCACTGTACAGTCTATCTTGTACAGCTCGAGGACTCTCTTTAGCCATGTATGGGGCACCGAGTCGAATGCCTTTCTGTAGTCTATCCAGGCGGCGGAGAAGTTCCGACGGTTGCGTTTCACCACTTTGCCAATGACCGCGTCAATGAGGAGTGGTTCCTTGGTTCCACGACCACCGCCCCGACATCCATTTTGAGCGCGTGACATCACCTGATTTAGCTCCAGGTGACGAGTGATTCTCGCGCTCAAAATGGATGTCAGTGTCTTATATATGGTGGGTAGACACGTAATGGGGCGGTATTTGCTCGGGTCTGTGGTAACCTGGTCTTTAGGAACCAAATGAGTGATCCCAGTAGTGAAGAGGCTAGGGGAGCGACTTTTGGTTGAGAGACTCTTGAAACTGACGGGCGAGCACAGCGTGACACACCATGAACCCCTTCAGCCAGTAGTGATGCAGTCCGTCGAGTCCCGGACTTTTCCAGTTCGGGGCTCTACGGACCGCCTCAGCTACGTCATCCGGCGTTATGATGACGGGGTCCATGGGCGTAATACTCGCACACTGACTCGCCACAACTTCCGTCCAAGAGCCCTCGCTGTGGTTTACGGGCTCTGACCACAGGCCACGCCAAAATGCGACAGTGTTAGCCTGATCCGGTCCTGGGCCCGCTCCACATACCTCTGGTCGCTCCAATGATTTGTAGAGTCTCTTCTGATCACTCTGGAAGAGACGATTCTGGTTGAACCGCCTTGACCTCTCGGTAAATCGGCGAATCCGCTTCCCCCAAGCAGCAATCTTTTGCTTCAGGTCGTCTATGCGCTCCGTTAGTTTCTGCGTGATATCCGGCTGGGACAAACTGATTTTTGTCCCAGCAAACGCCATTCTAACGGAGCGCACAACCCTCGGTCTATTATTACCCGACCTGAAGCTTATCAGTCTGCCGATAAGGGCCCTTGCCTTTGCGATACGGTCCTCAATTCTTTTTTATCCAGGCTGGGATGGCGCTACTTTGTTTAGTAGCGCGTCCAGCCAGGGAAGTTTGGCGCCAATAATACGGCAAGCTGCCACTGCGGCGCCAAAAAGAACTGAGTCCGTCTCGCTGGTCCCGGCTGGCTTCCAAATAGGTTACCAGCATAGGGTTAAGAGCCCTCACGACAGCCCGATTTCGCTTGCTTAGGGGTATGCGAGGAAGTCGCGGTCGATTTTCGAGAGGCATGGTGCGCGTGTCCAAAATCGCCTCTTCCAGTATACTCCTCATTTGCTCTAGTTCGTGGGAGACCATTTCATCATCGTCGGAATCAACCACAACTGGAAGATCCATGGCAGCTTCTACGCGTGGCAGCTGGTCTGTCGCCTGAGGAGCCGCATCCCCAGCCGTAGCCAATTCATTCGATGAGGGAATGGCCTCACGCCGTAGTCGTTCGAGCTCGGCATCATCAAATATTTTCGAGCGCATGATGTACCGAACTCGGTCTGCCAGGTTTCGTTCCGTAACGGGAATAGACGGCTCCAGCTCAGCAAAAAGCAATGCATCCGAGCCCGATACGCTATCCCCATAGTTTCTTCGCCTTTCGCCCTATAGTACGCCCGCAATGCGTTTGCGTTCATATCTCTTGTCCAACGCATGCGGCGCACTCCACCTGCGGCGGATGCCGCTTGCCGAGTCCGAGAGGACCCTGCCGACATCAAGCCGTCTGGTGGGGATGATGGATGCGGGGGGCTGCTAGGTGATCTTGCAGCTCCTCGCGCTCGGCTGGCGGCCCGCATGCTGCCGCGTCCAGCGCCAGCTCCAGACGCGCCCCGGCGACCCCCAGGCAGCGGCCCTATACGCTTTCTAATCATATCCATCATCCATTTTTGGGCGCCAATTAACGGGAGACGCCCAGGCCCGGCACCGTTTCATTGCATCATTGTACGGCCGTAAGCACAAACGGACCTTTGCACCCTGAGTACTGCCGAGGCACGGCGCTCACACCTCTTGGAAAGGCGCTGACATTATTATTATTATTATTATTATTAGACATCTAGCAAATAAATTTATGAACAAATGATAGTTCGAGCTACAGATGTCTCTCTCGTTGTCTAGCTGGAACGTTCGAGCACACCGCGACAATACATCGATCGTGTAACGCCTATTTTTTCAAACTTCTTATAGCCTAAACATCCTTAGTCTACAAGTAGCAGTCTACAACAGGAAACACCCCTTTTTCAAAGTAAGAAAAACAGCCCGTAATCATTATGCCTGATGGGTGGACAAGTCGTCGTAGTACCAGAACTCTTGGCTACAACAAACCTCATCTGGTACAATACAAAATGATTATACAGCCATATATCGGTAGCCATGTTCTTTCTGATATTTTTACTTACTACTACTTTCACGCTACACTATAATGCGAAAAAGTAACGCACATTTAAATGAGATTAATAATGTACACTAATCTGAATAAACAGAAGTTTATTGAAGGGCATCAATAATAAATACATTTGGAAGCCATGCAACACGTTTTTAAATATTTATACAGTAAAATAAGCTCATAAACGACCTAACAAAGTTGGCTTCTCAGCCAAAGGTCCGCAAGCAGCGATTCGAGGATTATAAACATAATGAATATAGGGTATTAGGGCAGTCGAGTGTAGGAGCGTTTGCGGTTTACCACACACCCACGTCGCTCTGACGTGCTTCGTGCTTTCATACGGATTTAACACTAGAGTAATAATGCGTAAATCTATATTTTAAAATCACTGTCAATTTCCATAATATGAAACATCGTAAAGGTCCTGAAAATGCATTTTACGATGATGATGTCTTTCTAGCCGATTTCCCGATTAGTTTTAAATTTGGTAATTGCAAAACTATTTTTTCAAGTACCTACAGTTTTTATACATATGTCTACAAAACTAAAATTCTAAAATGATAGCTTAGAACTATTGACTCTTAATATTTAAAATGTGGTGTAAAGGCGCAATTACACTTGGTCGTAAGCCCTTATTCCGGTGCACGAAAGACGTTACTCGAATTCAGGCACCCGATGCCTTATTTACATTGTTTTAATCGTCGTTGAAGTTATCTCTTTAATGGAATAAAACCAAAATGAAAGCTTGAATAGATTGTACGAAGACGGGCGTACTCGACTCAGTTCATTTACACTTAGTAGTTTGTCCGAATTCCATAGGCAAGCGAATACGAGCTAACGACCAAGTGTAATTGCATCATAAGTTTCGCAAAATACATAAGCTTGATTTACGTTCCTTTACTAATGGCACAATAATGATATATTAGTATTTTTGATAACAAATGAGGATAGAAAACAAGCACAGAACGTTGCCCACATGGTGGTTAGTGGATGCTATAGTCCATAGACGATTACATTTGCCCTTGATTAAGGATAAAAACGCACCCACCTGCATTTTTATTCTTCACCTCTGAGGAGTAAGATGGAAAGCCTTGTTTTGAAACATAGCAAAATTATCGCAATTAAATTGCACTTAGCCTTCCGCCGACATGACTTGAGATGATTCGTTTTGACAATAACTCTCAATTTCGTTGTTATAATTATCGATTTTATCATCCACGGATTTATTGTCGAGTTCGAAATTTCCAGAACAGAAGCGATCAAATAAAAATACAGTTTTGGGTCCATACAAATCGTTTGTGCCATTTAAAAAAAATTATCGAATTATTAGATACAGCAATATTAGGTGCAGACACGACAAAAAGCGGGACAATAAGGTATAATATTAAATTGGCTTTGTTTTGAAATACCCATTTTTTAAATATTTACCCAGTTTTTTTATAGGATAGGGTGACAAACGAGCACGCAGTCCACCTGATGGTAAGTGGTTGCTGCGGCCCATAGACATCTACATCTTTATTTTTTACGAATCAAAATGCAGATGCGTTGTCGCCCGTGAGGACTAAGATGGAATGCCTCGTTTCCAGTAAAAGGGTCTCCGGTTCTCTACACTCACCATGCGAAACACAGCAGCATTAAGCTACTATTTGACGCTGGTATTCTGTGAGAGCGTGGTCCTACCCCGGACGAGCCGACCTATTCGTGCTATAACTATATAACTATACTTTACATATACTAATATAACTGCAACATGGCTCTAACACGTAATAAAAATTTTACGTGGTAAATTTTAATAAATAAATTAAATAAAAAAAATTAATAAAATTTTCAATTGCAAGATGTCCAACTTCTTACTAGCGGGTATTAGAACATAACAATTTCATGAATAAACATCTAATAGTTTCATGTTATCTGAGTCAATATTTTGACACAAATTAAACGGGTCTGCGGCTTGTAAATTCCATCAAGAACAAGTATTTGTATGACCTACAGGTAATTGTTGTAAGTCTGGTCATTTTTTAATTTTTTTATAAAATTTAGGGACTAAAGTGGTGTAAAATACACTTTTAAACACTTCTAATGTTAGGTTGTATTAACTAAAATTACACCGTAATAATTTGACACGTTTTTTAAATATGTATTTGCAACGAGATTTTATTTCATATAAGCCTTTTTTGTATATAAACTATTTAAAATTAGCTATAAAATTATTAGCACGTATAATTAAGATTTCAAGTTTTTTGACACCTGGGAAACCCACTCATTTCCTCGTTAAATAATAAGACATGTAAGCAAATTTAAGTGAATAAAAACGCGTCTCTCATACGGTTTCAACAACCTTGATCGCTAATTGCCCTGACTACGCAAACTGGTGATTTTTTAACGTCCCTTTAGCAGTTCGTAACGTTGAGTATAATTACGAGTCGAACGAGACCCATTAGGGTACTGCCGCCATTAATTTATTATAATAAGGTCCAACCGCCGACTGTGCTTACTCGACCGTGAAAATTATTATCATTAGTGGGCAATAATGTACATACGTGAACGAACATTGCTAACTTTCACAACCCTTAACTGACTGAATGTACTTTCTCTATAAAATAAGGGTGATAAACGAGCACACAGTCCACCTGATGGTAAGTGGATGTTGTAGCCCACAGACATCTACATTTATCCTCGATTAAGAATCAAAACGCAGATACAATGTCACCCCTGAAAATGCCTTGTTTCTAGTAAAAAAGGGTCACAGGAGGACACGTTAAAACGTGGTTCTACCCTGGTCGAGCTAACCCATTCATGCTACAACCATAATGAGGCAATCTATGGAGGAGGCCTATGTACGGCAGTGGACTTTAATACGCCGTAACGGTAACGGTAACGTGTGATATCTATCCCACCAAAACAAAAATGTTAAAAGGGAACCAAGTTCACTATAAACGACCTTCAGTCAGCTTCGTCGATCAAACAGTTGGGATCTGAACAGGCGTCAAGCTTCTAAGAAATTGCTAAAATCATATAATCTACTTACGTTCTTGGAACTACTATGAAGCATGGCGCCCGTTCAGATTTCAACTCTATTGACAACCTCGAACGTCGTTTATAGTCAACATGGTTCCCTTTTCGCGTTTATGTTTTTGGTGAGATGTCATAAATTTTTGAAGAATAAAAAATTATTCTCTTATTAATCTCAATAAATACTTGACCATCAATGCTTTTTTTGCGTTTACGTTTCAATGTTTTGTGTTTTATTGAAATAATACTAGTTTTTACGGAATTTATCGCGTATATTTAACTTTTTGAATACCCGACGTTTCGAACGCTTTACAGCACTCGTGGTCACGGGCGGGACTGAGATGTTCAACGTCCATGTCATAGTTAACCGCGGTTACAATAGATTAAAATTTAACTTTTGTTCCGATCTATACAGTATGAACTTATGGTATCTTGAAGTCTTGCAGTTGTATGCTTGGGTTGGGATTTAATTTTTGTTTATTATCGGATCCCAAGCAGATGGTAGCACCCAGCCATCTTCTCTATTGAAATTAGGATGTTTTTTGATTTCAATAGCCTCGCGAATCATGCTTGGAAGGAATCGGTGTTCTTTAGCGAGGCTTTGCGGTCTATCAAATCTGATGTAGTGACGGGGGCGATCCTGTACGTGTTCACAGACTGCAGACTTCCCGGAGCGTCGATTCTTCACATCAGCTATATGTTCTTTACCCGCGTTAAAGAACATATAGCTGATGTGAAGAAATCATTTTGTGTTTTAATTACCAACTATAAGAGTTAAATGTCGATAAATTTATTGGTGAGTATCAAGTGCCGCACTTGGAACTTACCGCACCAATAACTTTTTCAACGCTTTTTCTACACGGAATCGATACTTTCTTGTTTTCTTTGTGTATACCTAATGTGTCTAAAGATTTGTCTACCTTACTTTAATCCTAGTTTTATTTTTATTTAATTCTTTTTCTGGGTTGTCTGAAAAAGATTGTTATGTAAAAATAATACCGCCTTATATTTTCCCCTCAATATTTGTTCATTTTTGTTATTTTTCTTTCCTTGGTGTACAGTAAAGTGAATTGTACTGTATTGTATTGTAACTCAATGCCATATTTGACATTTATAAGTAACAGAGGAGTGGCCTAAGTTTTTGATGATGAGTCAGTGAGTGAAAATCACAACATTTTTCTGACCATAATAGATCAACTCGACCTTTTCATCTCCGAATTTAGCCGACACACTGATGTGTGTCTAGATTGACTTTACTTTATCATTAGAAAATTTCAAAAGCACGTTGGAGCATGATTTGTGTTTTTATAAAATTATATTATAAAATATCCTCTACAACCTAAAAAAAATGGAATAATTCCTCACTAGACGACACTACACTTAAAGAAAATGTAAGGTAGATAAACTTATTGTTATTTTATTACTGAACATATAAAATACATGCTTCAAATTAATTAACTAAAACTAAGGTTCTGGTATTTGAAAAGGACGAAGAGAGAACGAAATGTGAAATATGGGTAAATCAGGAATGTCTAGAACAGGTAAATGAAATTGTATACTTGGGGAGTGCTTTCAGCCGGGATGGAAGATGTGATTTAGATGTGGATAGGCGTGTCGCTGCCGGAAACAAAGTCAATGGTGCCCTGAATGCATTAGTAAAAAGGCAAGGCGTGGTGAAGAGTGCACGCCTTGCAATACATAACGCAGTGTTGGTACCGACTTTGTTATATGGCAGCGAAACCTGGGTATGCCAGAAGAAGCATAAAAGCAAGTTGAATGCAGTGGAGATGCGATCTCTTCGTAAAATGTGTGGCGTTACCATAGCCGACCGAAAGCGAAACGAAGAGATTCGCAATATGGCAGGATTGAAAGATGACCTTATCACAAAAATTGATAGGGGCGTACTCCAATGGTTTGGGCACGTTGAACGAATGAGTGAAGACCGAATGGTGAAGAAAATATATAGAGCGAAAATAAATATTAAAAGGTGTATTAAAAGACCGAGACTAACTTTCGAAGACCATGTGAGCAAATTGCTCGAAGAGGGGAGGGTCAAGAGTACTCGGATACCTAGAAGTGCATGTATGAAGAAGTTAATGAACCTGAAAGAAGCGAAAGAGGTATGTAAGGATCGTGACACTTGGCGATTTTCCGGACCGATAAGACTTAGGGAACTTTCAAGAAAAGAGCCTACTCCTTTTTAAAAGGCCGGCAACGCATCTGCAATTCCTCTAGTGTTGCAGTTGTTGGACGGCGGTAATCACTTACCATCAGGTGAGCCGTATGCTCGTTGCCCCCTCTCCTATTAAAAAAAATCTAAATGTAATTTCCACCAACTTGTAGACGGCAGATTGACTTGAAAATTTGCACTTGTATCAGGAACCCATGACAATACAATAATTTTATAATTTTAAATGTACTCTAATCGGGCGACAGCATAGTCATCACAGCTTATGAGCGATGCGTATTTTAAAATTTTCTTAAATTTTAACAGCCGCCAAATTTCATGAACGCACTACGCGGTAAACCTCCCGATACCATCCACACCATCTGGATGCTTGGCGGTCCACCACTATACATTAGACAAGGAGTTTTCTTCCGCATACGACCTCTCTGTGGAATAGTTTACCACCGGCGATTTTCCAGACCGATACGACTTGGGGATCTTCAAGAAAAGAGCTTACTGCTTTCTAAAGGGCCGGCAACGTACCTATAATTGCCCTGGTGTTGCGGATGTGCAGCGGAATTCACTTAACATCAGGTGAACCGCATGCTCATTTGCCCCCTCTTCTATAGAAAAAAACTGTTTTCATGTTGTTGCATTTTAGAATAAATTTAAAAAAAAAACCTAACTAACCTAACGGCTTCGCACGAGTGAGTTTTGAATCTCGTCAGCAGCTCCACCTAGTATTCCCAATTATGAATCTAAACCATCCAGGGACCCATTCAAACACACTTTTTTGTGTTTTAACAAGACTAACGGACAGTAATTGATTTTTATATACAGAGAAGAAGATAGGAACTCAATATTTTAAAAAACCCGTCAGCCACTATGACGCGATTAAGAGGGTCATTGTTATTGCCATTTCAATAGATTTTGTTTACGTGGTAGAGCCATGTTGCAGTTATATTAGTAGTATAGTTGTAGCACGAGTGGGTCGGCTCGACTGGGGAAGGACCACGCTCTCACAGAATACCAGCGTCAAATAGTAGCTTAATGCTGCTGTGTTACGTATGGTGAGTTTAGAGAACCGGATACCCTTTTTACTGGAAACGAGGCATTCCACCTAAGTCCTCACGGATGACAACACATATGCATTTTGATTCGTAATCGAGGATAGATGTAGATGTCTATGGGCCACAGCAACCACTTACCATCAGGTGGAATGTGTACTCGTTTGTCACCGTATCCTATAAAAAAATTTAACTTAATAACTATGTGCAACATTAATTTGAAAGAAATTTAAATTATCTTGGTTTGAATTTTGTTATTTGTTCCAGAGTTACATTCCTTCTCAAACTAGCGATCCACCTCGACTTCGCACGTGTGATTTTTGGATCTTGACAACAAATACATGTATTGTTGATGACAACATATACATCTATGTAGAAACTCAAATGTAGGCTAGTATTAAAGAAATCGTAAGTAAGATTTGTTTTTGTTAACAATACTAAATTGTGTCAAACGATATTAAATACATAATTCTCGTGTACGAGTATTGCTACGACGCGTATCTCTAAATTAAAGATTCCGGTGTTTATATGTACCTTTATCACCTGGACAACGATTAAATAAATTATCGCGTCGAAACACGCGTCCTTTTTAATGTAATGAATCGTCAGTTATATTTTATGTTTCCTAATGTATAATGCACTTTTAAGCGCTTTTAATGTTAGATGTTCTTACTACTACAATTGCATTGCTAACTACAATTGCGCCAATCGCTAACTTGACAGGTTTTTCTTGTATTTGAAACGATATTTTATTCCATGATTATTATTAAAAATATGCAGTACAATTGCAAACTGAGATAATCAATCGATCCATGGATAGAGACGGCTGGCAGCATCTTCCTGATAACAAGTCAAAATAATACTGCGGTTGCCAAGCCGTAGTTTCTTATAAATAGGTCATAGTTATATTTAAAATTTTAAAATATTACGTAGGTACCTACAGACTTCAAAGAACAAAAGATAATGTACAGATCGATACATATATTATTTTCTCATAAGAAACCGTCATCAGATTTTGTCCAGACTTATATGAGACCCTGAGATTACTCTTTTCTACCAAAAAAATATTCATTACAACCGGACAATATGGTAAAGAGTTATCACTGAACTTACATAAAAAATCTTGAAGTAAGTTGCAAATGAATTTACTTATTGAATTAATATTATAACTATTTATTAGTAATATAAATATTACAATATTCTATTCAGCTCCGGTTAGCTGTCATTAGATCTAACCTTTCGTAATAATACATCATCATCATCATCATCATAATAATACAACTTTACCTCGTTAGCTTGACCATTTAAATGTTTTTTATCATGAAGTTTCTTTGACTTAACATTAATATTTTACATAACAGGCGCAACAAGTAAATGTAGATTCCTTCCTTTCCTTTTCTTACCTTCCTACCTACCTACCTATACCAATATTTTTTTCTGCATGATGGTTCTATAGCATTTCATCTTAGTCTTCTGAGACGAACACGCATTTGTTTTCGCTTTTTTTTATTAGTTGACAATGTAGCCACTTACCATTAGTTAGGCAGACTATTCGCTCGCTTGTTACTTTAATGTTATAAAAAAGTAGTTTAATTAGGACTTGACAACTCAACTTGTACTACATAATTTTTTATGGGCGTTCCGTCTATGTTTTTTTAATGTTACGTATGTGTTACTCTGTCACTGTGCGTTGTTAAAATATCGAGTATATAAGCTCTGATAGAGACATTTTGTAAGATTTTCCGTTTACGATACTATATAAAATATACTAAACTGCATTAAAAACAAAAGTTTAATCTACCATAGCTAAGGAAAGACAAAGACTACAGCGTTTAATGACTTGTCTTTACACATTGGAACAACCAAATGGAGATGTTTAATTATTAAGTACTGGTTGTAAGATGGAATGCTTCAAAGTCTGTAGGTAATACTCTTCAGACCTGAACACAGAACCGCTACTAAGCGATAGAAAGAGGTAAGATGGTGGATATTCGGATGGTGGATGGATAGACACCTATCTAGACGGACTTCTTTTATAGAATAAGGGTGACAAACGAGCACACAGTCCACCTGACTGTAATGTGGTAAGTGGATCCTGTGGCCCATAAACATCTGCATCTAACCTCGATTAAGAATCAAAATGCAGATGCGTTGTCACCCGTGAGGACTAAGATGGAATGCCTCAATTCCAGTAAAACGGGTCTCCGGTTCTCTACACTCACCATACGAAACACAGCTCCATCAAGCTGCTATTTTACGCTAGTATTCTGTAAGAGCATGTTCCTATCCCGGTCGTGCCGATCCCTTCGTGCTGTAACCGTAATATAGCTGCAGCGTGGCTCTACCACGTATAAAACTTCTAAGCAGAAGAAAATTGCCACCACATGGCAAGTGTAGTTTTTTTTGATAAGCGTTATAATTGTCTCTTAAAATAAATCTACACAAAACATAAAAAATGTTTCCACCTATGTCCGTTACAGACTTCGAAATAATCCAACCAATTTTGATGAAAATTTTTGTGTGTATTCAAATGGGTCCATAGACAGTTTATGTTTATATTTAGACCCGTAGGTGGCGCTATTACTGCGTGGATCGCTAGTTAATCATATTTACGCTATAGCATAATTCTCACTAGTAATAAACCGTATTGTCTTGTCAAAACGCTGATTACGTATATCGTACTATTATTGTGTCCTATAAATAAAATTCATGACATCACCAAACAGAGTTTTAGATCTAATGTAATTTTAACATCATCTTAATGTTTATCTAACAACGGTCTTTTTATTCAGTAAAATAATTTAATAAGAATTATTTTTAATTGATTGAAATTCACAAACAGAATTTTCGATATTTTCTGAATATTTATATATCCTAATGTATATCATATGACATAATAAACGATGTAGTAGTAAAAAACACAGTTGTTCAATTTGTTTTTTACGTGTACACTTACAACATATAAATCAACTGATATAAAAAAATAACGCCTGTTGAGTAACAAATGTGATTATAATTGAAATCACACGTAAATGGCCTCGTACATCCGTCACTGCAGCTCGGCAAAGGACACTCGCAGCGGCAGATAAGTTAATCCGTTAATTGAAGATCAAGTTACTTTATACGACCGCATGATTGATTCTAAGAATATTTAATTGATCAATAAACACTCCTATCTATACAAGAATTAATCTGTTACGATTAAGGCCACTTAGATGAATTAAAAAATACGCCCCTTATTCAAAATAGTTTAAAGCAATTATTGAATATTAAGATATCATGACCGTTTTAAGCCTATACCTAAAGATTTATCTATGATTTATGTCTTCATAGTGAAGCAAACACCAGTAAGGACGTTAACTTTCGTCGATGTGGAACCATCGAACTATATTACTGACGTAGTAATAACTAACGTTACGTACGTAGTAGTAATACCTCAATGTGTGGAATCTTTATAATTGTGCAACATACGGATATTATTGTTTAAAAATAATCCCGCTTGGTTTCTTGCTGAGGCGCTCTTATACTGACGCTTTAGGTATTTAGCGCATCTCCAGCGCGCGCGTTATAAACAACGCAAACACCCCAAAAAAATGAACTCACTTGATCCCGGCACCGCGCTGCTACAGACCACAGTACAAAATAGTTCGCAGTAGGACCACTTCTTATGATTTGAACTGTTTTTAGTTTGTAGTGAGTAGTTACAAATTACTTCTTTAGTTAATATTTTGTATGATGTTGTATTAAATTTATACGTATATTGGTTTTTTACCGATTTCGATTATTTCAAAAAAAACTTCGTATAAAATGTTAAATTAAATTTCTTTTTAATAATTTTATGTAAGTTTTACAAATGCGTAAGTATCCAAAGTTAAATAATTACAATAATGATATAAAACTACTCTTAACCAATCAATCAACTATGAAACAATTTCTAAAACTCTTCCATACTGAGTTGGTGAATCTTTTCAAAATTTTTGTCAGGCTCGTTAGACGTTTGATGGTCAGTCCTGAATAAATCAGGTCTGTTATTTTCTTTGTCTGGTACATCAGTTACAGACATGGAGTCACATTCCAGTTTTAGATCTCGGATCGCCATCCCACGTGCATATCTGCTGTTAACAATTTCTGTGAGTAAGCAATTTTTATAAAAAAAGTACTAACTTTGGCTCCATAGTTTTCCGAAAATCATCATCTCTTTCAATATATTTTGTGAAAATTGTTTCATTGTCACCTGACCAAATTCCTAATAAACAAACTTTCCTACCCGTAACAAGCAGCTGGCCTGTTTGGTAGTGCTAGTTACTAGGTAGTCTTCTTGTTTATGGTCACTGTGCCTGATTTTTTTGTCGTATTTGAGAATTTGAATTTTGTTATCCTTAATTGAATTTTCAAGACCTTTTTTAGAAGCTGTAATGGGACACTTTATCTCGACTAGCATATCATCTCCTACCAGTCCGTCCGGAGTTGCACCGATACGTGGATGAATTTGATCGATAAATAATCCAAACAATTAATTATGACAAGCTTTTTTTATTGTAACTCTTCTAAGAGGTAATTAATATCAATGAATCGCCGTCCTAGAACATGCTGAAATTCTTCATTGCTTTTTTTAGGCTCAATAACGTATGAATCGTTATTGTCTTCAGTTGGCCTGAAAAATAAATTCAGGGAAAAAATAGATAAATTAAAATTGTAGATGAACCCCCCTTGGGTTCATCTACCCGTGAAACTGAACAACTTTCCTAAAGAAACCCATATCGAAATCAGAAAAAAAATCGATCTCCCAAACAAAATATGTTACTTGACTGACAATTTGTATAGCAGAACGAATTTTTTTTTAAATTTCGATATTTCTTCTTTATTTTTAAATAGCTACTTACACATAATTAGTTATATTATGTACATTGGAATTCAGTGTAGTTGTGCTACTGCTGGGCAAATTACTCTGTTGTCTGAAAAATACATTGTCCAATTATTAAAACAGCACTTGTCAGCAAGTAATGAGAGAAACTATAAGGCCTATAAAGCCTATTAAACTATAAAGCTGGCTGACAGTGGTGCGAACAATGGATTTCCATTGTCCGCGCCACTGTCACTAATCACGCCAATATTATAAATGGGAGAGTTTGGATGTTTGTTTGTTACTTAATATCCTTCAAAACCACTGCACCGAATTGGATGTTCACAGATAGTATATGACCAGGATTAACTTAGGTACTTTTTACCGGTGTTTATAAAATACATGTGCAGGATATGGCGAAGATCAATTATTTTATATACCTAATGTAAAATATGTAGATGAGTAAAATAATAATTTGTATTTAAATGTCATTTTTCACTAACACACTTTTCATTGAGGTTTTTTGTGATCTAAATATGCCTTTGGTCCGTGGTGCTTTTGCACCGAAAACAAAAAAAGGTCACAATTGCTACATTCAGTGGTCTTACTGTTATACTTATACTGTGACATATAAAGTAAAAATAAAACTATTGTTTTTATTGTTTTTACGTGAAGTTGCATTTCTTAATTTATTTGTTTTTATTAAAAAGTGAAAATAAATCGACAGGTATTCATTCATACTAACATTAATGTTTTTTTTATATAAAACTTTAATCTTAAGCTTACTCGCGATCAATATTTTCGAGATCGGAACGGCGGTGCGCGCGAAAATTAGACACAGGACCTGCTTCGGCAAGGCCCGGCGGGCGACTAGCGTGAGCAGATCTTGCATTTGATTATATATTATTTAGATTTATAAAAAGTAAATAGCAATTTTAAAAAACGAACCGCGGAATTGTTTGTTAAAAATATGCTTGGATATTGTAGTTTAATTTTTATAGTAATTTACGTGGTATTTCGAAAATGAAACGAAATAATAAAACTCAAAAGACTAAAGTTTAGATAAAATTTCTATCGAAAAATTTTCGAAATATAATGTTATCCACCGCAGATTTGTAAACCTCATATCCTTAAATTTGTTATGTATTTTTTTTTGGGTCTTGGAAACTTTATTAGAGTCCATGAAATTGTTTTGAATATCAGTAATTTACTAATAACCGGGCCTTAAAGGCATAAATTACTTGTTTTTATGGAATAAGAGTGACCACTGTGGCCCATAGACATCTACAACTTCTCTCGATCACGAATCAAACTGCAGATGTGTTGTTAACC